>VWZO01002017.1:158410-254505 GCA_013396975.1 Bucco capensis
ATGCAATTTAACAAGAGTAAGTGTAAAGTACTGCATCTGGGAAAGAACAACCCCATGTATCAGTACAGGCTAGGGACTGATCTGTTGGAGAGTAGCTCTGGGGAAAAAGATCTAGGAGTCCTGATGGATAGGAGGATGATCATGAGCCAGCAATGTGCCCTTGTGGCCAAGAAGGCCAATGGCATCCTAGGATGCATTAAGAGGAGTGTGGCCAGCAGATCCAGAGAGGTTATTCTCCCCCTCTGCTCTGCCCTGGTGAGGCCCCACCTGGAATACTGTGCCCAGTTCTGGGCCCCCCAGCTCAAGAAGGATAGGGAGCTGCTGGAGAGAGTCCAGCACCGGGCCACCAAGATTATTAAAAGAGTGGAGCATCTGCCCTATGAGGACAGGCTGAGAGATCTGGGTCTCTTCAGCCTGGAGGAGACTGAGAGAGGACCTCATTAATGTTTACAAGTATGTTAAAGCTAAGTGTCAGGAGGAGAGAGCCAGGCTCTTCTCAATGTCATCCAGTGTTAGGACAAGAGGGAATGGGAGCAAACTGGACCACAGAAGGTTTAGTATTAACATGAGGAAACCTTTTTCACAGTTAGGGTGACAGAACACTGGAACCAGGCTGCCCAGGAGGGCTGTGGAGTCTCCTTCTCTGGAGACATTTAAGACCCACCTGATGCATTCCTGTGTGACCTCATCTAGGTGATCCTGCTCTGGCAGGGGAGCTGGACTAGATGATCTTTCTAGGTCCCTTCCAACCCCTAACATTCTATGATTCTATGAATATTTTGACTAATTTTGGTCTTGAAGTTGTCATACCAGCTTGTGACTGCTAATCTCAATGAGTAATTCTTGCACAGGGGAGAATTAAATAAGGATGTAGTTCTGAATGTAAACACTGTGAAAAATCACATCCACAGCCTTTTCTCTCATGTTCAAATTAAACATTAAACCTGACTGAAGCTTTCACAATGTTATGTTACCTTATTCACTACTAATTATAATTAATCAAGACTGCATTCATAATACTTTGTTGATTTTCTTTGTATGGTTCTTTCTTGTACAAAAGCACTTGGAGAGGGAAAGACACCTCACACTTTCATGCAGATCTTGAAACCAGAAGAATGGCCTCGTTTCCCCCACTTTTAATCTTTTAGCAAAACTGATGAAAGAAAAGTCTATGAATAAGCCATGAAATAGTAAAAGAAAAACCAACCCAAATGTGTCAGATTGTGAGTTATCTGCTTCCTTGATGCATTTGCTGCTGACCAACTTGGTCCTCACCTTTCCCTGATAAGCTGGTGGCACATTTGGAGACATGAACGCTGCCTTCTGTTGCTAATTTCTGATTGCTACTTCACCTCTCTTTTGGTTCACCTAGCTTTTAAACTGCAGAAGAGGAGAACTTCTGGCAGCTCTAGGCACAAAGAACTTTTCTATCAGTTATCTTCTGTTGGTCATTGAAAAACTGTACCACATTTTCACAAGAGAAATGGAAACAGGGCAAACACCTTGCCTTTATACTGTTGTCTCAGCTGAAAAAGTTACATGGTGCATTGACAAAGAGTGGCCCTGCAAGTTTGTAACTGAACTTCAGGCACATGCTGCATTTTATGCTGCCCTCTGAGAGGGATACCTGGGGCACTGAAACAACTCAGCTGGAGAAACATCAGCAAGGGTGCCTGGCAGGAGTTTCTCGTATGTTTCTGTTGCATGACACTGTTCAGTGTCTGCCATGCTGAAGGAGAGTCACTGTAGAAGGATGGTGGTTGTGGCGATTTACCATAGTGGCCTAATTTTTGTCAGCTCTCAGAGTTAGGCAATACCAAATTCAAAATGCAGAATATACACTGAGGTATAGATGTGACACTAGCAACCACCTAGAGCAAAGATGCAGGGCTCCCATGAGGGGACTGGCCATAAAAGTACAAAATGTCTTAGCCTCAGGCCACAGCTGCCACTTTTGCTGCCAACCAGGTAAGTCAATAAACTGAAGGCATATAGTGGAAGACAAAGCAGGGAAGGAGGAGGAAATACTGATTAAAACAACCAGCCATTTTGTCACCTCCTGGGCACTATGTCTCATTTATTATAATAATTTGTTAGCAGAATTCTGTGCTGGAAACACTGGATGCTTCATTTCTAAAATGTGTCTCTAAGCAACTGACTCTTTAAATCTCAGCACTTTCAGGCTGAGGAGCAAAATGCATGAAAATGTATATAATTAAAAGATAAGTAATAGGCCAAAGACTATTTCACAGGTGTTGTGGTTGATACACATCTCTCTCCCTCAATTCATGTGTTGCTAGTCATAATGAGAACAAATGATTGATGACTGGGTAGACTGCTAGGTCTAAGCCTTTCTTTCCCATAGAGTTTGCATGGATGCATGCTACCGAATAACAGAAGGCCAGTCTCAAAATCTTTCCTGTGTCATCACTGCTTGGTGGATACCCTTCTTTCATTCCTTCTCCTTCTTCCTGCCATGAGAAGGCACACCACATGTGGAGGGGGCTGCAGAAGATCTGCACACTAGGGCAGCTCAACCTTGCATTCCCACCAGAGCAGTATCAATGTGCATCACTTCCACCCTCCCAACAGCAACATGTGGCAGCAGTATTAGTGAGCTATAGGGCCTGGCAGCAGTATATGCCACCTCAGAAGTGAATCAAGTAAGAAGTTTATGTTTTCAAGCATAAAAAAAAATATTAAAGCACAAAGCTCCCCCAGACACTTAATTACTATTTTTTCTCAGATAAGCAAAATGCTGTTTCCTGTAGATTCTGTGCAACATCATCATAACAGTCTCGGCCAATGTCATGGTGACTTTCTCTGCCATTTTATTCAAGAAGTTTTTACCATTCTCAGATGTAAAATTACAACTGCCTCCATTATCTGAACAACAGAACGTCTTCTTGTCTTCATAATTGGGACTTTCCCCCCCCCCTTTTTTTAATAAAAAAACACCGTATTTTTATTTTTACCCCAAAAGATTTGAAATATTATGTTATTCTATATGGCATCTGGAAAATACACTGTCTTTCACTGGTGTGGAACAGCCCCAATACCTGAAAAATACCTGAAGGTTGAGCCTGAAAACTAGTTAATGATGATCTTAAAGCTACAGGAAGGTAGCAGAAGCCAGCAACATGCTCAAACTCCTGGAGTGAGCTCAGACCGTGGTGCAGTGCACCACCACACCATTCAGCTCCTTTCAAAAGGATGATGCTTCACCCAGACTGATCAGGTCTGCCCATGGCAAGGCTGGAGTGCTGCTTTTTCTGGGCACAGTTGTTCTGCTTCTGGTTCCAGAGCTGATGGGATACATCTAGCTGAAACCAAGCAGAGCACATTGCAAGCAATGGCCCCCCTGCACTAGGTGGAATATCATGTTTAAGCTTCTACCATGATTCCTCACTCTTGAAACATCCTATCACAGCTTATAATTCTCTGCACTCCCAGAAGCTTAATTAGACCTTTTGCTGCTCTTGCAGAACTGCACTTGTTTCATGTTGATTATTGGCCACTTAAAAATATTCTGAAGTGAGATTCAACTCTAATAGTGTCAGCCATCTGCAAACAAGAAATCTAGCCCACAGTCATTATCTCATCCTAGGGAATCTCCTGGAAAGGCAGTATGTCTGCACTGACTATAGGTAGGCTCTAGAAAGCTTTACCTCCTAACATCAAACTCTGTGAAATAAGTCCCACTTCCAACTAAAGGCCCAAGTTATTAACATGCAATAAGCTAAAGTAACATAAATCTGAGATAAGAAAAGGATTAACCTATAGACCAGAAGAACTATGCCAAGCATAATGCTGACATGCATACGACAAGGATAGTAAGGCATGTATTGTTCTTCTAAAAAACATCTAGGAGTAGATGCTGCTGTCAGTCTGCAGCACATGCAAAGTCAGAAAAGCTTACTTGCAGATATAAGCAAACTGTCCCACTTTCTGCTTATGCCAACAATACAGAAGGGAAAAAGTACAAAATTATCAGATAGATTATACCTTATCTTGAGAATGATAAATGGAACACAATCACTTTCTGAGGAGTCTTTAATAGGTATAATACTTGCTTTACTTATTTGGTGTTTTTTATATAGTCTTTTTCATAGCTTCTCCAGATGCTGCACCAAAGTCAAAACTCGGAGTCTTGCCCTTGCAAAGATTGCCTTGACCAACTCTTGTAGACAAAGGCAGCCAAATGAAAGCAGAATGAAGCCATCTCCATCCAAAATCCTGACCAAGGACAAAAGAAGCAGAGTCTGAAGATACAAGGTGCAAGCTAAAACAGACACAGGTTGCCTTTCAAATCTGAAAGTGTTTTTGCAGAGCTAGCAGCTACAAAAAAGTATTTGCAGTCCGAACTTAAGCAAATTTTATGAGTCACAGTGGCTGTAAACATACAAGCCCTATAGAGCTGTTCACAAGCCATTTCTCGGCATATACCCACTTGCGTTCAACTGAAGACTAAATAACTGAGTAACTGCAGAATACCAAATACAGTATATAAAAGTATGAGAAGAAGAAAAATGACACAGGCAACTACAGTGTAGTCACTTATCTTACAAATAGGCATAAAGTTCAAGCAGATTTTCAAAGGAAAATCCAAGGGTTGAAAATAAATGAGGAAGGTGGACAAAAGCTGACAAATGCAGGTGATAACCAGACTCACCATATATCTTTCTGGGTGAGGTAACTGACTGTTCAGCTGACAGAGTCTGGTAGATGAAGTCTCTTCACATTTCAGTAAAACATTTGATACAACGACACCTGAGGATTAGTTTGGGCTGAAAAGATAGGACTTAATAAAAGAGTTCTAAGAATGGGCTGAAGAAGGGATGACAATGGCCTGGGCTTAGCAATGTTGCTTGATGCCTGGTCTTACTAATTTTATTGATGACTTTTGCAGAAAAAGTTGGATTGCTGAACTGTGAGGTACTGTCAAAGGTAGAATAAATCTGAAATATACGTTTTAAGTTCTAAGCACCAGAAATAAGACCAAGCAGACCAGTACAGCAATACAAAAAGAGATAAATCTCACCAAGGTTATCAACTTATTGGGCAATAATAAGAAATCTCTCCATCAGCTGGGACTCTCCAAAGGAAAACTACAGGAAGAGAAGAATCTGTGTGATATTAGTTGATTGGGGGACCACCCTAGGCTACCAGCATTGCATGAAGCATGCAAAACTCATCAGATAAGATACTTCCTGTAGATATACAGACAGGCTGCCCAAGGAGGTGGTTGAGTCACCAACCCTGGAGGTGTTTAAGAGACGGGTGGATGTTGCATTGGGGGGCATCATTTAGCAGGTTGATAGGGCTAGGAAAAAGGCTGGACTTGATGATCTTCAAGGTCTCTTCCAGCTGTAACTGTTCTATGATTCTAGGGTTTTATGCTATTTCCATCCTAAAAATGATAAAAATGCAACAGAAACACTTTTGCTCACTGGTACTTGAGATACTTGATTTAAAACTGAAAAAGGCTTATGGAACATCTATAAGCATGACCACATAAGCTATTTTTATCTGAAAAAAATGGGGCTTTTTCAGCTCAGCAACAGGAAAACTGAAGATACGTAAGCTGGAAAATAGAACAAAGGAACTATCAAAAGAACAAGGTCTTGAAAGAGCTTTTGTGTGAGAGCACTTGGATGCAGCTAGAAATAAGAGCAGTTTCAAGATGGATCTTGGTAAGTTTATAAATGAGATTATATGATATGTTTACTTTGAAAGGAGCAAGGGGGCTGGTTTGGTTGTGAAGGAAACACCTTCCTGCTTCTGTCTTTCCATGTAGACCCTTGATCATCTCTAACAATTTTTGTATTTCAACGATTTAATATGACATCTAGGAGAAAAAACATGCAATTGCTCCAGCTCTCTATAAATGTTCTCATAAATGCTAATGCAGGATTTTTATCATTCAAAGCGTATAAATGTCTGGCAGCCTTTTTAAAAGCCTGGCTCAGTCTAGCCGCAGGCTGTCGGTGACCAATTTCACCATGCACGTTTTTCTGCCCTGACAAATGGCTCTGTGGATAGCTATGGGACAGTCTGTCTGAGCGGTTTACAACCCACTAATGGCAAAGAGCTCAAAGCTGGGAATCTATCTCTAATAGAAATGAAAATATTTTTCTCCCTAGGAAGTTACTACAATTCTCCTTTCTCCCACATTGATTAAGTTCCCTGGCTGTCAGAAAAGTCTGGTAGGAGTAGAAAAGTCATGAGGGGCCACAGATACATAGCTCTTTCACTTCCCTAATAAGCCAAACTACTTCAGCACTGAAGAAGTGTGGAAAGGTCATTAGAGAGGCAAAGTATTGAAAAAGTTGAGCCTGAAAGGAAAGCAGAAGGCTTGAAGCTAGTTTTATGTGTTATGTTTCTAAAAGGCAGGAGAAACAAGGGCTTTCATGGTGTACATGGGCTAGCAAATTGGATTCTGTAGGATCTGCAATTCACTCTCATGGGGAAGGACATGCACCACGTACTTCCAGGTAGTATGGAAAGGCAGACTCACCACTTTGCTATTTAGAAAGCTTAGCTGAATGGAGAGAAGGATGAAGCAGAGGATATATCTGTCTGCCTGTACTCCAGAAAACAGGGTAGTGGCATGTAGCAACTGCCTGGTCCTATAGCCAGGGACATGTGTTTCTTTGCTCCTTAGGAAACTCTGCTCCAGCCTGGGTGAGCTTTAAACCTCTGAAAGATCATTGCTCACAGAAGATCAGTTAAACCTTGCTGGATTTTCATCATTAAGATGTTTAAGGATACTCTTGCCAAATGTACTTCAGTCTTTCACAGGACATAGTGCTAACAAAGCAGTCCATTCATCATCACTAAAGAGCAGCAAATTGTGATCTGTTACTTCTCAGCTCCTAACTGTAATCAGACAGCAAAAATTGTGCCATTTTCACAAAACACCATCAGGCTGTCCCATTTCCTGGGGTCTATCCATGCCAAGGCTGTTTAGCCGCTGTGCTGGTGCCAGGGGTTAGACCCATAGCTGCAGTAAGGAGCAGGCTACTAATGGCACACAGGCAATGATGAGGCTCTGTCAAAAGATTAAGTCCATATTGCAAATGAGTTGTGGAAAGGTCAATTTTTTTTTCTTTTAGTAAGCTGTTAAACTACAGAGGAATTTAACAAAAACCAACTATACTTTTCAATAAATTTATGATGCTGACATCTATTTATTTTATTAAACCTATTCCTTGCCAGGTTAGCTCCACAATACTCAGCATCCTGTTTTTATAGAAGACTCAGGAAAGAGACTTTCATACTTGAGATGCCTGAAGGGCTCCAATCAAGCTCTTCATATTTACTAAGAACGTAAACAAAATTACATGACCTCAGCAGGAATAATTTACTCCATAGTTTTTAAAAAGGACAATAAACATATGGAAAGAATTACAGAAAGGGTAAAGAAGATTAATTCATCAGAGAAATGGTTTGTATAAAAATAAAACGACATATGAATGGGACAAAAAGTAGGTAAGCATAGAAAAATGGGTTAAGCATGAGGAAGAGTACTCTTTGGGCAAATTTATCTTATGTTCTTGATGAAGTTTTAAGAGCAGCTGTTGTGAGAATGTATAGTCAGATGTCAGGAAGCAAGACTGTGTGTCATATGCAAGGAAGGAATTTTATCAGGTTGTGTTTTTAGGAAGCCCTAAAAAACTGTAATGAGAAAAAAAAATCACCGAAAAATATTAAAAAAACCCCACAGATGATCACAGACCCATAGAACATAGAAATTACTAAGAATATGGGTCTCAGGTCCCATGGCTGAGGATTATTATGAAGCATAGTAGAAGAATTGGAGGCAGTGGACCTAACTGCAACTGGTAGTAAGTTCCAGGAAGAAGATCAGGATGAGACTGGGCATCTTGTGCTGCTTGGAGTCCTGTTCAACATGAGAACAGCTGCTCTGCTGCACTCAGGATGGAGGATGCAGGGATGATCAGAATCAAAAACACCGTGTAAGCTTACAAACAGGCTGAAAGGTTCAAATCCACATTGCTCCATGTGCCTTTCAGCTCCTCAGATTTAGTAGAGACTCAGTGACTTCTAGCTAGACTTCCAGCTCAATGGGAATACACTTTAGAAGGATGCGCTGAACACAATCAAATGACAGTTTGGAATATAGAGCTGTTGTGGGACATCAAGAACTCAGTTTCTCATTGGAGAATATTAACTTGGTTTAGCTAAAAATCTCTTTACTAGCTTGTAAGTTAAAGTGAGAATGTTAATTTTGTATCTTTATAAGAAAAAATATTCACACAAAGTTACTGAAAAAGCAGGTTTTGAAAGTGACATCATCGGGGCTATGTTACAAGATTAGCAGTAAATCTGGGCAGTAGTTTTAAGAACCAGAGGCTCCAGGAGCATTACAGTCAAAGTTTAAACACAAGTTAATTAGGGCCAAAATATTGCACTAATCGGTTCTGCAAACATGGGCTTAAAAACTGTGTCAGAAAGGCTCCTTTGGCTGATGAAGAGGCAGGAGACAAGAGACTTCTAGAGAAGAGGTATCTCTGGAGAGCTAAGGTATGGCACAAGTGCTTTTCTTCAGGCAATCACTGGTCTTGACCTATGCCTGTTCACAGTAGAACCATGATTCAAGTGACCTGAGTTGACAAAACCTTTTTACTTTTACAGATACCTGCAAAATAGACCACCAAAGCCAGCTTGATCAGAATAAAAGCCAAAGACTTAACTGGCACACAGAATAGCCTGGATCTTCCAGGGTTTCTGGGCAGAATAACAAAGTATTGCTGCTGCCTTAGGTCCCTCTGCTTTGTGTTAAAACCAACAATTACTGTTTCCCCAACTGTCAATGTATAGCTTCCACAGACACCACATTTACTTCACAAATTGGGAAGACCATGTGCAAACACCATGTACTTGTTACAACGGGATTTTTACTACTGCAAACTCTAGGAATTATTGAAAATATTTTAAGAAGTGAAGTGGATGGGCTGCAGTCTACTTTCACTGAAAATACATTTCATCCCTTGTTTCACAGAGAGCAACACTGAAGCAAAACTGAACACCACTAAAAATGCCATTATAGCTTTGTTAACACAAATCAGAGATGTTAGAAGCACATTTTACACTCAGCATATTCTCAACCAGCAATGAAAAATGTTACGTTAGGTGTCTAGATTAATTAGTATTTCCATCTCTATGCACTGAATTTAGCTTATTTGTTTAATGAGAATGACCAGCATGCCAACTTGCTGTATGGGTGAAGAAACTGAATGCACAGAGCATGCCAGACCTGATCATTCGGTGCTGTACCCTGAACAGCTGATTAAGCCTCTTTGTAGCAATGGTACTGCCTGGTCTACCTTGACAGGCAGACAGCTGTATTTAACTGATGAACCATAAACTTAATATCAGATCAAAGTGATAGATATACACTAAAATAGGTGGTGGGTTAAATTCTTCTGAAGAGTACATCTACACCCCTTTGGATCATTCAGTACACAGAATGCAGGTGATAATACACAGGAGCCATTGTTATAATAGACTTTGGGGTTTTTTAAAGGTAAAATTTCTTCAATTTAAGATCCCTTCATTATAAAATGATAAGTGAATTATTTCTGCTTTGGTTAGTCTATTATAATGTAATCAAGAGAATAGAAAGGCCAATGAATTGCAGTGTTAAAGTTCTACATGTTTTATTAAGGTATTCAAAATCACTGTTTTAAGGTGTATATTCAGTTCTAAATTATACATGTAAAATTCATAGATTCATAGAATGGCCAGGTTGGAAGGGATCTTAAAGATCATGTAGTTCCACCCCCCCTGCCATGGGCAGGGATGCCAATCACTAGACCAGGTTGCCCAGGGCCTTGAACACTGCCAGGGATGGGGCATACAATACTCTAAAGCACCCTGAAACAGAGCTTGACGTCTAAATTGCTACCAAACTGTCAAGTTCAACAGGGAGGCTCACACTTCCTTCACTGTTAGAATCACTTTTCAACAGTGATGGCCTTTATATCTCCATCTCCAGATTGCATGTTAACCCTCCAGTAACCACAATAACTGCTCAGCTATTAAATGACTTAAGAAAACATTGAACACATTTTTATCATCTTTTCAGGGAACTTAGTAGCTACAAGTAAGAAAGGGGTACTTGTACAGTGTGATCAGAGAGCTCTTGGCAAAGTCCAAGCAAAGGCTGTTTGGTCACTGTTTTCGTATAAGCAGCCCATGCCTTCCCCAAGCCCCCTTCTCTCCTTTCTTTAGAGAAATCCCTTTGGTAATTCAATCCTGCAATATCTTTTAAATCAAAGGATTTAAGTCAATTGCTCTGGCAGACATCTAGGAGATTCCTCACCCTAAGAATGAAAAAAGCATGATTTTTAGCACAAGTCAGTGTGAATAAGCTACTTCAAAGAAACAGCAATACAACCCACAATTCCATAAACTACTTGAAATGATCCCTCTATACATTCATTAGACTGAAAAGGGGCATGTCATTGTATAGAACCACTCCTGGCCTGGCCTTAACACTGCTTTCTGGCCTCTGATGTTCAAGGCATGGCCTTAGGGAAAATAGGAAAATTTAGAAAGGAGCAGCAGGCTTTTTAAGGTAGCCGTCTATCAGAGGTCTTCCTCTGGATAATAGCACAAGTCAACTACTACTTGTTACTTACAAAGGAGTTTTGCAACTGGAGTTCTAACTAAATGAAAAAAAAATAAGAAGAGTTAAGAACTGTGTTTAGCAATGTAGAAAAATCTGTGCTAGAAGAAATCCCTTCCAGAT
The DNA here is from genome assembly GCA_013396975.1 of Bucco capensis. Taxonomy (NCBI): domain Eukaryota; kingdom Metazoa; phylum Chordata; class Aves; order Piciformes; family Bucconidae; genus Bucco; species Bucco capensis. The sequence continues at coordinate 169,188 of VWZO01002017.1, forward strand.
AGCTAGTGAACACAATGAGTGCAGGCAGTCATCTGTTAGTAGGTAACATTTTAGCATATATTCAGTTGTGCTTTGAACAAATCTTGATCTTCCTCAGATCAAGAACATAATTTGGCAAACTGTATTGCATCACTGCAAGAGAGCTCCTTTTCTCCACTTGAGGTCAAATTTACCGATGCACTGCATCTGGCAGTAAATCTACGCAGGCTGAAAAGAGGTCAGTGCTAGGCAAGCAGGTTTTTTAATGCTTATAAATCTACCTGAGGAGACAATTCAGGATATGACTGGTGATTCCTAATGCATGACCCTGAATGTTTTAGAAATCAAAATGAGACATGGGTTTTGTTATGTTCCCATACACACACATACAAACACAAGAATATTCATTTCTAATATATCTAGATGTATGTTTATCAGCTCTATCATCTTAGAAATAAAATACTTTATGCAAACCAAATTCTATACCGGAACACTTACCATGCTACTCAAATCCCAAGCCGAAGAACATCTAACAGAACTAAAGACTGTTCAAAAAACCCCACAAAACAACTAACTGAGCCAGAACAGATGTTTGGTGGTGGTGTCACTCCAGTTACTAGGCACAGTCTGAAAATCACTTGGGGTCTCCTGTGGCCCCTGGTGCGATAACTGTGCCGACAGCAGAGGGAGCATTANCAGTTACCATGCATGACCATGCTAAAGCCAATTATTCTTGTGTGTTCTGTTCAAAAATGCCTCTCCAGAAGCTGTGAAGTAATTCTGATTCATTTTCAAAAGTATCTTTATGGTCTAGGCATTTGAGTCCCATTAGTTTTATCTACATTAAGTTTGTGTTTGGTTTAGGAGTTTTGATGAGAATCTTCTAGTTCCCACTTGCAGTGCTTCAATTTGCATTACAGCGTAACCATGGAGTGCACAAACTGAATTCCTTCCCACTGAAACTAAACCAAAAATGTCCTCTGACCAACCCAATCACAGGAGCAGATGAGAACAAGCCTCTAACTCATGAAGCATGGACACTGGATCCTCAGCATCAGCTCTGACAATGTGTATGGGGAACAAGCAGAAGGGAAACAGAAAGCTACTTCACTCAGAAAACTCTGTGACACAAAGACAGCTATGTGATTTTAAAAAAGTGAAGTAACATTAGTAGGCAGCAAAGACATGCAAAACTGGAATGAAATGCTCTGCTGTTTGAAAAGCCCTAAAAATAACAAATGACAGTGCTGCTAAATACTGTAAAAGATAATGGGGTGGAAGTAAACATTTCAGAATTTTTAGGATAAGAAAGAGAATAGATACTAAGAGGATGGCTCTGAAAAGGGAAAAGAAAGAATGAAAGAAAAAATATGTGAGTGAGTATAGGTCACCCTTTTTCTATAAGGATGTGCAAAGCAAAGTAGACTTGTGTTCAAGGAATCGCTGGTGTCATGAAGGTCAGCCTTTAAAGGCAGATCCTATTTTCTTTTCTGATTAAGTACCTCTCCACATCTCCCCTTTATAAAAAAACAAAACCAAAAAAGCCTATGACAAATTCTACTGCCTGCTTTGTATTTCCATGTGCTTACTACGTATGAGAGTTCCATTCAGCTCTGTGAACAGAAAAGACCCATCCTAGTTCACCATACCCAAGGTAGCTAATGTATGCTGGTTCAGCACAGTCCTTCTCTGTGCTGTGTCTGTGGCTTTGGCTCTTCAAAATACTCAAGGTACAACTGGGTTGAGGCACGCAAAGCTACAATGAACCCTCATTCTGCCTTCTATACCAGTGCTTGTCACACAGAAGTTAGGAGGGATTTAAGGAGCAGAAATTTCTCTCCTGCTTGTACTGACAACTGCTTGGACAGGATTGGGTCACACAGTGGCCCTTAAGAGATCTGTAAATAATGATCAGGTCTTTATTTTCATAGTCCAAGAAATAAAGGGATTTCTGTGAAGACTACATCACCCAAGTCAGTCTCTGAAGACTAGCAAAAGGCATTAGTATGGATGCCTTAGTTCAGCTGACCAATCTGCCTTACTCTGGTCCGGTATGTTGTCTGTGTTGAATGATCAGACTGTCAAATTCCCACTCCCACCAGTGAACTGGCCTTGTGCCTTTTAAAGTTGTGTTTCCATACTTTGGTAGGATGAGGAAGGGATTTCCTTCTGTCTGGAGGATCATCTTCTTTTTCCTCTGCCTACAAACATCTGAGTCACACTGCAAGAGCTCGTTTTGGTGGGGAATCAAGCTCAGCAGGGTAACCCCCTACAGGAAAGTCAGGGAGGATGAGGCACAGAAACACTGGATGCTCCGTCACATGCTCATTGAGCTGTACATGATTATGGAGCCATTATACCACTCCTGTTCTGTGAAAGAATGGCATTAAAAGGCTTAATTGCTGTCCTGTGTCAGAGGGCAAAACTGTCTCTCCTCACTTCATGGTATGTGCTTTGAGTGTCTCTGGATTAACAGTGCCTCGGCGCATTCCCCCTGCTCAGCTACACCACAAATCCCAACACACCCAGCTGGATTCAGGGATGTAATCCCATGAAACACATTGTATTGCAGCTCAGGAAAGATGCCTGAATGCATGTATCTAATATTCCAGATCATCCTTAGCTGAAACAAAAGTTGATGCCTTACTCTTTTCAGTCCCTACAAGAAATGGTCCTCTCTTTATCATGTTAACATAAAAGTAGCACTAAGCAATTCTGAATTTCATTTACAATGTGCTTACAAAACAAACATATTTATTTGAAGAAAGCAAAAGGAGTTTACAGTTTCTGTCATGCTGCTGATGGCAACAAAATAAGCTTCCTAAATGTCTGTATTTCTTCTCACCTATTTTGCTGACAGTTTGTGTGCTCAGACATTCCTGTACTCCCCTCTCCTGTTCTATCCTAAGCCTGCTGGTTTTGGGTAAAACTAGGAGCTGAACAACCAAACAAGTGACAGCTTGGTTTTTTTTTTCCCTCTAAGGTAGGAAAAAGTTAAATTTTAATGTCAGTTTTCAGAAAGAACCTACATTTGATTTTAAAATTATAAAAAAGGATAGAAACTTCAAATATGCATGGTAGGTAATACGGCACTGACCATACTGAAGACTGAAAGAAACTGCTTGATGGGAAAAAAACTTAGTGCAATTTCTATTTGTTCCCCAGTCTTTCCTCTCTACTCTGCCATGCCACTCTCAATGCTAACCAGGGTCATCTGAAAGATACTGCATGAGGCCTCCATGGGCACCAACGCACCTTCCCTGACATCTCAGGGCATGCTGTCAAATTTGTCATGCTCAAAATTGAAGCTCTCTAGCAAGAAGCATACACAATAATAAACCCTCTTGGGTTGTTCTTGCAAATTACAATTGTCATTTAAAAGCTTTTTGGTATTCTAAGGGGAAGACTGAAACTTGCCCAAACCGGGTCTGTCACTGCACATCCTCCTGTCCTCCAAGCCACAAGAATTAATTTGCAGAGTCTCTTAACACCAAATCCCTTTTAATAATTTCTTCAGGTTACTGGTTATGAGAATTGAGAGGATCCTACATAAATGCAGCTTTTTTATTTATCACTGGCCAAAAGATGCTGATTTTTTAATACAGAAAAACTAATCTGAATTAGCACTTCCTTTTTGGAGGAAGAAAGACACTGATTTTGCCACCTGAGATCTGAAATATCCTGAGTGCCTCCCGATTTCCTTGTTTCCTAATGAGCACAGCGACCTCTGCTGTCTTGGGAAAGAGCCTGTTTGGAAATGCAACAAGAATTCCCCAGCCTTCCCCTGCTTCAACCATTCCCTGCTTTATGTGGTGAAAAAAAGCAGTATACATTTATCTTACTGTTCGTTATATTAAAAGAAAGAGAGAAATCCCTCTGGATGTCTGTCTGTCCTAGCTGCAGAATAATCTATCAGAAACTCTGGTCTGTGTTGGTATCACCAGCATGTCCCAGAGGTGGATTATGCTGTCCTGAATGCTTTTGTTCAAAGAGTGAGGTGTTGATCTGAAGGGTTTGCTAAATAAAGCAATGATTCATTTACTCTCTTATAAGATACAGAGATTTTTCTTCTTTTTTTTTTTTAATCAACTGCAACCATGTCAACAGCTTCTCACAGCAGAGGAAGAACTGGTATCTATTTAAATCCATTCTGGGAACCATAAACAGCTTGTTGACAGAGGTCACATCCACAGGGGAGCTCACAGTTGATTAGTTCTCCTTTGCAGAGCTTTTGCAGGCAGTATGACTTGCACTCCAGGAGAGGATTTAAGACAGAGATGTGCTGAACTAACCAGAAACAATTTCAGAAGATTATGTTGTGTCTGCCAAGATGCCTAAATAAATGGGAAATGAAAATAGCCATGAATTTAGAACTGAGCTTTGCTACTTTTGCTGTGTGCTGTATGCCTAGTTTTGATGTATCAGCTATTGTTCCTTATGCTGTGTTACACTGAATTCACAGCTTCTGCCTCAGTAAAATACCTCTTAGTAACACGATTCCCATCACATTACCAGATTTGAACTCCAAGAGCACAAAGAGTGAAGGGAGAAAGTTTTTAGTACACTTGAGACACAAATCTATAGGAAATAGAAATTCAGCAGTCCTTCTGTGTGTATTCCCTCCCCCAATCCATTTTATTGCCTAAGCTCCTTGTTTTCCTTTACAGTTATTTAAAATGTATAGTATTGTTTGCACTTCTACTTACTTATTTACTGTTGTTTTATCACTCCATATTTGTAAAACTCTCAATAATGAAACACAATTAATAACATGCAAGACATTCCAAATAAATAAAAAGCCTAATGTTATCTATAATATGAATGCTCTATTGCATTAAAATTAGTAAGTTGAGTATTCCACATTCATTATTTTACCAGATTATTTACAACTAGCTGGTGTTTATTGCTACTACAAGACAATGTCCCTAACAATTATATTTTATAAATTCACCTGTATCGTTTGGAATGATTGCCATTTCTCTGTTAAATCATGATTCTCTAACTTCCACTCTTCAAAGTTCATTCCATTGCTGAACTTTAATTGACACAGTAGGCAATTCTTGCTTGGCAAACAATATTTAGGGCTCTGCAGCTGGTAGTCTAAAACATCTCATTAGGTGGAAATAATTATCAGAACTCTAAATAAAGGATATTTTACGACCCTGTGGCCATATATTTTCAATAGCTGTTAACACACACCCTGGAATAACATTTCTGCTTGCCTAGTACTGTTTATGTATGTATACTCCAGTTCTGTTTAATATCTTTCCAGTTCTGTTTAGTATCTTTGTCAATGATCTGGATGAGGCAATTGAGTGCACTCTCAGTAAGTTTACAGGACACCGAGTTGGGTGGGAGTGTTGATCTCCCTGAGGATCTATAGAGGGATCTGGACAGGCTGGATCGATGGGCTGAGGCCAGTGGAATAAGGTTCAATAAGGCCAAGTGCCACGTCCTCTACTTGGGTCACAACTATCCATGCAATGCTACAGGTTTGGAGCAGAGTGGCTAGAAAGCTGTCCAGTGGAAAAGGTCTTAGGGGTATTGGTTGACAGCTGGCTGAACATTAGCCAGCAGTGTGCACACATGTCCAAGAAGGCCAACAGCATCATGGCTTGTATCAGAAATAGTTTGGCCAGCAGGACTAGAGGTGATTGTCCCACTATACTCGGCACTTGGAGAGGCCACACGAATACTGTGTTCAGTTTTGGGCCCCTCACTACCAGAAAGACATTGAGGTGCTGGAGCATGTTCAAAGAAGGGCAACAAAGCTAGTGAAGGGTCAAGAGAGGAACCAGCTGAGGGAACTGAGGTAGTTTAGCCTGGAGAAGAGGAGGCTCACAAGAGACCTTCTCACTCTACAAATATCTGAAAGGAGGCTGTAGCAAGGTGGGGGTTGAACTCTTCTCCCACATAACAAGAGATAGAATGAGAGGAAATGGTCCCAAATTATGCCAGAGGAGATTTAGACTGAACTTCAGGAATTTTTTTTTCACTTCACTGAAAGGGTGATCAAGCACTGGAACAGGCTACCCAGGGAAGTGGTGGTCAGCATCCCTGGGGGTATTCAAAAGATAAATAGATGTGGTAGTTAGGGACATGGATTAATATCGGACTTGGTAGTGTTAGGTTAATGTTTAGATTTCATGACCTTAAGCACCTTTTCCAACCTATATGATTCTATGATTCTCTAACATAACCAAACAGGTTTCATAACATTACTTCTAAATTTTGTTTTCTTACTATTCTAATATCTGCAAGAGTATGCTTACAGATAAATAATACTGAGAAACTGAATTATTACTGAACAAAGAGGTCTCACTTAATCATAGAATCAGAGAATGTTAGGGGTTGGAAAGGACCTAGAAAGATCATCTAGTCCAACCCCCCTGCCAGAGCAGGATCACCTAGACGAGGTCACACAGGAATGCATCCAGGGGGCTCTTAAATGCCTCCAGTGAAGGAGATTCAATAGCCCTCCTGGGCAGCCTGTTTCAGTGCTCCCCACATTTACTGCAAAAAAGTTTTTCCTCAGGTTAATACTAAATCTCCTGTGGTCCAACATTCCCTCTTATCCTAACATTGGATGACATTNATCACTCTCCACCAGGGAGAACAGACTAAAAACTAGTTGTAAAAGTTAGTATTTCTTAATATTGATACATAATATATCAATACCTTAAGATTTGAATGGCTGTGCCATTAAAGGCAGCAATCAAGAAATGTTGGCATTTTGTGAACTTTCCCCCCTATCAATGTAACAGCAGTGAAATATGATACTTGAACAGAAATTCTCTAAACGCTTCCATAACTGCACATCCTTTACAAGATAGCCCAAACAGACCTTAGCCCTACCCTCAACTCACTTGAGGGTTTACCCTCAACTCACGACTCAGGAAGAGGCAGAGAATGCATAACCCAATCCTACTGCCTTTAGTAAGACTCTATTTGTGCACCTAAGCTACCCTGTAGCCACATTTCCCACATCAGGTCCTAGTGCAATCCAGTGCATTGTGCTTTTGATGATGCTAGACTCTGGATGTTGAAAAGCTTTGCCATGTAATGAACCTTTAGTTGCATGAAATGTGATATTTCATTATGGCTGGAATGACAGCTCTAGTTGAAGGTTGCCAGTTACATGCAGAAGTCCTTCTTCAGTATCTTGTAATTCTGTCAAAACAGTATCTTCCTTATAAGTTTCTCCTCAAAAAAAAAGTGGATGCTCTTAGAAGGAAGGAGTAAAAAGTTCAGCTGCTTCTGGGAACAAAGAGAAGATAAATTTCTTGCCATTTTAAATATTTTCAGCTTATCTTTACTTTAACAACTAGAAGTAGCTGGGAAGCTTAAATCCAGGTTTGAGATTAGGTAGGTATATATTTTACTGTGTCTGGTCACTATCCATTTTGATATGGCCAAGTCTTAAGAGTTTTTAAAGCACACAGCTGTAGCCTGTGAATAATGGCACCTGAAACACTTAGGAGCAGCTCAGAGATCCCAGAACTGCACGAATCCTGAATCACTGCATCTAGCTACCACCTGAGCTTATTTCCACTTTTTGTATACAGCCTGATTAAACCAAGGCAGGCAGCAAGAATGTCACCTGCCCAACACCCCACAAAAAATTCACAACAGCCTCCTGACAAGACGCAGCTCTCATGTTCATGCTGCAGCCTGGCTGCAGGCTGATCTCTCCTCTGCTTCCGGCCCCCAGGGGAGCAGCGCTGGGGAGCCGAGTGCTGGGCACAGATGCAACCTTCTTTGGACTGGAGGAATTTATATTCCTATGGCTGTCTTCTGCCATGGCCTAGCAAGGGGAAAACATAAGCAGGCAAGCAAACTCTGATAGACAGCATCTGAGGCATAAGGACATGTAGCCCCAGCCTTGAATGAGAAGGGTTTACTTCCTACAGATCTTGTAAAAAATGGAAGAAAACATTTTAAATGTCATCAAGCACTTTCTGCCTGCACCAACCAAGGGTCCAGAGAAGATGAGTGTCTTCTGCCAAGCCTTATTCCCATCCTTGCAGAAAGCAGAGACAAAGTTATGCTGTCTTTGCTCTTTGCAGTGGCATTGCTAGGCGTAGTACTACAACATGCTCCAAGACCCTCTGATCTGCTCAGCTGCCAAAAGGCAAGTGGAACAGTGAAAATAAAAAAAAAGACTGAGTAATTGAGCCCAGCTCAGCAGACAGATTTGTAAATTATTACATTTCTGACCTGCACAGCAATGCAAAGCCTAGGATGTGCCAAGAACAAATTAGGCTGTCTGCAGTTGGGACTACTCCCCAGCAAAAAGCCTTTTTTCTAGACATAAGAAGCAAGCAGCCTTGCCAGTGCTGGAGAACACACAGATAAAGATTCTGTCTTGAAAGTCTCATGTGGAAAATTCAAGGATTTATCAGAATGAAGATATTACTTTTTTTTTTTTAATTAAATAGACAACACAAATAACAAACTGAACTTCCACTGAGTTCATGGCTTTACATCTCCATTTCTGTGTGCTCTGGGGGGCTCCATAATACTTTAAAACACAGGAGCTCCTCCCTCAGCTGCACCCAGATGCTGGTGGGCTCTTGCTGAGGAAAGCAATTTTAATGCCACTCTCAAATATTCTGCTAATTTTCCAGTCTCACTTTCTCTGCCAGATACAACTTTCCTTTCTCTTTTCAGGCAAAAATGAGATAAATGTAAACAGAAGACCTGGGATGGGATTTTGCTTTCCAAAAGCAGTACTTCAGCAAAATGATTCATAGATGAAAATATTAAGTCCCAGAAGCCATTTGTCCCAAAGCTGCTTGGACATCCTTTAGGAGAAGGCTGAAATAAGATTTTCAAAAACACACTTTCCTGTAAAGCCCTAATCAAAGCACTTATCTTCAGTGTAGAATTAATTTGAGCCAAATCTAAAATTTCAGCCCTAGCCAGACTTCTCTCCATAAAGAAAAATGTTAGTTGAAAACTGACAGTGCTTTTAACTAGTGTGATTTGCCTCAAGCTATAATGAAGAGTCAAAATATTTAGTTTGCCCAACGTAATCTCTCTGTGCTGCTCTACAGTCACATTATTGATCTTCTAATTCATTTGTGCAGCTCCAGTATAATTTTGCAGGATGTCTGTACTCGACTAAGCTGTGCTATACTGACGGAAGTTCACTTGAGCACAGATAACTCAAGTTAATTCAGCTGTCAAAATACAGCCAAAGAAATCTGAGAGCAGTGGAGCAATTTCCTAATATTATCTTCCACACTTATGTTTCATTCACCCCTGGGACAGTAATCGAGTAGCTACTCAACATAAACCCTTTGCTCTGCAGTCCAAATGGGAAAGAAGTGGCAAAGACAATCAGTAATATCACACTTCAGAATATCTGGAGAAACTGAGGCACACTCCCATTGAATGTTTGCAGCTATTTCTGGTACCCTGCTCGAGGTGCTTTTTATTTCATAATTTGCAACCAGTTAGTAATCTATAAGTGAGTTTTCCATACTGATCCAGGACCCTTTAGTTTATGCAAAAGCCTTGGGTGAGGATTGCTGATGAAATGTATGTATATTATCCAGAGGGTCTCAAGCATAGATGGTTGATTACTGGCTCCTTCCTTACTCAAATCTCTGAGCATTTACATCTCAAGAGTTAATTCTGCAAAAGCCACATCAGCTCTTCTCTCTAGCATGACCAATGCAGCCACTGGTTCATTAGCTCCCTTGACTGTTACAGAGCATTACACCTCTGAAGCAGAACAACCTCAATAGAAACTGCTCAAGTCTAAATACAATCAGATTTTTCATTGATTATTTATGTTTTAACATCTGATAAAGAAATATTTTGAAGATACTTTACTGAGGAACTTTACTGAAGATACTGTTCTCTGAGGAACACAAAAATCACTGGATTATTTANTATGAGATAATGATTTGTAAACAAAAAATAGTAACTTTGTCAAAAATGTAGTAAGAAAAAATACTAAATCTCACAGTTCTGATTAATCTGAGGAACACAAAAATCACTGGATTATTTACTACAGTGAGACATGAGCTTGGAGAGAGGATTTACTTCTGAGTTACAAACGATGTAATTTTTAAGCCTTCCATTTTACCCTTGAAACAGGAGTCATTGACTAGCTAAATGGTATCCTTCAAGTAACTCTTCATTCTTTCCAATTATATGTAGTTAAACGAATAACATTAGGGCTTTATTTCACTTAATGGAGAACTGCCTGCACAATTTTGCTGAATTATTTAGTTATTTAGTTATTTATTTAGTTAGGAAAAAAGCTTCAAAAATCCACAAGCAATTTTAAACTTCTAATTCTTTTCTTCAGCCTTGCATATTTTGGGTTCACATTTTCAGGCCTTCTTACCCAGACACAAGGGATAGCAACTTATTTTTCTTCCATTTGAGATCCTCAAGTAATAGCCCAAATCCAGCAGCTGGAGTTTAAAGAGAAAGAGCAAAGCCTGCCAGACTTGACCATGGGGCAAGAGGAAGAGTGATGAAACAGGGAAGAATCACAAAGGACCCTGACCCTGCCTGCACCAGCACTGAGTGGGTACTAGGCTTGTTTCTCCTAACAGCTAGAACCTGAGAAAAGCAGATAGACAACTTTAACCAAATGAATTTTCCCCATATACTCCTCTTATTTCTTCCTGTTCCTGACCCTATTTTGCAAAAAGTATGGAATGGATTGTCAGTGCACCAGGGCTGCTTCTGCTCAGTGAAGACTGCACCAGCAGCTGAATGTTATTTCTGTCCACATACGCCCTTCATTCACACTTGCACTGAAGCAAAACCAACCTGCAATTCCTGCTGTGCACTGTGCAAGGTTTTACTGGTCATGGCCAAAGCATCCTTCTCATACGCTCAAGGGAAAAAGCCCCCAAGACTTTTACAGTAAGATGATCTCTTTCCTCTGAGAGTGGCAAGTCTGCAGCTATTCAATTCCACTCAATAAATGGGAACCAGATGACCATAAGGTGAGGGAAAGTGAAGCTAGTTTACACTGCAGCCTTTCCACCAAACACCTCTCCAACGTTTGCACGAAGAAAGCGTCTTCTGTGAATTTCAGACCTGTTCATGGCTTGGGATAGTGCCAGAACAGATGTGGCCCCTTTTGCAGGTCCCAGCACAGTTGTCAAGCCTCTCTTTTATTCTCTCCTTCCCCCCCCTAGTTTCTGTACCTCACATATTTGTTTTCATTCTCAGCCTTTCCTAAAGGTGGATTTTGCCAGTTCTCCCAGTGCTGGGCATCTGCACTTTTCCACTTCAAGGACTGCCAATCACAACTGTCATTGCTCACTAGGGAAATCACAGGGATTAGGAGGTGCCTAAACCCAACCTGAAGCTAGAGCCCAGCACTGGCTTTCTAATGCCTGAGCTGCAAATGTCCTGGAAACTAGCCACTAGCCCTTCAAGATGTGCCTCCAATCAGTCACATGACAGAGACAGTAACAAAGAGGAAGAAAGCATCTTTTTCAGGGGCTGACCTTGAAAGACATGCCCTACACTACATCTACTAAGGTACAGCTACTAACTTGAAGGCCTGTTAACATAAATATGAGATCCTATGCTTGGAGTTCAGACCTCATCTGCTTGCACACAGGTCCACTAACAGTCTTTAAACACAATGTTCTGAAATACCCTAACAGCTCTAAACTATTGACTTAGGAAAGTTGGGATGGTGCTGCATGGGATCCACTGTGCTTTATATGCCCTGTTCTGCTATTATTTAGTCCTCTACAGAAAACAGATTACCAGGCTAACTAGGTCTTTGTTCCTACCCAGTACAACCGTGCTTATATTGTTAGTTTTCAGTTGCCCTTACAACTTTGGCTGGCAAGATACAGAGCTGTGCTCTTCAATTGCTGTTATCTGTACAGTGTGATCTTGCCTCCACCAAAAGGTGTCAGTGACTGAGCTGGGCACTGCCCTGGAACTGGAGATGAAATGTGCCTCTCTCATCAAGCTCACTTACCCAGGCAGAAACACCCTTTAAATAAGGAATCTGTAGGCAGTTGTCTTTCCCAATTTGCATGGTTGTCATCTTTCCCATTGTGTTCTCATATGCTTGGCTTCACCAGACAAAAGGTCTGCTTTCGTTTCTCCTGAAGTCAGTGGGAACTCTGCCATCAATTCCAGTGGTAGCTGGATCAGGGCCAAAATGTTAGGCACTCTGCTTCCCCTAAAGTCATTCCCAAACAATACTTCTTTGATTACGTACCAAGCCTGAAGGGTCTTAGTTATCTTCTAACCCTCTCCTTTATATCTCCAGTATCTATGGATTCCATAGTGCAGGCAGGAACTGTTTGAACAGAAGGGCCTTAATCATCAAAAGTACTTTTCTTCACCAGCCGTGTTTTTTCTCAAAGGGAGTTTGTTGCTAATTCCTTTGGGAATGAGGTGGGGAAAAATGAAAAGGAAATTACAGGTTTAAAGTGAAGCTAAATCCAAAACAAAAAAAACGCCACCAAAACAAACAAACAAAAAAACCCCAAACACCCACAACCCCAGAGAAACAGTTTCTGGTATTTGAGAGTTAATGTAACTGTAACCAAATTCACCAGGAGAATTAAAAAAAACCTGCTCACATTGAAAATGATAACTTTTGAAATTATATTGGTTGCAAAGACAATACTGCAATAGAGGGCAGTAAATGAGAAGAAAGATGAATCCTATTTATTTAGGTAACTGCACAGTCTAATAAGTCCAAAATAGCTTCAATTGATTCTGAGCATCCTCCTAGACTTCTAAATGGTAATTATGTTCCCCTTTAGTTAGAGACTTTGATAGTTATACTCCTCCATAAAGAGAAAACACCACATCACTGTGTATGCTTATGCCCTACAGATGCCACCTGGTAAAGGATGAAATGGCTACAGGAGACAATCAGTCTGACTCAGAAGACCAAAACAGAACTCTGTCCAAACCGTGTCCTGCAAATAACCTCCTTGTGACTGGAGAACTTTAGCACTGAAGTTAGTATTATTTATAAAAACACAGGGAAAAACAACTCTGCTACATAACTGAAGAGCTTTACTACAAATCAAACATAAAAAAGATTTCTGTATACTTAAGGTAAAATATATTCATCATCCATATAGGACAGATTAGAATCTCTTTTTGGTTTAGCAAAATGTGCATGCAGTGAAGATGATATGGCAGCCATGCTAGGTGATACCCAACTTCCCCAAAGAATGGGCATTACAAGAGAGAAAAAAATGCTATCAGAAAGTGGCAAAATATTTTGCTCCTCCACAAAACAGCAGGTAAATAGATAAATATATTCAGTATAAAATAAATGAACAAATAAATTCAATATGAAATATGCACATAATATTACTGGGTTGTCTGCTTGAATTCAAAAGTGGCTCTAGGATAGGTATTGCAACACAACAGACTTTATAAGCCTTCTTTTATTAGATATTCTTAGAGTGACTTATAAGAGTATGAAATAACCAACATTGATCTTGATCACTAATATTTTGTTGAAAAATTTTGGACACAATCTGATATTTGGGCTGCTATATGAGATCACAACCGAACAATGTAGAAATACTCTAATTATTTCATAGTGAAAAAGCATGCGTCGTCGTCGTCGTGGCTAGGCTTCGCGAACGAAGATCTAGGGAGGGCTCCATCCATGTTCCTCATCAGCGCCTTTTACAAGAGCACTGATAAAAAGAGGATAGCAGATAGCACCCTCAAGCCTGCGCAAGGGATTTTTATTTTTAGGTGAGACACAGCATGCGCAGAGCTGGACCCACCCTTTAGTCCTAAGGTTCATCTGCCAGGGCCTAGCAAGCTTGGACGCTGGCAGTGAAGTCCTTAGGACGGAGGTTTAACCTCTTAGATGGAAGGCCTTCCAGGGCTAAATGAGCTCCATCTGCCTGGGTTTGGAATCAGAGTTGTCCTTCTCCTAGGATGACTGCCAGAAGGCTAATGAGCTCATCCTACCCATCCAAGGATTCTAGGAACATGGGTATCACTCCCCACACTTTACCGTGGGCAATGAGTTTAATGCTCCCTCTGCTGTCGGCACAGTTATCGCACCAGGGGCCACAGGAGACCCCAAGTGATTTTCAGACTGTGCCTGGAAAAAGCATGCAGGTGATATTAAATAAACACTGCACTGCATTCAATAACTTTTCACAACATCCAGCAGTGGAAAAGGTGGTAAGTTGGCAAAGCACAACAGCAAGTTCAAAATCAAGACAGACCAGCAGGTTATATTTCTATATGGCAAACAACATTTGGGGTGTTTTAGAAAAGCCACCAGCATATTCAACCAGACTCTGTTCACTGTCATATGCAGGAGTGGAAAGGAAGGATGTAAAGAAAAACAAAGCAATCCAGGCTTTGAAAATGGCTGTGAGAGAAAATAACTGCCTATACAGAGATGACTGAGGCTACACCAGGAGCTGGATTTGGGATGTTTTTTCTTCAACATTCACTTCGGTACCCTAGAAAAAGAACTGTTTTATTAAGTAACATCTCTTTTCCTGATTGACATTCACTGAAACAGAGCCATGAAGGGGATTTTAGGTCACTGGTTTCTCTAACAGTTGTTATGAACACAGAGTGGTAAACAGATGTGTGCAAGTTAACTTGTATTTGGAGAGGACTATTTGGGTGAATGCCCAAAGAGCAGCAGTATATCCTGTCTACCTATAGTCACTCAGCACCACTGCAACACATCTCAGATGAGTTTTCTACACCTCACTAAAGCAGGCATCAGTGCATGAAAATTTTGGAGATGGACTATATGAAGGTGACCCTATGTTTCATGCTCTGATCAGTTGTATGCCAACACTGCAGGTCTGATGGTAGAACAGAGCTTGTGACTATGGACAGCCAGGAAGGGTGGATTTATTCCTGACCCCTCTGTGCACAGCTGGAGCAATCCAGCTGTGTGTCTGCATGCTTTCCATGCAAAGAGGGTCATGTGAAACAGCAGATCAGCTATGGGATTGCATAAAACCAACTCCTGAGCTCTATCCCAGTTGTGCTGCTAACTCACTGGGTGGCATCAGGCAAGTCTCTGAATTTCCATAGCTGAGTGAAAAAAAGACCACTTCACGAAAGCACTATGGGCACTACACAATTGATGCTTTTACAGTACACTTTAAACTACCATGCAATTGCTAGATGCTAGATCTCTTTCACAGGAGTTTAATAAAAAAAGGTGAAAATATTATCTGTGCCCCTTCAAAGGCACTTTAAATTAGTTAGGGCTGCGTAAAGGGACTTACATGGGAACAAAAAATGAGTCACAGTTCAAGATTGGTGCATCCCTAAGAGTAAGAAATCAAGAAAATAAGGCAGGAGACCTGCATGGATGAGCAAGGAGCTTCTGCCACAAAAATGGAAGAAGTTTACAGTACGTGAAAAAAAAGGACTGGCCACTTGGGAGGAATAGAGGAACATTGTCAGACAGTGCAGGGATGCAACAAGGAAGGCAAAGGTCCATTTGGAATTAAATCTGGCAAGGGATGTCAAACACAACAAGAAGGGCTTCTTCAAATACATCAGTAGGAAAAGGAAGACTAAGAATAATGAGGGCCCATTGCTGAATGAGGTGGGTGCCCTGGTGATGAAGGATACAAAAAAGGCCTTCTTTGCTTCAGTCTTTACTGCTAATACTAGTCCTCAGGAATCCCAGTCCTCGGAGGTAAGAAAGGAAGTCTGGAGGAAGGAAAATTCTTCCTTACTGGAAGAGGATTGGGTTAGAGGTCATCTATGCAAGCTGGACACCCACAAATCCACAGGCCCCAATAGGATGCACCCAAGAGTGCTGAGGGATTTGGCTGATGTTACTGCTAAGCCACTCTCCATCACTTCTGAAAGGTCATGGAGAGCAGGAGAGATGGCTGAGGACTGGAAGAATGCCAGTGTCACTCTGGCCTTCAAAAACAGCAAGAAGGAAGACCCAGGAAATTACAGGTCAGTCAGCCTCACCTCCAGCCCTGAAATGGTGAAGGAACACCTCATTCTAGAGGTTGTCTCTAAGCATATGGAGGAAAAGAAGATTATCAGAATTCAATAAGGATTCACAAAGGGGAAAGCACGCTTGATCAAGCTGATAGCCTCCAATGATGGCATGCCTAGCTGTGCAGATGAGAGGAGAGCAGCGATTATTATCTACCTCGACACAAATTAGAAACACAGGAAGTTCCACCAAAACATAAGGAAAAATTTCTTCCCTTTGAGGGTGGCAGAGCACTGGAATAGGCTTCCCAAAGAGATCATGGAGTGTCCTTCTCTGAAGACTTTCAAAACTGGCCTGGACACAATCCTGTGCAACCTTATCTAGGTAATCTTTCTTTGGCAGGGGGTTGGGACTAGATGATCCCCAGAGGTCCTTCAAACCTCTACCATTCTGTGATCCAAAGATGACCTCTCAAGGCACATTTACCAACCACACCACCACCTTTTACTGCTTCTTATCTAGGCTTAGGAATAATGAGGCAGGTTTGCTACTAGAAAGCATTTCTTTCCTCAGCAGTTCAAAATAGTTTTGTATCTGGATAAGGAGGTATGTACATTGGGCTAATTTAATAATCATGAATGCTGAGCTATGAATAATCCTGAATTAAGCCAGGTGGATTGCAAGCTGTAGCTTTAGGATTTACAAAACAGCAATAGCAAGAAGCATCAGTCCTGTGAAAACCCAGCATGTCTGTTTATGCTAAGTACCTATTCGCTTACTAAAAGAACTACAGCAGTGAAGCTTATTTCTCTGTTTGCTTATTCAGTGTTCACCCATTTCTCTTCAAAGATGGGAAGAGAAAAGATGATATCTAAGGGCAAAGTCCTTCTTCAAGCAACCCACATACAGATACTATATTATATAACATAGTACATAGTACACATTGCACTGCATATTGCACATTAGATTAATTACATATATATATTGTATTATAACCAATTGTACATCGGTGAGAATTTGAGACATGCTGTTGTAAAGGATGCTGTTGCAGTAAATGCAAAGGCTGATTTCAGATGTCAAAGTATGATTGGGCCATCTTTCAGTCCAACAGGAATGATTTTTTCCACACCCATATTTCATTTGAGTCATAACCACTAATTTAAGCCACATGTCACTAAGCATACTACCTTTCAAATTCCTCCACTTTCCCTCTCTTTCAAACTGAATATACCAGGGTAGCAGATATAACATTAGAAAAATCCCAGTGTGACTATGTTATTATTTTAATTAATCAAAGCCTAACATGTGATTAGGGCATTTGGGAATAACATTACAATCAATCCTGCAAGAAGCCTGTGCATACAGGATTGAGGATTTGCATATGTCAAAAGAGCATCTCCTCTGAAGTTGTTCAATTCAATCTTGGGGAAACAGAGTATCTTTAAGATAATATTCTAATGTAAAGTTACAATCTAGCTCTAGACCTCTTTGTAATGAACAGTATGTAAATTAATGCAAGTATTTACATTGCATTTCTGAAGAAGTTAACATATCTGTCTTTAGGCTCCATTTCTACTGGCTGTAGTTCAGAAGTCAAAGCCCAAAAAACATTCAAAACATCTTCATGAAAACAAAATTATGGTAAAAATTACCAGGATATTTCTAAAACCAAAATCCATTCTTGCATTCAACAGGAAAACATTTTACTGAAGTCTCAAATGCTTGACTGGTATATTTAGAAATAATTAATGATTATTTGCATTTTTTTCCCCTAAAATGGACAAGGAAAGAGATGAAAAGGGGCTATAATTTCATGTTTGCTCTTCTGTCACTTGGAACAGCACAGTTTCTATTACCAGAGTACTATTGTTACAGGCCATGCTTGCATAAAACCTCCATACATCTCTGCACACCTTATGAATTTCACAACTTCATATTCAATTTTTTTTTTTCTTAAATTCCTTTGATAATAATTGCAAATAGTCCCAGCTTTCCACAGCTGCAGAAGTTTGCTGTCCCTAGAGATTTGCCATAGTACAGCTCTTGCTTCCAATCAAAACAGTGACATAGTGGCTGTGATTTACAGCTTGCAGAGGCTTGATTAGGGAACAGCACACTACTAAGCAAGTATTAAACAATTGTGCAGAATATATAATGTGCAGGGCTTTCTACCTTTATCTCCAAAAAGAATTAAAAAAAATTCAAAACCAATTTCCTGCCCAAAAGCTAAGGAAAAAGGGAGCTGGTATTTAAGATTTCTCTTCCTCTGTTGTAGAGGTTTCAACCAGTAATGTTCACTCATAACTGACACTGTCTCTTTAAACAATTTTATCTTTACCATTTTATATAAAAATGATCTGCAATGTTATAGTAACTGCACTGCAAAACTTGCACAGTAAAAAGGAACAGTAAATATAAGGTTTAGCATCAGTCTAAAAATGGCTCTCAGGTAAAAGAGAGTTTTCCTTACAGAATTACTAGGAAATAAATACTGTTTCAAAAACAGTGAGTTGATATACAAAAGGAACATTTATATTTCTGTGTTCAAGCATAAAGTCTTGGTATACTGTGTTTATTAGCATCAAGAATAACAGCTATTATGGGATGCCTTGCTGTTCACATTCAATTTGCCCGACAAGAATAAAAATGGGAACTATGTATAAAAAAATCTCAGAACTTTTGTTTTCTAGGAACATAAGGCTTAAAATAGCCTGCAGGACAACATAAAATTACACATTGCAGGGTGGTAATATTTGAAATGCAATTAGTTGCCAAACTGCCATTTTTGGTACTGAGTTCTTGTTGTAGTCTAGTAACTTCATTTTGAGAAAGTTAAAACTACTGTGTAAGATTTGAGTATCGAAAAAGTCACCTCAGTTTTCTTCAGTAAAATATTAAGAGTCTAATGAGCATGTATTCTATCTGCTAATTTCTATCATTTTATGATATACTTTTGACCAGGAGAGTGGAAAGAGACATCAGCAATTAGAGGTCTGCATTTCTGTAAACGCCTAGCTTTCCATGCACAGTGATTTTGGGGTTTCTGTTTAAAACCCTGGCTGCTATGAAAAAAAGAAAACCACAGTGATGCTGTAGGGATCCACCACTTAATGGAGATCTTGAGCCATAAATACAAATGGTGCATGAAAATTTTATGAGTTACAAGGTCTATCAGTGAAATATTTGCAAATGTTGCTCCTCCTTATTCTGCAACTGCAGGGACATGCCTGGTAAAAGGATAAAGCAGAAAAAAAAAGCAATTTTCAAACTCTTAGCTGTAGTGCTAATTCTAAATGTATGGCTTTAAACTATTATTATCACATATGTTACATATTAAGTAGAAAGCCTAAGGCTATTTGTCTATCTACATTTGTTCTGATAGTCCATTTTTCCTCCTAAGAGAGTAGTTTATGAACAGTCAGAATGTCCACCTACTATTGTTCTCTGATAGCAAAATCCAGGTTTGCAGAATTGTTTCATTTTCTGCAATTTGCAGTCTTTAATGAAGAAGCTGTTTATTTCCAACATGGTTCTACAGTGAAAACACATCTGCATTCACAGAGTTAATAGCCTTCTTATTAATTTTACTCTGTCTTTTTTTTTTTTTAAATAGAAACCTAATGAAAAGCATGTTTATGTGCTCAAAGGCACAGAGGAAATTCATTACTCTGAGGAATAACACACTCCACAAGTGAAATGAAAGTAATCTTATTTATGACAGGAAGAGGCCTTCACTAGACTCAACTCCACCACACTTGGACTGATACTGCTTGCAAAAGAGAGGCTGCAAATTCAGGAACTGGTTTCAAATGTTAGCCTCATCTCAGCAATAAACACATTTGCAGTTTAGCCTTGCAAACATTCAAAACCTGCCAAAAGGAAAGTATCCGGCTATTGTATTTACTATATGCATGTTACAAAAAGAATGAGACAATGACATGAACAGTCATGACATGGGCATTTGGGGTTCCTTCCTTTCACTCAGCAATGAGCCTCCCCTTGCTCCTCAGTCAGCATCCACTGCAGCACGCACCTACACCTACAGCCAGCTTGCATGCTTATCAGATCTGGCACTTTGCATTGGGTTTAATAGCATTATTGTGGTACCTGACATACCCAAGGTTACATGCATTTGGCTGTGGGAAGAAGAGACCCCTGCCTGGAGAATCCCTGGGGCTGAGGAGTGGTGGAGGCAGAGGGATGGGACGTGCAGGGAAGGACAGGCCTGGAACTTTGGCTTGCTAAAGGTCTCAATGCCCAGAGATGTGTGCAGTACCCTGCACAGCTGGGTAATTCCCTAAGCCGAAAGGGGAAATCAGCAACGACAGAACATGATTTACTGTCCCATCCACCCAGCCCTGCATGTGTATGGGCCTCAGTATCTGGCATCTGTATGCATGTATGCATGCATGCCTGTATTTGAAAGAAGGAGAAAAACCTTCTTGCAGTGAGAGAAGGTGATAAGAAAATGCCTGACAAGTTTTTTCTGCATCTTTTTCTGTGTGAGATCGCATCTTTTTTTCTTGAAGAAAATCAAATCAAAAAGGAAAAATGTTTTTAGTACTGTGAAAGTCAAACTCTACATTCATCTCATTTCTATAGACTTCAAAAGAGAGCTTTCACGAACAGAATGGTGTGATGTACAGCAAACTGAATGGGTCCACATGCATTTCCAATTTCTGTAGCTAAACCCACATGTTTCACATTCCTTGGGTTTCTTCCTCAAGTTGTCTTGAGTTAAAAATGGGAAGGAAGGGGAAGCAACAACCAAGGCTTCCATCCAGCAGTAAAACCTTTTGCCCACAAGAAGGCACTGTATGTTAACAAATTGGAACATCCTGATAATTCTGGCAGAATAGCCAGTTTTTTCTTTCTTGATGGCTTTTGCTAAGGGCTCAGCACAAGATGTGTGGGTTTCTTCAGCGTCATAAAGGACAGCTGCCTTTGTCTGCCTGCAGATGTTTGGCCAGTTGCATTTTGGATGCTTGACCACTGAGTGAGATAAGCTCTTCAGCCTTGCACAAGGAATTAACTGATGTGTTTGCACATCTTCCTCTAGAAAACAGCTTTTAATGTTACAGCAAGCTTTACAAATTTGAAAATTTAGTTAAAGAAAAACATATTTAACTTTTCCTTTGCTACACTCCTTTTGCAATCATATTTTTTCTCATATGATCTAAATTCCCCTTCTGCTTCATCCCTCAACAGAACAATTAATCCTTTGTTTGCAACATTAGTTGATTGTCATGGAAATTAATATGATTTCACAAATTTTATAAGTATGAACATTTTTGGATCAATACGAAGAGAACAGGGTGACAACAGACCAAACGTCTTTTAGAAATAGCTTGGTACATACTGAGTGCATCAGAAAAAAGATACTTTGGAATAGTATAAAACTTTTAAAGCAGGTAAAAAACCCTTGTTTTGTCTCAGTCTAAAACTGAATATTTGTCCTAAAAGGCAAGCTGTTCTTCAAATCATATGCAGTCTTTTAATTTGCACAGAAGATTGCTGTTTTTGTCTAGATTTGAACTTGTCAGCTAGGAGAGCAGAACTGAGACTCTCCTCTTCCCCTGACATGATCCATTTGCTGACAGAGGTGAGCAAGAGAGTAGACAATCTCAACAGTGCTTTTCTACAGCCATATTTTTTTCTCCCCAAACATGAACACAGAAAAGCAGGAGCAGCTGCACTGAAGAAATAAGTGATGCTGTCCTCTTTGATGTCTATATACCTCAACTTGTTGGAAAGAGACTGGCATGGGCTGAAATTCTCCATGATGACACATGGAGAACATGGAGCAATGGTACAAGTGGGGTCACTGCAGACCTGCAAGATCTACTTTTGGCTAGTGTATATACCAAGGCTGCCACATGATTCTGGATAAAACACTGTCTGGGCCTCATGAACAAGATGATAGATGATTCCAGACACCCATTTGGGTTGAGGAGCTGCCAGACTAGCTCCATACAGCCAAAAGATATTGTACAGAGAGATCTGTTGACATTATCAGAATTGAATTAAGATGAACTGGCTATAACAACAGGGGTAGTATATGGAACCACTTGCTTTCTAGCTGCTTCCTCCTCTCCTAAATTAAATTAGCCACTCCCCTGTCCCAGCAGAAAGCCACCTGCCCCCAGCTCACACATACTGCCTGCTCTTGGCTTTCAGGCACAGTAGGGGATCCAGTTTTCTCCCTTGCACATTTCTCACACCCACCTGAGCAGCCTTGTATCACAAAGCAGAAGTGATACCAGTGCTCTCTTCTCAGACAAGATATGGAGGAGGAGTTTATAATGAGTATATTCACACACTTTCAAAGGAGTTTGCCAACATTCGCAATGTCTAAGTTCTCATTCTTATAAGCATGACACACTGATGTTAAGCATCTCAAAACATTAAAAATGAAGAAAAGCTTGGTTGAAAATGTCAGCCTTACGTTCCACTAAATCCAACGGCAATCCATAACCTACCCAATGAAGAAGCCAGTCTCAGTTATAAGCACCAGCTGACCCTTTTCCCTCAAGAAAGAGAAGTCTAGATTTATTAAAAAATATTTCCCAGATATTCTAAAACATGTGTGATTAAATATTTTTTCATTGGTATTTCAAGTTATACTAGAAAGTCTGTGGAGCACAGGTACCTGAAAGCCAATAATCTCCTGAAGCATTTGCAGCTCAAGCACTTGAGGACAAACACTTTCACAAAAGAGAACTGGCTCAGCAAACAATTTTAGTTTTGCCACTTGGCAACTCACCTCACATCTGCACTCAATGCTGGAGCAGGGCCACAGCTTGCAAAATCTGTAGCTTTAATTCATCAAGCTACTACCCATAGGCTGAGTAAAATTAATAATACTATTAACTCCATAAGTGCAGATGTGTTTTCACTGTATAACAATGTTATACATTTATCTTCACTTTAATGAGTTTCTGTGTTCACTCATCAGAATTAACTGCCCGGGCACCCAGACTTGGCCATAACATCGATGCTGAATAAAGCCATCACATTCTAAGCCCTTAATGAGACACACAGACTGAAAAAACTGTGCAAACACTTAACTGGATTTAATTATGCCAAGTCATAATAATGTATCAACAGCGTAAACGAGGTATGATGACGAAAACATGAAACTACAGAAAGAGAAACGTGAAGCTGGATTCTTTCACCCAGTAAGGTTACATTTTCACTCAGTTAGGTTTTCCTACAGCAAGTGATTAGAGGAAAATGCCTTAAACCAGTAGAAGAAGTATAACTGAGGAACTTCGCTTCACTCTGCGTTAGCTGTCCAGATCCTTGGCAGAAAGATGATCCAAGCAGCAGGATTTTGGAAAGGTGGGAGCTGCAAAAGAGCCTTTTCTCAAGGTGTAGCCAATTGCATGGAAATAAAAGTGTACAGACCATGTTCCCTGAAGTACTCCCTTGCAACAGCCCATGTTGTGAGACTACAACTCACAAACGCTTTCGGATTCATGGGTTTCCTTCTCTGTGCCTTTCCCAAATGCACACAGCCCTAAGGGTAATGCCAACCACAAGTTACTGGCACCCTTTCAGATCCCACTCAACCCCTCCATTAACTGAAAACCAGTCAACCTTACAGCTAACAATTTGTATCCTGCTATTTTCCTTATGGTTAAATAGGCGTTTCCTGAAGACAAATCTCTGCATTATCTATACTAAAGATCATATGTAAACTCTCGAAGAATATTCAGGAAATATAACACAGCTCATGCCAGTCTGACCTTACAGATTAATAAGTATGTAGAGCATATGTTCGTACATAACTCTGGGATTGTACTTGTACAATTAAATTAACCTTTGGACTGCTGGTGTTTGGCCATAATTTACTGCATCTAGTTTTCAATTGCATAAACAGTGCTGCTAATAGTAACAAAATCCCATAAAAATCATAAGGACTGATAACAAAGCTGATAACAGAGCAGAATGTTTTGCTTCCACTACAGAAATATAATTAACTATTATTGTATATCCATAATCAGTTGTGTCTGCATCAGAGAAAAATGCTCTTACTTGCAGCCTTTGCTGAAACTCAGACTAGAAATATTCAAATGAGGGTGGAAGGGACAAAGCAGCAAAGGCAGAGGAAGAAGAGAAAGTCAGTAACTTTCCCCAAATACTGATCTAATTTAGAAGTGTAGTAGCATCTTTTTTAGTAGGTGGGCCATGGCTTTGCTCCTGCATTGCCCATGTTAGTTCCACCCCATTGCTAATTATTGCTTGAATGTGATGAGCTGTGCAGAGGCTAAGGAGGTCAGTCTCTGAAGCCTCCTCTGACTGACACTATCATGCTGAGTGGGAGAGCTGCTCTTCCCACATCTCTGAAGTCTAGTATGCCTGTCAGGTCAGGCAGGAGCGACCTCCCTCCATCTGATCTATAGCCACCATGACAGGATTTGACAGGAGCCTTCCCTGCCATAGGTGAGCACTGACAGCACATCTAATATGAGAAGACACCAGTAGTTGTTTCTAGCTCGCCTGTTTGCTTTGAGCAGCCATCTCCAGTGATGGAGCCTAGATGTTAAACCAACAAGCAGTATCTGTGCTGACCTCAGGTTTCCCCAAATCTACAGTGCAGCAAATGTTGCACAGACTTTCAGCAAACCTAGCAGATGAGTGTGACAAACCTTACATAGCATTCTTTCCATTTTCTAGTGGCTTCTCATGATGTCTGAATAATCACCTCTTTCCATATGAAGTCCCATTCTCCTCTGTGACCAGCGAGTGTTAAAGAAAGCAAAATGCCTCTTTGTTGATGAAGAAATGAAAAAGGTAATGGAACAACAACTGTGAATGCTGTTTCTTCTCAGCTTTCACAAACATTCAGCTGGTCATCCTTTGACACACGTTTTATGGGCTGACAAAGAAAATAAAATGTTCCATTTTACAAAATAAACCTACAATTTTTTAAGTAGTTATTTCCACACTTAAGAATACCACACTAGAAGATGTGGAGTTTACTGTAATTAACTTGGAAATTACCTTAATATAAACATAAAAGCTGCATCACAGGTAAAACAGTCCTCCATAAACAAGTTCAGTATTTAACTTCAAAATATCAATGCAAAGAAAATGTAAATTAAAAAACAAACTCAACATTATTTCATTTTTGAATCATGTTTTTTACTTTTTTGACATGTTTTGGGGAATAGCATAGGAATTTCTTTCCAAAGCAATGCATCACTATATGATTGTTGTGACAAGTATGTTGTTTTAATTGCTTCCTATTACTTTAGGAACATATGACAAACTGAGGTGTGCATGTACATATGATGTTCTCAGCATAAAACTGTTAGGATGCATATATATTCATTTATTCTAAGGAGGGCAGCAGTGCTCAGAAGCTCTCAGCAATGGAAGACTCAGCTTCCAGCTCAATTTGTGCTCAGCACAGTTGAAAAAGAAAAAAAAGCTGCATAATTTATTTCTTCTTTACTACAGAAAACCAATAGAAGAATGCTCATTGTGTAATATTTTGCTTCTTCCATAGAAGAAACCTCACACAATAGAGTTTGGTTCCTTCAAAACTGCAGTTTCATTCCATTTATGTAAATCATCATAATCTTGTATTGCTAAAAGACCTCATTGCCAAGAGACACAATGGACAGCCTACTGTCCTACAAGGTGTGTTGGCACAAGAGAGACCTAGATAGGAACCAAGTGACACCTCCTGAACAATGGTGCCAAAACAGCAGCTGGAAATCACCAGTGAGCAGGACAACCCTGTTCAAATAACCAAATGCCAGGATCTGATGGTACAAAATAAAGCAGGCTTACAGGACAGTGCCATATAAAAGTAATAAAAGTAATGTGAGCTGTTTTTTGGGTTTTTTGTTTAAAGGAAGTTTTGATGGTTGTTGGAAGCATTCCTATCATTTCGCTCTTTTGATATTAATGTGAAAGGAGATATTCCCTTGGTAACTTGGCTCTAGACTGTGAATGGTCTTCTGGGGAGGGGAAAAAAAAGTAGACTGAAAGTGCTTTACAATAGAAGAAGCAAAAAGGATAATTTTAAAGCTTAGAGCTAGTAAAAATCTCCTATCTCAGGAAGCAGAAAACTCACCCTAAGGTGAAACTGTTCTGCATCTCTGTTGTGACATGACAGGTTTGCAGTTGTTTTCAATAGCTATAACTTAGATTTCAGAAAGACTAAAGATCTGCAGAACTTTCTGAAGACAATCACTATATGGCAAGTCTTACTCCAAACACTTAAGAAATGGAAGATGAGAAATGTGTAGATGACCAGCTAGTGCTGGAAAGCAATTCAAAACTTACTGAAAGATGGTTTGGAACAGAAAGACTTCTGCTAGGAAGTAGGAGACAGTAGGGTCTCTGAAATAAGGCAAGAGCACCAGTCAGCTCAAAATGCAGCCATCTGCGTCTACCTTACATAGTTCCAAGCTAGTTTTCTTCTGCAAAGTCCTTCCTTCCTTCCTTCTGATTAGCCATTACCAAGACCAGTGGGAGCCTGTGAGAAAGATGAGGAGGATGAGCAGCTGCATGCAGCTGTAAAAGCCATACCAGAAAGGCCAGGTGAGAGAGACAGGAGCTGCCAGCACCTTTTCACTGGCAGGATGGAATTCAAACCCCTGGTTTCTACTGTAGGTATTCCCCAACATGGAAAACTCAGACTGCAAACAAACCCTGGCAGCCAAAACACCAGCACCTGAACTGTGTTTTACTCCTTGTTTATGCTATCTCAGTTTCTGTAAGGCATTAAGATACAACAGCCTAGGAATATGTTGCTGTTTAGTAAGAGAATATAGCACAGAATAAACACCCATAGACAGAAAAAACCTGCTATTTTCAGGGTCTGCCAGATAAAATGGCAAATCCTAATGGCAATTTCTTCAAATCACTCACTGAGTCTGTTACATATCACACTCTTACTTTTGATGAGCTTTGAATCAAATAGCAAGATTACCCTCTCAAATGGCAACAAATTTACCAAGGCAGTGTGACACTAAGACTTGGGCTATATTTTTCATTACACAACTGTGAAAGTAATGATCAGTGAAGCCAAGCCTCACAAATGGCAGCATTTGAACTATACAGGCATATAAGCTGTGCAGGACAACCATCAGCTTAAACACATATTAATTTTTAAAGACTGCCAAAGAAAGCTGCAGAAAAGGAAGGTGAGGATGCTGAGGTAGGGAAGGCAGGACAGCCCAGCATGAGAAAAAACACTTTCAGAGTATATATGCTGGCAGAGCACTAATTAGAAATCGGGCTCTGGCCTTCTAGACACAGTTTCTACCAGCAGTAAAACTATGTTGAGCATTTTCTTACTCTTTTGAACTAGTTAACTGATGGAGGAAGAGGAGGAATCATCCTAGGATGAAAAGCCCAGCCTGCCCATGGTGGAGAGTGGAGATCACAGCTGCCCTCGGCTGTGCCTTTGGGCTCGGTACGGAGCTTGGATCCTGCCACTCTGGGGTCACAAACAGACTTTTCTTCCCACAGAAGATGACAACAGGACAACTCTCTAATACAAGCCTGAATTCAGGTGGTGTGAGAGGGGAAAGAGCTCACCAAAGATCTTATTGGCCTTCTCTGTTGTGCTGTGGACTAAGCTTGGAGGTATGAGAGGGGTTGCATAGCATAAAGGAAGCTGCCCAGGTAGAGATGCTGAAAACAGCCTCGAGTGTCTGGGCCTGCTGCTTCAGTGGCCAGAAAAGACTGAGGGATTAGAAAAGGAAAATGATTCAAGGGTTCAGAAAAGAGCCAAAAATGACATTTCTCCAGCTTCAGGCAGCTGACAGATTCTAAAGTTTATGGGGATAAAAAACAATTCAAACTTAGGAAAAATAAGCTCGGACTTTCATGAGCTTATGTCTGTGCACAAAACAAGTCTGAGGATCACACTTTGGGACTCAGATGTATTGCAGAGTCAAGTATAAAACTCAATATGACAAACAGGCAAAGAAGGAAAAAGGTATTAACAATTTCTGGCTTTAATCATTGCATGAAGGCTGTCTGGAGCAAATAAGATGTGATGACTGCTTGCATTCTCCTTAGGGACAAACTTGACTCTTAGAGAAGTAACGGAAAACTATCCCTCAAAACGGATGGGATGGAAGCAGGAGCAGAAGCAGGGGCCGGTCCCAACTGTCATATTCCACCAGCAATTTATGATGCTTGACATGGATACACAACAGTTCTCACCCTTCAGATGCTGCTGTTTCGTTTTTCATGAGGGAGCTTTCACATACAGTCTTGTGTCCAATCAGCTTAAAGAATTCACTTTATAAGAACAGAATTTCCAAAAATCTCGAGTTTATTTTAAGATCTACACTACATGCACACATACTTGCAGTTTGGTGAGACTCAGAATGATAGTAAGTAACCAAATACCGGTCTTGTCTATTGAAGATTTAAGGCGATAACGACAAAGGCAGTCAAAGGCTCAGCATGGTCCATGCTATCAGTGGCTCTGCAGTCATGCTGTTTTACTTTGCATGTTTGTAACAAGCCAGGAGTTATATTCCCTAGTGGTGGTGGTGGTGCTCCAACCAAAAACTAGCACTAAATTAAAGTGAGAAGCACTGTTTGTTTGTGTCTGGGTCAAGAACTGTTGCAATCAGACCTCACATTTCATGACCATGATCAGAAACACATCAGTTTACACAGGGGATGTCAAATATACCCAATAAAATAGTTTGAGGTTTTGTTGCTTTTCTTTTTCTTTATTTTTTTATTTTTTTCCCCAAACAAAGTTTTTTTTTCATTGCACTGAACAGTTTTTGCAGTTTTCATGGAAGGGATTTTCTAGAAATTCAATCTCCTTTGTAAAGTAAGCCTGGAGGCTAAATCTGAAAATACTCACCTCCTTTGAAAGCCTTGTGTGCAAGCTACACTGACCATACTCTATACTCTGTTCATCCAGATCTTCTATATATATTCATTAAACATTAAAAAGTCTATGAAATTTAGAAGTAACAGAAGAAAAAATAAAAAAGAAATACTGGGAAAGCTGTTAGTGCAGCCTATATGTCTTTTGTCTATTTGATTATGATAGTTGCTTCATAAATGGGATGCAAAGAAATAGCAGAAGATTCTGAGGGCTTAATTCTTTCTGCAAATTTGGCCACATAGCTGTAATATTTCCTTGTAGTAAAGCCCCACACTCCCTGTCTGAGATCTCATATGATTTGTTAATGTGAATTTTACAAATCTGGCAAAAGAGAACAGTTTGGAAGTAGAATCAGTTATACTTAAGGTTATAAATGTATATAGGCTATACTACACGGTTATATGTCAAAGAAATCCAGACATACCAGTTAACACTTGCACAGTTAAACATACAAATAACTGTAATTCAGTCCTACACTTACTAGGTGCCACACTTTTGATAGCACTTAAAGCATTTGCAATCTCAGGTGAATTTAAACCTATTTTTAAGGACTTTTCCCCCCATTCCATTACCAAAGGGAGTTAAGACTACTTCTGTTGAAATGTTCAGATTACTTTAAAAGTCGGGTGTAACTCTGAATTTAACATTTACTATATTTTATGATCATTGATTTGAAGATAACTGCATTATCCCTGCAATTTTTTTTATCCTTATGTCTCTCACAGTTTAATAATATGTAAATATTCCTAATTTTATACATAATTTGGAAATATGTCATATATGATATTTCCGTGGTTTGAAAATATGCAGTAACAGCTTTATATACATATTTTATATGCATATTCACTGCTATACCAAAGCAGATGGTGTGCATCCCTCAGCTAAGAAAATCTTACAATTAGCAAACCATCAGGGGACCTCTGGAGCAGTTCAAAACAGCTGAGATCAATGAGAAAATCTGGCCCCTGGTATGTCAACTGGAAGTTGAATGTAAGAGGGATTGCTGTGCAAGAGGGAAGACAGAGAGAGTCTCCTTCTCACAATGTCTTGGGGGGTTAGGAGTCTATGACTGCATGAGGTCATCCAGAAATGGTGCCTTAATAAGCAGTGAAGTAAAAGCCAACGATGCTGTGGGGAACCTTTCAAGCACTCATGTGTAAGATGGTGTGCAACATATCAGAAAAACAGCAATCAAATTGCTTTATCAGTGAAAGACAACTCGATGTGAATTATTCCATGTTATTTGATTTCTCTAAAAGCAGAATTTCTGCAAGATTTGGCTTTCATTTAACTCAAGAAACTGAAATGTGCATTTTAATTTATATGCTAATTGCAGAATTGGACCAGTATTATCAGGGAAATCATTCAAATGAGAAGAATTACAGAGAGGCACACCTAAAACAAAACACAGAACCTAGTAACGCAGAACCTCTTAAGGATATCAGGAAATTTAATTGTTTGCTTAGTTTGAGAGCTCAAAACCTCATGTAAGTAGAAGACCAAGACATATAGCAAGCGGCTCATGGAGTACTTAATTTGGTATTACCAGCCCACACCGTTCCTCATTTAATGGAATACATTTTTCTGCAAAAGACCTATGTCTCTGAGGTCTTATACCAAAACTGGTTATTCTGTTATGAGAAGTAGCTAATTAACAGCTTCAGAAGTAGGGCAAATTTAATCTCTAACATTTTGAAATGCACACAGATTTCTTTGTTCATACAGCAGAAGCTGCATGGTCCAATGTCACCAGCTAACAGCTTCAGGCAAAACTTAGTTGAACATGGCTATGGTAAAGGTAGCAGGTGCATTGTTGGGAAATACTCAAGTAATCATATCTGCACTGCATAAGCCAGTGCCAGGAGTCTTTGCTAATAAATGTTTATATCTTCAGTTCACTGATCTTTATCATCCTTTTAGGATTTCATCTTCATGATCTGCTTCTGTAGTCTAGTGACTACCAAAGTTTTTGCTACGAATACTTTTCCCACTTGCTGCACTCAGTCAAAGCTGATGATCAGCAGCATATCATACAGGTCAGGAATAAAGAAAGAAATTTTAATGCCAATAAGTTTAGTTCCGAAGAATTTGCTATCAGCTTCAGTGGATTCAGGATTTCAATTACTGATTCCAGGCCTTCCAGAAAAACAAACCAAACTCTGTAACGCACTATCTCCTTGTTCTAAATCTTGAAAGGAGGAAGTCTGTAGTCTAGTAAATATCAAATCTTTTTTGAGGTTACTTAACTGACTTTCATTAAAATAAATACATGAATGTGCCCTAACCTATTATGAAAAATTAAGTAAAATAATAATTTTGCATTTTAAAGGAATAAAGATAGTAAGACTTACTAAGCAAGTCTATAACATGCCCAATGCATTTTCTGGTGTTTCATAAGACATTTAACATGCGGTCTTAAAGAAACACATGTGCACCAGCTGCACAGAAACAAAAATAAACTTCAGAGCTCCAAGGACCCATTTCAAGGTATGTTTTCAGTCAATTCCCTGCAAACTAAGAGTCTGAATCTGTATGACTTAGTCAACTAAAATTTCCATGATTTCAGCTGATAAGTAACATATCCTGAAAAGTCTCCAATGCAAAGAAACCCGAGTACTTGAGTTGAAGGCAGCAGGGTACTCTGCAACCAGGCGGATATTTTTACTCTGATAAAGCAAAATGATTGTCTGAAACACTCCCCACTCCAGGACTAAAGACAGGGGAGTTGATACTTCATTGCCCCATGCAATCCTCTCTTCCTACTGGTCTCACCAAAATTATACTTGGCACAGCCTCAACGATGAATCTGTGTAAGCCTCTTGATCCCCAGCTGCTATCCACACCTGCTTGGTCAGCTATTGCACAGTTTCACAGTGTGAGCAAAATTACACACTTCTCTTTGAATAAAGGAGCAGCTCTTCAACTTACTTTCTAGCACTTAAACAAAACTTTCTAACTTACTGCTCTACAAGTAATATGGAGCAGGTTAATGAAACTCAGCTTTTGCAGTTCAGGTAAATGGATTAACTTTTCAGCATTCATTCAGCATGGCACTGGAAGGAAGATTACAGTGACTTCATCCAGCCAACAGCATTGCCAACTCACTGCTGAACAGAAAATTACTTAAAGCTGGGGCTGCAAAATTAAGAGTAGGCCTGCCACCCACAGGAAATCTAGGAAAGAGGGAATTGAGTTTTTATATCACTAAGGAGTGTGGATGAGCCAACACGATGCTGAGTTGCTTTGAGATTGGAGCTGAGTCATGAGACAGGTCTGGGGTGCATTAATGATGGGGACAGGGATGGGCATCACCACAGGGAATCTACAGGTGGATGAGCTCCTACTATTTAAAATTACCCTAAGTTAAGGACAAGCCTAGACTCAAATGAGGTACTTGGAAGACTATACCAACAGCTCTCATGCAGATCTGAAAGTAAAGGTTAATGTAGTTACAAATGTATAAGAAACATAAGTTTAAATTGCGCTAATAGCGAGGTGTGGAGCTGCCTTCACAAACTTTGACATCAGGTAATCTTTTCCAAACATGTCACATCTCAAGAGGAGATGTGTGACTTCATATCACAGTATGAACCCATGCAAAGAATCTGTGGGGACTGAGAAGTTCCTTTCAGCCAGCTCCACCCTTCCCTTCAACATTGTTCATACTACTGTGGTGTGCCTCTCCATGGCTGAGTGGGTCCTGCCAGGGTGTATCAGAGTGGTGCCCAGGAATAATGATACAAAAGATGTCAGAACTCATCTTTAAAGGTCTTCTCTATGAATACAATTACAACCTGTAGAGGAGCATTTCATCAGCATCTGATCTTCTGCAACGTTCATAATGTGAGAAAGTTTTCAAAAGCATTTTGTCTTCCCAGTTCTCCTCCAAAACTCCCAATGGTTCATATTTAGTAAAAGCACATACATTCTCTCTCAGTCAACAACATAGGGCAGGATTTTTTTAATGCTATGAAAGTGAAAATCACTAAATACTCAATCTTCTGCTAAGATTTAAGATATGTATGAACAGGATTAGCCTATTTTCAAACAGATTTTGTTTAAACTCCTGAGCCTGGAAGGCATGTAGATTCTGCACTTCCTCCTGTAGCTTTAGCAGCATTTTTCTCACCCTGTCAACTGAAAGGTCTGCTTTGTTTCCTTTCATGAGTGTGTGAAATGCCATTAGTTTTATCATCATTGCAGTACAAAAAAGATGACAAGTAAATTTTCAAAAGGGTTTTGTACAGTATATATCTTCCATAGATTGCTATGAAAATTTTCTTTCATATACTCAGATGCTTATTAGTTACAAGGATTTAAGATTTACTGTTCAAGCTACAATAAAAATAATAAAAAAAAGTTTTCTAGAAACCACAGAACACAGAACCACAGAATAACCACAGAATAATCGAACAAATGATGACTAAAAGGTTTAATTATTCTCTTGCTACACCACTCTTCTGAAGACCTTTGTGATTACATATTATGAGTAGTAACAGATATGAATTGCTGCTAAAGTAACTATAGAACAAAAAGTTGCAGACAGTTATTTCCTCCAGAAACTAATCAAGAAGTGGAAGTCAATGAAGCCTTCTACAGACAGCTGAAAATAGCCTCAAGATCCCATGCCCCGATTGTCATTGGAGACTTCACTCATCCTGACCTGTGTTGGAAAGGCAATCCAGTCAGGCACACACAGTCCAGGATGTTCCTGCAGTACACTGATGATAACTTTCTGACAGAGATAGTGGAGGAACCAATGAGGAGAGGTGTGCTGCTGGACCTTGTGGTAACAAACAAAGAAGGTCTAGTTGGGGATGTAAAGGCTGGGACAGCCCTGGCTGAAGTGACCATGAGATGGTGGAGTTCAGGACCATGTGAGGAAGTAGCAGGGCAGTAACTAGGATTGCAACCCTGGACTTCAGGAGAGCTAACTTTAACCTCTTCAAAGACCTAATTGGAAGAATCCCATGGATTAGGACTCTAGAAGGTAAGGCAGCCCAAGAGAGCTGGTTAATATTCAAGCAACACTTCCTTCAAGCTCAAGATTAGTGCACCCTATGAGCAAGAAATCAAGCAAAAGAGGCAGGAGACCTGGATGGATGAGCAAGGAGCTTCTGCGAAAACTCAAATGGAAGAAGGAAGTTTACAGTATGTGGAAAAAGGGACTGGTAACCTAAGAGGAATAAAGGAACATTGCCAAAGTATGTAGGAAAGCAATGAGGAAAGCTAAGGCTGTCTTGGAATTAAATATGGCTAAGGACGCGAAAGGCAACAAGAAAAGCTTCTTCAGAGGGTTGGAATCAGTAGTGCAGAATCTAGTTGGAGGCCTGTAGTTAGCAGCGTTCCACAGGTGTCAGTACTGGGTCCAGTCTCGTTCAACATCTTCATCAGTGGCCTGGAGTGTGCCCTCAGCAAGTTTGCTGATGATACAAAACTGGGAGGAGGGGCTGATACACCAGAAAACTGTGCTGCCATTCCGTGCGTGAGACTTGGACAGGCTGGAGAGTTGGGTGGAGAGGAACCTCATGAAGTTCAACAAAGGCAAGCATAGAATCCCGCACCTGGGGATCCATGCACCAGTATAGGTTAGGGGTTGGCCTGCTGGAAAGTGGCTTTACAGAGAAGGACCTGGTGTCCTGGTGGACAACAAGTTAATCACGAGCCAGCAGCATGCTCTTGTAGCTAAGAAGGCCAATGGTATCCTGAGGTGCATTCAGAAGAGTGTGACCAGCAGGTGGAGGGAGGTTCTCCTCCCCCTCTACTCTGCCCCAGTGAGGGCTCATCTAGAGTATTGTGTCCAGTTCTGGGCTCCCCAGTTCAAGAGAGACAAGGAACTACTGGAGAGAGTCCAGTGGAGGGTTACAAAGATGATGAGGGGACTGGAGCACCTCTCTAATGAGGACAGGCTGGGAGACGTCATGCTGCTCAGCCTGGAGAAGAGCAGATTGAAAAGGGATCTTAATAATGCTTATAAATATCTAAAGGGTGTGTGTCAAGATGATGGTGCCAGTCTCTTTCCAGAGAAGCCATGGGCAGAGACAAGACAATTTTGGCTGATCTGGGGTCTGGAAGAAGATGTATTGCAGCAAAATCTGACGAGGTAGCAGAGAAGGAGAAATGGGGAATGGGGAGAGAAGATGCTGGGAGATGTCGTCAGCCAAAGCAAGAATACATAAACATCTCATGTGAATAGCCAGGAGTATAGTGCAAACCACATGCAAATGTATTGTGTTTGTGCACATCTTCAAGGGCTGTTTAATGTTTTTGTTCCCTGAATTTCTTCATGATCTACAAAGAAATCATCCTGCATTTAGGATACATGTCTGGCCTCCCCTCTTCCCTAACTCCAAAGCATTTCTACTACCAGTGCTACCACATGATCAAGAAAAGCAACATCTGTCTCTTCCAAATGTAGTCTTACTCATTTACCACTTCCACCTTACAGTTTGCATATGCTGATTGTCACATATTTGCTTCTTTCTCTCCAACTTCTCTTCGAGGAACAGAAAAAGAAGAAGAAAAAAAAAGGTTCCTACAGTGAAATACCACATGGTAACCATGACATAAGTTTTCTTCAGGTTAGCATATAGTGATTAAAATTTCCTTTTTTTCCAATTTGCACTTTCCAACATCACAGCTTCAGATACCCATGCAAATATTTCTCCCTCACACTGCAAGTTTCTGTTGATTCATTGCAGAATTTTCAGAACAGGAACATATACTTCAGCTGAACTCAGAAGAGCATTTCCAGCATTATCATGCAACATTGACTCTCAGCTGCAGTTTCTTCTGGTGCTCAGATGTTCAAAACTTGTACAGATGCAACTGGTAAAAGTACCATTCTTTCTAAAATTGGTCAGATACCAGAATACACCCTTTTTGTGGTCATAAAATTGTTGCTGTGTCTGGATGATGCAAAGAAGAAATAAGCCTTGAGGTTTTTTCATCTCTGGAAGATGTATACTGGAGCAAATTAAAATTTTTTCTTGATTTTTACTTTGTGGTAAAGGAAAGAAGCAGTTGTCTCAGGCAGTAAAAGTATCCTCCCAGTGTATACATGGCACAGACACAGCAAGGAATGGTTATTTTGTTTTCTCTCAGTTTTGAGAATAAGGTCACTATGCAAGGACAAAGTTTAAACAAAAAAAGCAATTTTTTTTCTTTATGGTACAGAGAAGAAAAATTTTCATTATTGTATCTGAACAGTACAGCTCAATGTATCCAGGATTTGATAACCAAACCATCCACAGAGTGCACATCTCTGGAGAGTTAGGAACTTCAGGAGTGCAAGGTGCAAAAGCACGAACATAACAAGACCTGTGATATATTACAAAAGCAGAGTAACACATCTGTAGATCTTAGATCCATCAAAACCAAAAGAAACCTGGACACCAAGGACTACTGTTAAGCAAGCTGGTGCTGAGGTGCAGAGAAGTCTGTCCTGGCAGGGGGCAACAGGCTTATACACACCATGCTCTATGTCTCCAGGACTCCTCTGACCTGAGTCCCATGGTCACACAGGAATGGTCAATCTCAGGCCACAAGGTGATTTTGTGGTTGCATTTCCACTTTCCCAGTAAAATATTTTGAGGCAATTCAAGTTTGTCAATAAAATGTTACTACTCTGCACCAAAGGGCAACACAGACCAAAGCTTCCTCTGCTGGCACACCTCACTGCTCGTCTAAAGCTTGTACCTACATGCAAGTTGGTCATCATATTTGTGTGGATGTTTGGCACCTTAGCCTTACATGTTGTGCAAACATACACAAGGCATTAGTGATTTACAGAATAAACAAAACAAAATGAGAAAGAGAGCATTCCAGGAACAACCAGTCACCATCCATTTATCAGCATTGTTAAATCAGAAAGCTTATATTCTAATCTTCTAATCTAATCTGATGGTGAAAAGTCTACACATAAAAAGCTTACCTAAAATACAGCAATGAAAATGTATCAGCTTGTATCCTCTATAACCCATGCTTTGCATTTTTATATAGCTTATTGCAACAGACTACTTTATAGAACTACTGCGACTGGCTCCCTGCTACTAGAAAGTTGTTGATTACCTGTAGCTGAGCAAACTTTCCTGTAAAGCACAGATCTGCCAGCACTCTCAAAGCCATAAGTATGCATTCCTGGAAAACATCTCTAATTCTTTTGCATCTCAGACTGACACACTGCAATATATGTCAGGCCCTTGTAGGAAGGTGCACACACACCTTGTCTGCCTGATGTCAGCCACATGATATCACAGCAAGATGTAACAGGCTATGATGCAACGGACTTGTCCAGGTAGACCTACCTGGTTATTGCTGAGGCTGGCTCTTCCACAAGGCAGGTTAAGGAGCTGAACCTGTGGAAGGGGTTTGTGCAATCTAAACCTCTGTCCGTACTTTCTCCTCTTGTCTCAGAAACTTTGTGACACTCTGCGCACACAAGCAGCCTTTACCACCAGTCAGGATGCTAAGCTATCTTGCAAACAAATGTGCATTTGAGGTTGCACTGCAAATACAAATCAAACTTGCCCTTAGAGGTTTTGTATGGTGTTTTTCACAGATCATGTGATATATAATAGTTTCTCAGGTTTAAGTTGCCAGTTTTTAATTATCTAAGTCATCTTTAGCTCCTATATTACACTCAGTAAATTTCTGAAATGTACAGCTGATATATATATATTTTTATTTTTTTTTTAAATAATAGAAAAAGGGCGTTTTGAGATTTAACTTTTATAAACATCAGGGAACTTACTGAGATTGAGAAGGCAAATACATTACAAAAACCTCGAATTTACCAAGTTCACCTGTTTCCAGAAGGGAAGAGGAAGACCAGGAATGTAGAAAGGAACTATATTTAAGAAAACAAATTCAAAAAGTTAGGCAACTTTGTATACAAGACCACACCCAAATCAAAACTACAAGGTAAAAAGACCTAGAGTAAGTTACTGTTTCCTAAAAGACACAAAACAAGACACAAACATAAAGGAGAAAACCGAGAAGAACAGGAGATCCACTTGGCTAAATCATGACGTCTAGACTGACTTTAGAAGTCATGGGAAGTGTAATTCGGCTCAGACTACTACAGATGAAATACAGTCACATAGAGGTAAAATCAGAATGCATAAAGGTGCTTTTGATGTCCCCTGAGGGACAACAAGAAAACATTGAGCCCTCAATACAGCCCTCAATACAGAAAGGACATGGATCTGATGGAGCGGGTCCAGAGGAGGGCCACAAAATTGATCAGAGGGCTGGAACACCTCTCCTACGAGGACAGGCTGAGGGAGCTGGAATTGTTCAGCCTGGAGAAGACTTCGGGGGGACCTACTAGTGACTTTCCAGTACCTAAAGGGAACTTACAAGAAGGCTGGAGAGGGCCTGCTTGCAAAGGCCTGGAGTGAAAGGACAAGGGGGAGTAGATTTAAACTGGACATTAGAAAGAAGTTCCTCACCACAAGGGTGGTGAAACACTGGAACAGGTTACCCAGGGAGGTGGTTGAGGCCCCATCCCTGGAGGCATTCAAGATGAGGCTTGACAGGGCTCTGAGCAACCTGATCTAGTTGGGGATGTCCCTGCCCACTGCAGGGGGGTTGGACTAGATGA
The DNA here is from genome assembly GCA_013396975.1 of Bucco capensis. NCBI lineage: Eukaryota > Metazoa > Chordata > Aves > Piciformes > Bucconidae > Bucco > Bucco capensis. Next base: position 207,573 of record VWZO01002017.1, read on the forward strand.
CTTCCAGAGGTCCCTTCCAACCCAAACCATTCTATGATTCTATGATTTGAAGGAGGGGGAAGGGAAGAAGGGAAGGAGGAAAGGAAGGAAGGTAATGCAGAGAGAGGACAACAAAACCAGTAAAGATACTGTTATTAAATGCAAGGTAAATGTATCCACAGTTATTACTGAGAAGGCTAATAGGTTTGATGCCCTTTTGCTGCAGCCTTTGCTAGGAAAAATAACACAATCAGATGATTAAAATGATCATAGATAGACTAGAGGAAAACCAGCATTAGGTACGTAGAGATGTTTTCATATCAGTTGGGCCAGATGAATTGCACCTGAGAGAATTTAGAGAACTCTAATAATTTAGAAGAACTAATCTCAGACCGTATACAGGCTTTCTTTGAGGAGGGACAGGAAGTGTCTTGAGTTCTAAAGGGCCAAAAGGATGCAAATATAGTGCTTGTTCTTAGGTAGGTGGGTGCAGGAACAGGACAGACTTACAAACAGTGCTGTACCACTGCAGAAGAAGCAAGCCCCATAATGGGAATTACAGTGAGCAGCAAGGGAGAAAAAATAATCCAGTCCTCTGCTCTGCAGGGATGACTCTGTTGCAGTACTTTCTCCTTGTTGTGAACACTGAATTTGACAAAACACCCAGAAAACTTCAACAGACCTCAGAGTAAAGTGCCCAAAATCATTGCAGTGCTAACAAAACCAAGAATAAGAGCCCTTGGTTTGTTTAGTCTGAGGCACAGAAGACAGGAAGGAACAGAGTAGGATCTTCCAAATACTTTTCTCAGTTACCTTTTACCTAACAGACTTTTCTAAGGCTACTGAGGCTGGGGTTAAGCTGCAGTAAGATTTAAGGTACTGGGTGTTAGGAGAAACTTTTGCAGTAAGGGAAGTTATGTGCTTGATTCTCTAGGGGAGTTTCAAAATTTTAGGGGAGTTCATGGCAGAACTAGGCAGACAAACATTTTATAAGAAGGTCTTAGGCAGAATTGATCCTGTCAGGGATCATAGGATGCACTGAGTGATGTTTCAGGGTCCTGTCAGACTTCTCCTGTAGTGCACAGGACCAGGCAGCTGGGGGTGTGATTCTCTCTCCCTTTGGACACATGCATACATACATATAAATGTCTTGCCCAATAAACTTTCTATCAGATGTATCAGTATGCAAATGCAGCTCTCTTCTCTGCCTCCTTAATTCAGTTTATAGACCTTAACTATGTTAAACAGAGGAGAACAAAATTTTGGCCATTCCTTTACCTTATCAGGGGGAAAGGACATGAGATTGCAGCAGGAATTTCTCCTAGTGATGACCAACCTGTTCTAAATGGAAAAGGAACATGATGTGCCAGACACCACGACGTCTAATAGTTCCAGATGTGATCCCTGTTAACTTGGCAGTAAAAATCTGGTAAAAATTTGTTGATGCTGTAATCTAGCTAGAGGATTTGTCATAATGAGGAATAACTTTTACAGAATGTTCTTGTTTCAAACTGACATGTTGATAAGCACAGGGTACAGCAAGAATGGTTGTTCTGTCTGTTTCAGGTTTGGCTGCACACAATGAGGACCCACTTCAGCTTGGAAAATAATTTGAAGACCTCAAACTTCTGCTTCATATACTCAGAGAATAGGGTAGGAGATACGACCATGTAAGATGGTTCTGGAATGGAAGAAAACAATCAGTGCTCAAGAAATTAGACCAGGAGTCAGGAAACCATTTCTAACTTGGGTTTTTGTGACCATTGTCTTCATTACTCAGCAGTCTCACAGCCTCTGTCTTCCCATCCACAGGTATAAGATGGGGATGAAAGCACTCATCAATCTTTGCACAGAATTTTGAGATGCAAAGTTGGAAAGCAGAGTCAAAGTCCTGCAGCTAGAAATCACGAATGCATTTATCCAAAGGTATTACTTATTATCTGAATAGGGACAGCATCTTAAATAAAGGCATGAAGGGGAAGATGAGATATTCCTCACTACTGGCATCATGCAAAGAGATAATGTGGCACAAAGGAATCTGACAAGGATTCCTCACATTTTCAAGGAAGACTTGCTGGTACAAAACAGTAGCAGGTAAGACAATTCTTCCCAAGAACCTCTTCAAAATTGCTGGCATATAGAAAATGGTGGCAGAAGAAGCAGCGGATATTAAAATTATAAACAACTTGATGCCCCCTTTAGCAGCTTCTGGGTGCTGCTTTAAAGTAGGTATCCTCAAGCTTGTTTCTCTCATGCCAGAAGACTACCCCACCTACAGAGCAGTTCACCAACCAGGAATTTGAACGATGATCCAAAAGTCACTTAAACTCAACTGAGTCATTCTTTATCATGCTTTGCCTTTGTCTCTGCTTCTTAAGAGCTACAGCCCAAAACTGTATTTCCAATATCCATTTTGTGATAAAGACAGACCATCATTACTACTTATGTAGCATCAATAACATATACTTTTGGACTTTAAAACTGTCTAGAAGTTAAGCCTCAAGATCAGAAACTATCTTATTGCTGTTGTCATTCTAGTAGGTGATCAAAGTGATAACCTCTCTTTTCAGTTTAATTACGTCTGTAAACACAGAGTGTAGAGTAGTGTAATGTCATTTCTAATGGTAGGGTTTTTGTCCCAGCTTTTTGTGTAATGAAGACAATTTCCACTTTTAGTAACTTACAGGTGAGGAAGATAAGTGGGAGTAAAAGTCTTTAAGGCTGCCAAAATAAAGATGATATAACAGGTACTGAATTAATGAACATTTGCAGCAGTCCTTGGCAAGGGGAGATACAAATGCGGAAACAGTAGATGACTTAAGGAAGTAATAACATCCAGCTCTAGTATACAGTGATATGTCTCACATACCAGCCTTGTACAGAATAAAGTTTTGAAGGGGTTCTGAATGCAGAGAAAGAAGCTGTAGAAACAAAGGAGAAGAGTTTGTGGTCTGAGGGAGTGAGAGACAAGAGAACTTCCACAACGTCATCACTGACACAAAAAATAGGTCACACTAGCATAAGAAGCCATTTTCATCTTGATGAAATACAAGGAAAGGAATTCTTGATATTTTAGGCAAAACCACTTCTCTGCATTATCAGAATATCACGGTTTTTAAAAGTTGCTTTATTATTGTGACCTTCTCTTTAAGTCACAGTGCTTATCAATTTCCTGTAAAAAAAATTGTGCTTCCATCTATTGCAAATACCCTTTTGCCTTGGCAATTATAAATCACAGAATATCAATCTCCATTACACTGCTATTGCCAGTACAAGATCCAACACTAGCTCAGCAAATCTTTTACAACTCAAATTGCTGGAGAACAGGATGGTACATGAGAGAAGGATCACTCTGAAGAGAGAACATCTCTCATCTCCTTTTACTGGGCACTGGCAGATACAGGCATGAGGCTAAGCCATGCTTTGGTCCAGTATGCTCTTCTTATTTCCTTGGAGTTCCAAATCATTGCCATTAAAAAGAAAACAAAATCAAAAAAACACCTTCATTTCATTCCTGTTCAGCTTTGGCATTTCCAGTGTGCAAGCACACTCTCAATGCTTCTTACAGTATTCTCTTTAAGTATATGTTTTACAATAATACTTTTAAATTACAGAAAATTCTACAAATATGCAAAAGTGCTGAGGTCAGATGTGCATAAAACCTGACTCAAAAAATTCCTGAATAAGAACAACAGATGTTTTCCATTTGCTTCTGTGCTACTGTATTTATTTAGCTACTCTTCCTTCTAAGAGCAAAATTCAAAAGGAAAAGGGAATCCAGAGTAAAAATAGGCAGCAAATAATGAGAACTGGATTTTTATCAGAAAACATCTCCTTTACTTGAGTAGCTTTAATACCACCATTTCTTTATGAAAGAAATCCCCAAATGCTTCAAAGTACTGAAAGTGAATGACCTTTTTGAAGTTCTTTAAGCACAAACATTAAAATAATGGAGTAGAAACAACTCTTTTCTTTCATAAAGTAAAAACAAGACTATGAGTTGGGTTTGACACATTAGCTGTGTGTTTTTAGCTTACAGCAAAGTCAACATCAAGTGAAATGAAATTATGAATCCTGGGTGGGAAGAGGGAATCACACAAAGGAATCTGGCCTAGCAATCAGGGATTAAAGCAATGTAATTGCTTAAGGGTGTTGTGTAGTCAGTCAGTCTCTACAGCATGGACTAGCAATCAATTATTTCCCTTTGTGGCATTTTTATCATGCATTCTGGCATAAAAAGAAAACACAGTTATTGCATCAGCATTTCTCAAGCGATATATTAAGCATTTTTAACATGCTTAGAAAAGCATGAACATACGTGAAGTTTGATTGTATGATAGAATTTTGGTTGTACAAATAAGTTTGTTTCAATGATATATTTTGATTAATTTAAAATATGTCTCACTTGAAGGGTTTATATGCATAATATCTGTAAAAGCTTCTTACATACATACTTTTCCCAAGGTCTAGAAATAAAGCCTTCATTACCTGCCTTCATCCCCAGCTCAGCGTCTCCCACCACACCCTCTCATCCATTTAGCTTTCTGCCATTGCCAAGGTCTGGAGAAAGCATGGGAAAGGGGATGCTTTGTGTGGAGTGGCTGGGAGGTCACTCAGCACATAATCACTCCCGAGCAATGTGCTCTGCTCTCAGGCTCCTTGTCTTCAGACAACAGGGTGGTCGACTTGAGCACCCTGTCCCACTTGAGCTGATGAGACACTCAGCCAATATTCATATCAGTATGAGCCAAATGTTCAAAAATAACAGCTTAAACTCTAGCAAACTGCAGACAGTAAAAATGAAAGCCGTAAAGCAGTGATACAATCTCTTAGCACAGACACATTTTGCAACAGCTACAGTTAGTGAATTATTTGAAGATGCATAAGATCATGGATTATATCATGAGCCACCTGCTGTCACAGTGACTGCATCTCAAGCACCCTCTTTTTACAAGTCAAGTCCGTTGTTTCTTCGATTCAGTTTTTCCTCAGGTGAAGCAACACCTGGCACAACCATTAACATCAAAACCAACACTGATCATGAAGATGCATGTTTGCTTTGGATGTGCTAATATGAAAAGTGCTAGCTTGCCAAGTGCGTGCAGAGTTTTTTGATGATGCTTCCATTTTACAACACAGTTATCTTAGATATCATGGAACTCATGACATATGAATACGAGAGAAACATCACAAAATAAGAATAAGAGAGAATAAGAGAGAAACGTCACAAAAAGTTAAACTCTCATTCTACTGTAGGAAATGTATAAGATTAACTCCACATGGATTTATGGGTTTATAAAGAGTCGAACTGCACAGAATAACCAAAGCTTTGCTTAGGATATCATGCCTGTTTTCCTTTTAGTTTAGACTACCTGCCATCTCTAAAGTGAAGTCACTTTTTTATCCCAAATGGCAGAATCAAACAGATGGAAAGGACAGGAGATTTTAACATTTTAAAGCTCCTAAAATATCCAAAGAGGATGAAAATTTGAGCCGAAACCTGACTTAATATATTTTTATATAAAGCATCAATCTGAAAACTACTATTAGAAAGAGGGATTCACCTTATGGACGTTAACGGCAGATTAACATTCTAGCATTAGCTGTCAGAAAATGAAGGTGTTTGAATCAAATTTTGCTATCACTTCCATCTTCTTTTCATGGCATGGGAACATCTAAGGGCTAAACACTGAACTTCTATGTTTATCTTTATGCAAGATACTATCGCTGGCAAAGCTGGAGCAAGAAGAAAACTCCTCTTATAACCTCCATTTAACTTCAGACGGATGTGCATGGTATAAAGCTAGTGAAGTGATAAATAGTTTCTGGCAGCTAACCCTTCCTACCTTGAGTAGTGTTACAGTTTATCATTGGGGCTGGCCATTCAGCACAGGAAACAGGGGAAGCAGTGTCGTGTTGTCTCAGGCTATATTCACAGATACTTCATAGAAAACCTTGGCAAATAGTCAGCAAGTACTAAAAAGCATAAAAAGTGGCTTTATTTTGTGAACAGATATATCTCAAAAGGATCCGCTAGGAAGCCCAGGAGAGGGGAAGCCTAGGCTTGGGTTAAAATAGCTGTTTTATTCACTTCTTCACAGAGCACAATAGTTTTACTGATTACACAAGCCATTTGCTAATTTTGCACCTTGGAAATGAGTATGGCCACACATACAAATCAACATTTGTTGCAAAGGCATGTGAAATGGCTATTTCTCAAAGCAAAGCCCAATGAAAACATTTTAATGCTCTTATTACTATTTGTAACAGCTTCTTGGACAATATTGTAACTTAAGAGCCCAATTCTGCAATCATTACTGCCAATAACTCACAGCAGCAAGCTACTTCAGTTGACAATTTGCAAGAATATGACCAAACTCTAGTTGCAGAAGAGGATCCTCAGAAATCTGCAAAGTAGTCATTCTCCCAAAAACAAACAAAGAGTTATTTATAAAAATACTCTTTCTCCTCTCCAATGCTAGCCCTCAGCAAAATAACAGCATTCAGAAAATTGCCTAGTAAATGACTTTCCAAGTAGAAATATGGCTGAGACAGCTTTTCCCAGATCTCAGGCTATTCCTCTTTTAACCAGAGATTTTTAGATGGCAACATTAATTAGAGAAGTTAATAAAAATAATTAATTTCAAATTAATGTCACAGCCTAAATGACCCCTGCTGTAATGCCACTCAAATCACTAAAATTGCTGCAGGAATTAATTGGTGTCCATGTGTTTAACATTTGTTAGTTGAACAAATTAAAAAAAGTGCCAAATTACTTGACACTTCATTTCTAATGAAACCAACCTTTACATCTGCAGGACTCCTTATGGAAAGAACAGATCATGTACAGCATAATGAGTATCAAATGCAGCAGAAATGCACAATAACCTTTGTAGTGCAGAATTTAGGAAATGGCTGCTCATTTGTAATATATCTGACTCTTCTCCCCTTCCCAAAACCAAGACTTGTCTTCTGCACTGAAAAGTACAATTAAGTGAAAGAAAAGTAAATAAAGTTCCCTTTATTACAGACAAAAATAAATTCCTAATGAAGACAGAAAAATGCTGCTCAATTTCATGAGCACAGACACTGTTCAATAGCATGTGACACAATGCAGAGTACAGCCACTACTGCATGGTTCTGCTGTTTGCAGAAGGCTCACCATCAGATCAGACCTAATGCTTAGAGCTCCCCAATTGGCTGTGTTTAAGCAGACAGTAAGGAACATTGTGATAGGAAAAGTGCAGGGAAGGCATAACCTAGGATGGGTCTGTGCTTGTACATTGACTTCATGGTCAACTCTGCATTCTGCCCTAGCAGGGCCCCTCTATGCCACTTAATGACAAAAAGACAAAGCCCTGCACAGGTTCAGTGCTGTTACTGTCACCAGCAGAACTCTGGAAGGTCTCAAAGACTTGTTCCAGTTCCTCCTAAATAGACTGGGTCAAGCTGCAGACCATGTATATTATTTCAGCTGCTTCCTCATCATCCAGTTCCTACTCAGATCCAAATACCTGAAAGATGGCTTTGTTCCTTTCCAGCCTATCATCTTTGCTAAAGCCCGCTACAGTGTAAAGCGCCTGTGATGGATGCCTTTCCTATGTCAGCAGAAATACAGCTACCTCCTCCTCTTTCTGAGGTTTGAAGTACTAGCTCTCCAAAATCGCCCACGTTTAATATCCTGCTTCACAGAACCATAAAATGGCTTGGGTTGGAAGGGACCTTAAAAGATCATCTAGTCCAGCTGCCCCTGCCATGAGCCCAGACATCTTCAACTAGATCAGGTTGCTCAAACCCCTGTCCAGCCTGACCTTGAACACTTTAATTGATGAGGCATCCACAACTTCATCACCAGTTCTAGACTGAACCTTGCTCATTTTAGACCTCACTATGAGCACTTTTGGAGGAAGCTCTATCTTTGATAGGATGGAAAAAAAAGTTTTGTAGCAGGATTTTTGGTTTGGGTTTTTTTTTTGGTTTGTTTTGATGTGTTGGGATTTTTTTTCCCTTACTATGCAGGGAAACTGCAAAATTGCCTGGAGACAGTAATGTTAGACATTCTTGGAGAACAGATTAATGGCCAGCATGCAGGTGAGACTTTCACAGCATGTGATAAACGACCGTTGCATGACTACACCTCATCATGAAACTCTCAGCTCTCTAGAGTATCCAATGTACAGGAGTATAAAGGTTATATTACTTTATACAGAACTACAGATATACATAATTTGCTCTCACACTAGATAAAATATGATAAAGTAGGAGACCATTGTACTCCTTTTTTTCATTCAGTATCAGACTAAATGAGAGCCTACACACGGAATCAGTTAACTGCTCTAAGACTACTCTTGCCATCATAACAGAGAGCATTTCTACAGTCGAAAGGGTAGACCACAATGAAATTCTATGCCTGATAAATAAAGGATTTTGTACACAATATATTTTTCTTGTGAGAATGGAAATGTCATTATCAGCACGATCTCAAGTATGCGTGTCTGTGTGTGTGTACAGATGCACACATATGGACACATTTTAATGCTTAGAATAATGTAACTGATCACTTTCCAGACAGGAACATGTGGCTCCCTTCCTTACTGTGTGTCACGCATCCAAGCAACGAATCTAGACAGGCTTCCTACTAGGAGGTTTGGGTTTATTACTTTTTTAGAAGTGCCTATGTTTATAGAATATTTTTGCAATATCATGACACTTTTTGAAGACAACATCAAATTCCTCATTGCTACTGAAGTCAGGTAGTGGAGCAATCAAGTAGAAAGGCACACAAATTTCTAGTTGTTGACTGTACACAGCATGTATACTCTACAGTTATGGAAAGAAGTCTTCCTTCTGGTAGCCTTCTAACACAACGTAATACATATATTTGAGAATGGTGACAAGATCTGGGACACCCCCAAACAACTGACAAAAAAATGCATCCAACCTGACTTGGCTATGAGATTATCCATACTTATTTCAGCTGCTCTTTTTCTAAGCAAAGAGTCATCTCAATTATTTTTTTATTACTCTATAAGATACATTCTGTGCTTGCTGATGCACATTGTTGAAGAAAACAGAAAATGTTTTCATTGGCCTGGGGACTTGAACTTTTACTGAATAGGCAGATGTGGAAACCATTTTACAAACACATGAACCACCCTGGCTCCTCTAGGATGAAGTGAATGGATGGAGAAGAACACTGAAACACTGCACATGGCAGGTGAAATCCTAGCTCCCTATCAGTCAATGGAAGTTCTGACACTGGTTTCAGGGCTGGGACATCACACTGTTCCCAAAGCCCTCACCCCCTCTTTTCTCTTGAAAATAAGGTGTTCTGATGCTCTCCAATCTTTATTAGCAAAGGTAGCAATTAAGGTCTTTCACTTTTCAATGAACATTCCCCTTTTCTCCTAATATTTTAACATTTGTTTTAGTATCACCTCTGTATCTGACATTTATTAGAGCACAAATCTATGTTAGATACTTGCTAGCTCATCAGGTCCAGCAGTAGACTACTTGAGTCATCTTGACAAATGGCCAGAGTTCATAGTCTTTCCATAAATAATGACTTTGTCTTGTCAGTTCTTTTGGCCTCTGCAATACAGCAATGGGTTTCCAAAGCAGATGGAGCCACTCTCAGCTGCCATCCCCTGTCTTCTGAACTTCCTGTTCTGTGCATGGTTCTCATCAGAGCCCATTCTGCAAAGAACACCTACTTCATAAACCTGAGACACGGTGCATATTTTCTTTTTTTTTTATAGCAGAAAGAAAACAGATTAATATTTTCTGTGGTTATAAAATAAAAAAGAAAAAAAAAAACAAACAAAAACACCAACCTGCATTTGAATGAAAGTTTTAACCACAGTGAAAGCTATTCATTGTTTCTGTTCAAAAAAATCTCCTTATCTGAGCTTCAAATTCTACTACAGATTATTTAGAAACTTTCTCTTTCATGTAAAAAAGCTTTTGTGATACTTAATTCCTGCTCACATGAATATTATTGCAGCCACTCTTTTTATTAACTTCTGCATTTATAAAAATATTTATTAGTTTCTTCTGTCTTACAATTTTGAAGGCTGATTTGTGCACTGGTGTCTAATGTGACTTTGAGAGTTAAAAAATGCATCAGTTCTCTGCAAAACCACCTCCCCTGCTGTCACAGTACATTATGTGCATTGTGCAATTCCCATACACAGCTGCTAGCAATTCTAACAGCTACATTTTAGATGCTGCTTTGTGAAGTCTCTTTATTTTACTGCCCTTAGAAGTTAAATATACGGAGAATCAATTTAAAAATACTGTAGATTTGTGGAATTATCCATTGAATGGAAGTTTTGAAGACATTTTTATTTACAACAGTTATGCTTCCTGACAACAGTTTAAAGACATATGTGTAGCCATGGCTAGTTATGACCCCAGACAAAATTAGTTTGAGGAAAAACATACCAAAAACTTATACTTCCTGTATCTTTCAGTCTTAGGGTTCCCAGATCCCATTACTTTGATGTGCAGAAGGGAGTCACTCCCTTTTCTTATTCCAACATGTAACAAACCCACTTTGTGTGGCACAGGATCATCACACTGGATGGATGGTTCAAGCAGACCTGGCCAGATGATGTTGCAGAGTCACGGCACATAATCCAGGCATGTGCACACATGGCTTCCAGATTTCCATAAAAGAAATCTCAGCTATGCACCAGTCTGTACAGTAACACATGCTGTGCAGCCCATCCATGGAGAAATTCAGTGTATTGCAGATATGCCAGGCCTATTATGCATGCACAACATAAATGCACTGCACAATTATTGCCACACAACTACTGCTTCAGTGGGTAAGAGAGGTGGATTGCACTAGGGACTGATGAAACTCCTGCCAACTCCAGCATGTTCTCTTGGTCTACTTCACATTACACTTGTTCAGTCTTCAATTTGTTAAGTCATTAAGAAGGAAGGTCCCAATTACATGGATCGTAGCAGTCAGGCAGACTCCCAAGCATCCATTCTTAAAGGGAGGCTGAGCCACACTGTCCTTGCTTAAGCCAGAGCCATGAAGATGGAAATGGATAGAACATACTTGGCAGACTTTGCAACTACTCTGCAGACTAATTTATTTGGTTCATTTCACTTTACAATCACTCTGAGTAACATATTTTGGAGTGTATTATAACGAGGGCTTCTAGTTATTGCTGAAGTATTATCAATCATTGCTTGAATGTATGTATTCCTAACATGCAACGATGTTGTAAAGACTAAAAAGACTTAATTTGCCTTTTAGTTTGAAAGCAAGATGTAAACAGAAGAATCTATATATACTGTAGGGAATGCCCCCATATTAAAGTGTATCCTTCACTGACTACCTTAAAAAATGTAAAGTTTTTGTAATGAAGAATCGACATGAATTTGTAATGAAGATTTGAAAAACACAAGAATTTTGTTACTGATACAAAACAGGAGCTCCTATTTGTCTTGATTCAAAATGGCTGCTCAAAGGGAATCTGTGACTAATTTTTGATAGACATCAAATAATAAAAGCTTTGAATTGTTCAAATTTATTAATTTAATACATTTATAAATACTTGAGGGGAGAGTGGAGCAGGGTTTAATAAGAGAAATACCTATTAGACAACTTGTAACAGGAACAAATGGGACTGGAAAAGCCTTCCTTGACAATCATCAGTCCCTTGGGATTAATTTCTTGTTCTGGTAGGGCACCATATTGTACTTATTTACTGAGCTCTGTTTGGAGAACAGACTGTAAGAGGAGTATTTCTGCTCCCTTTGACTTTCATACAATTGTGCCACTCCACAGTCAGAAACTTGTTACTGGTTTCCTATAATATTAATTATGATACTTATGCCATTTTTTTATACCGCTATTATCCTCTGGTAGATGCAGTCAATATCACTGCTTGCCTGGGTTGTGCTTCACAAGCATATTTACAGAAAGCAACCACCTCCTCTCTTTGTTTTGCTATGCTATGTAATTCAAACTAGCTAGTGCCCCCACCTAAGATACTCCTGCTTCACTCCCTATTCTTATTAAGCATTCTTCTCCATCCTGTAAAATGCATATGTCTCTTCTGCATCCAACAAGCTCTCTTCTTAACCTGTTTCAGCTACAGTCAACTTTCTATGCATGTCAGCAAACAGAAAATCTCCTAGCCCCAATTCAGTAGCATTAATGCTACACCTGCCCAATTGTATTTTACTGCCCTGACATGCACCAGAAACAGGCTGTTGTTCAGGATCACCTGTCTGTGGATCTCTCAGTAATATACCACAGTGACTCTTTTCAGCCAAGACGATCTCATTATTAGTATCAACATATAATTTGAACTATGAAATTCTGCTGCATTTCTATTAGGCTCTGATGGTGTCCAGTTTCTTTCTGCATGACAGCCTACCTTCCCCTGTACAGACAACTCTGGTCACCAGCAACTTACATGAGTGCATCTCTAATATGTTAAAGCCATTTATGGCACCCTACAATTGTTCTGTGTACCACCCTTGAAGAGCTTTGCTAGTAATCTTTCTGGATCCCGATCACTTCCCTTTCAGTATGACCCACTGTCACCTCCACATCTGTCAGTGCTTCATTTAAAAAACAAAGACTTACAAATAGGAGCTTAAATGTGCAGAGGGTACACAGCTATTCAGAACACAGAGTTTTTCCAAATGACTTTCTAAATAGTACCTGTTTTCTGAGACCTTCCTCAGAACTCTTTCTCAGGCCCCAGGAACTGATGCTTCATTTCTTTGACTGTTTTGTTGTGGAACAGAAACTGCACATAAATAAGTCAGTTCTAAACAGACATTGCTTTGAAGAGACTCTTCTCAAAACTGATCTAGCTGGCAGATACTGAAAGAATTACTACTTTGGCCACACTAAATACTAACTGCACCCTAAAAAAACTAAACAGAAATATACACGTCTGGAAAGTGGTATAAACTACCAGATTGTTATCAGGGAGGAAGAAAGTTATCTGGAAGTGTCATTTATACTGACTTGAGAATGGTTATCAGGAATAAACAACGCAAGATCTGTTGCAGAACAAATGTATCCTGTTCAGAAAAGCTATATAAGGAAGATTCTGTGCCCCAGCTACAGAGGCTATATTATCAGCTCTTTATAGTGTACTTGAAATAGAGGCTTGTGTAGCTGTGGTTTGAAAGCCTCTGAAAATCAATTGAAATGAAGGACAGGGAGAATTGAAGAGGCATCTTAATTAAACAGATTTGCAAAAATATCTTTCTTCCTTCAAATCATTCATGGACCAGGCAATCAGGCAAAATACCCTGGAGTTTTATTTCAGCTATGACCTAGGAACTTGGTTCTTTCATCTTGGTGCTGTAGAAATATTTCGAATATGCTCTTCTTTCTTGTAAAAACAAAACAGGAAGAATAGCATGAAAAAAGTCACTTCAAATGCCTGCCAATGTGCCTAGCACAGGGGCTTCATAGAGCAGCTTTCCTACTGCAAGGGTTTGGAAGAAACTGTAGAGAGACTTGCAGTAATCAGCTTATGCCATGTTTAACACTAATTATTTGTTGCTGCTTTTAGATAGGACCCACCTAACCCACCTAATTGAAGCAACTAGCAAATGGCTGATCGTAACAAACTTCCCAAACCCTAATGACTTGGAGGATTTGGAAAGGTCACCTAGAACCAAGGCTGATGCCTACCTGAAAGAGCAGAATCTACTGCTGCCCAAGCACTGCATGGTAGATGCCAGCTTCCCAGAATGAGTTTGGTAGCAAAGGCATAGCCCACACTCAAAAAAATAGCAATTACTATCATTGCATTTTACTCTTTAAAGTGGCAAAGCACTCTCCAAGCAAGTTTCACATTAGTCTTGAGAAGAAATATTCATAAACATTACTCAAAAATTAACTCTGATGTAACAGTCTCAAAGGACTATCAGTGCACTAGAACTTCTGATGTCAAAAAAAAGTTGCGACACCTTAAATCCTGAATGAGTGCTGCAGCCAGAAGGTTTGTAAATACTGTTTAGGTGACCTGTGACACGAAGCAGATCAGAGGATTATTGGGAGAGGACTATCCTTTGAAGCGTCCAACTGTGAAATACAGAACTTTTATTTCTATTTCCACCACACCATCACTATGAATAGAATACATTTCACCTATATCTCTCATATTTTAACTCTACTTTTTTATTTTGTTCTGGTATTTGAGGGTTTTTTTCTGCTGAAAGGGTGCTATCTTTAAAAATGTGCCACTTTACCACCTGAAATACCAGTATGTGTTCCTCGTGATATGATTTTTCTGTGATACTATCCTGCAAAGTCTGCTTAGGCAGCAGCATGAAAAAGGAATCTGGCACTAAATCCTACCTTTGCAGAATCATCTCTTCCAGCCATGGGAAGACCTTCCAGGGCATGTACCTCCATGTGAAAGTGCATATGTGCACCATGCAACTGTGTGTGTCTCCTGGGTTCACATTAGAAAATGAACATAAAAGCTGTACGTGAAATGATATTTCACAGTATCACAGTATCATAGTATGCCAGGGGTTGGAAGGGCCCTAGAAAGATCATCTAGTCCAACCCCCCTGCCAGAGCAGGATCACCTAGACCAGCTCACACAGGAATGCATCCAGGCAGCTCTTGAATGTCTCCAGAGAAGGAGACTCCACAGCCCTCCTGGGCAGCCTGTTCCAGTGCTCCGTCATCCTTACTGTAAAAAAGTTTTTTCTGAGGTTAATACTAAACCTCCTGTGGTCCACTGACAACATTTAAACTAACTGCTATTTTAATTTCAGCATTCCTGTATTACAGGCAAATAAGAAACAAAACTCCGAACAAAATTCTTCATAAAAACACCCATGTTTAGGACTTTTTTGTTTTATTTTCCCCACGTGTCTTCCAAACTTTTCCAGAAACCTCTGGTTCCTTATATGATCTTCCAGCTATTTATTTTCTGTTACTTCTAAATGTCAATCTCAATTTATGCAAAATAACACCTTCAAAAAGATGCTAATATTAAATTCATTTATCTGAGAACTGCTGTCCAGGACTAAAATATACAGCTAATCTCTTACTTGTAAAATAACTAACCAGCTTCCATTTTCACTGGATACAGGACAAAGAGACAATTATGTACTCTTCCCAATCCTTGCTGCCTTGCATTTGTTCACAGTGAAGTTCTGCAACCAGTTTTCTAATTGTGTAAGATTTTTCTGGAAATTATCATGATCTTTGCTTTTTCTGGAAATTATCACAGTCTTTTTGCATTTTCAAACAGAATAAAGTGAGTAGGACTATGTATTGAATAGCTCCTCCCTCCTCCCCTCATGATGTGAGAACACCCACCAACCAGCCCATTGCTGATGATCCAGGTCTCCAATGGCCAGCCTCAATCAGGAGGAGCAGGAATTTATCTAAAATGCTCTTAAAAAACCACGGTGAGTTCCTGCAATTCCTGGCTCCAGGCACTGCTCTCCCCTGCATCCCAGATGTTTCCTGCCTGTGCTTACAGGGCTCAACTGCCATCTTCTCCTGCCTTTATACTTTTCTCTTCAGTACTTCACTGTTTGTTCCAGCAGGAAAGGTTCATCATTATACCCATTTTCCCAAGGTAGATATGCTATCAGCCACATCTGTTTCTTTGCTGGAGTAATTGTTTTCAGTGAGTTACATATGACTGTAACTCAGCTGCTTCCTGAAATTCTACCAGAAACCCTGGATGAACACCCTCCACTTCTAGAGACTTTGTGAAATAGTGTTTCCCACCCTGGTTTAATCATTATTTCTTTTAAATAAATGTACCTCTGCTAGCAGCTGACCTCCATCACCTGCACTGACAGAGTCATAGGGAAAGCCTGCACTAATTTCAGAGAGAAGATAATGAATAAAGAGTGGGTGTTAAAAACTGCCTCTACCAACAGTTTTATTTAAGTTGGATTTTTTTTCTTATTAAGATTCCAAATTTAGATTATGGTGGGTGTTTGGTTTTTTTAAAGAGATATACTTACATAATAACCCCCATTACTGTGCATTTGGTGCTGAACTTTAAGAGGACATCAAAGTACTGAACTGGCAGAAATCACTGGCTAAATCTTAGGGAACCAAGTTTTTTTGAAGTATTCATCTTTTGGCAGCTGCAGCTTTTTCTGCAGGTGCAGAGAGAACATTTTATTTAAGTCAGTTTATTCATCTAGCTCAATTCAAAGGCTAGTTCACTCAAAGCTGAGAAAATCTTTAGTTGTTAGATACAGAGAACCAATTTCCAATTTATGGATAAGAACCAGATAGCAGTGGATGAGGTCTACTCAAGTGAAGCTTTTAAAACAGCATGATCTGACACTTCTATTATTAACTGGAAAACTTTCATTTAAATTTATCAGAATGCCTTTGAATTCATTTTTTAAAAAGCCTTCAGCACATTTAAGGAAGCTTTGTATAACTGATTAAAAATAAAACTTTGCAATTTTAAAATGTAATTTTATGTTTCATCAGGACAGAGATGGGTACAACTTACTGGTAAAAAGTAATCTATCAAAAGCAAGTCCCTTGAGCAGCAGCATAACCAACAGCTACTTAAAAAGAATAAAGTATGAAAAAATACAGCAAGGACTTAAGCTAGCACATCTACAGTACTGTGGTATTGCCTTATATCAACCCCATGTCCCAGAAGCAATGTTTCTGAGGGGCCCATAAACATTGCATACTGAGGCACTATAAAATTCCAAGACAACTGGAACACCTACTTACCTTAAGGAACAACTGCTAAGTGGTTCTTCTCTTGCTGTATTTATTGGATATGTGTTAAAAATATGGTGCTTTATATTGAAAGACAAAATGCAATTTGTGTCTAGACCATCTGCATTCCACAAAGCCTAAACCAGGGCCTTCAGCAGCACAAGATATCTCCCAGAGACAACTCTCGGGGGACAAGGAGAGGTTCCCTTGGCACAACTTCCCAGCAGGAAGAGAGAATGATGTCAGGGAGGTAGATTAGATTAAAACAAGTAACAGAGAATGTATTAAGATATAACCAGTGCCCTTAGAGACAAATGCCAGCAACTGCTGTGGGATGAGGAGGGAAAAGGGAAGTAGGATTTAGCAGCCATCCAACAACACAACTGATTGCTCCTTAGGAAGCATTTCTGCTATTAGGAGGAGACAAAAGCTGCAGGACCATGATGGCTGACATGGCTTCTCCTATCTCCGGAAGGGTTGCCTGCTATTTTATTTCACTGACAGTTCAAGTCAGGGGAAAGACTGAATAGATAAAGCTGGAGAATGCCCTGGTGAAAGCTATGGAATCTGTGAATTTGGCTGAATAAGCACTAATCAAGTGGAATTTAAGTTCATGAAACAAATGTTATCCAGGCTACCCAGCAGGAGTCCTCAGGCCTCTCAGGCCCCAGCACCCTCCAGCACTGCGAACCAGCTCTCTTTGCCACACTGGTACAAGCTGATTGACAAGCTGCACTGTGAAAGAGAACAGGGAATTAATCCAAGCTGAAAACAACAACCTGTAAAACAATGCTGTAAACCACTGTAAGTCTGTGCTGATCTATAGTGACTGGGAACTGTTACAGGTTTTTGTTATTTGTCCTTAAACTAATGGCCAGAAAACATCTTTTCTGCTGAATAGTCCTACACACGGAAATACCTTTTTTACAGGTATTCAAGAATATACAATACATAGCTGCATGCACAATTTCAGGTTATCAGTCAAAAACATCTGCCTCTCCCACTCTAACCCAAGTAAAACTTGTATTCAAGACCATCTTTAGAAGAAAATCTATTTCTTACGAAGTGTGGAAGAAGCCAGTCATACAAGAAAATGAGCCACTAACTTCCATTTCCCCTTGGAAGACAAACAACAGAAGTGAGACACTGCTTGTAAAGAATGCAAATTGATTGTGCGAAGGAAATTATGAAAGGAGCTAGTGGATAAGGCTGTGTTTGGAGGAACATTTCTCTCCTCTCCATCTATTCCCACGTAAAAGTCCAGATAACACCAGCAACACTCCCTTCTCACTTTTGCGCTAATAAGTACCTTCCTCTCTGATAAACAAGACTGAGGAACAAAGCCAGTGTTTATAGTGTACACCTCTCCACTTTGATCACCAGCATTGCACCCACTCTCCACCCAACCCAGACTTGCAAGGGAAAGTGTGGGGCTTGCAGCTCAGCTTCTTCTCTTAGATAAGTCTTCAGATGTCCTCAGCAATGCACAGTAACACACACATTACCCCCCCAAGGGCCTCACAGCCTTACAACAACCAGCCAGAAACCAGAGCTGAGATCCCCTCTGAGTGCATCTGCAAAACATCAGAGAAACAATTTCTACCAAGGCTGGTACGGCAAGAGAGCACTTTGCCCACAGTGTCTGAAAATCAAACCTAAGGACCTACAATCGTAATCTTTTCAAAGTAGCTGGTAAATTATGTTCAAAAGCTCTTCAAAGAAACTGCTCCATCAGCTGGACCATAAAGCCAACTAATAAAATAACATGGACTTGATTCTCAGAGGTGAGAAGCACCAGCCTAATCAGTTCCCATCCCTGGGCCAGTAGTAACAAACACTTTTTGAGAATTTGCCACCATCACAAATGAGTCTCAGGCACCAACCATGAACAACTAACCACTAAGTACCAAGGCCCCTATGCTACTGAACTGCACAAAGTGTAAGGGAAAGGCTTTGCCTAAAGAGCCCTTTAGCAGCCATTTCCTCAATTGCTGCTATACCTTTTCGATGGTATTTGATATGTATTGGAAAAAAATTCCCAGCGGAAGTAGGAACATTGACTGCAGGCATAAGCCAGCATGATTATTTCCACCCTTCAACAGTAGCTCTATTTTTACTAACCCAGACACAAACACAGAGGCTGATTAATCTTAAAATGTCTGAAGTACAAATACTTTCTATCCTGTTTGTCAAGGGAATAACTTAGCATTGAACAAAACTGGAAAGGAGACAAAAATTTAGCAGAATGTTATCCATTTCTTTCAGTTCCATTTTGATAGTTCAAAAAAAGCTTAGATTTTTAAAAATTAAACTAAAAAAAGATTAATATCATTATCACATTTAAGTAGCTTGAGCTTTTCCTTGTTGCAAAGCTAAAATTTAGCACCACACAGACAAAAAGGTTTAATATTGTTATGGTTTCCCACAAGATTAATGCTCCTTCCAAACAAAACCAAGTAAAAGGGTATGCACATTTAAATCCATTGGTGAAGAGCTTTACATTTAACCACTTGTGTAAACTTTCAGTCAGGCACAGTCTGAAAATCANTTGCAATTTTCTACCTAATAATGTTTCTCTCCTGAAGGAGTATTCCTTTTGTGACATTCAGTAAGGGCCTGAATAGACCCATCAAAAATTAGCCTCACTTAATGCAGAAAATTCTGCTTTTCTATGTCTTTCCAGAAAGAAAGTTGAAGACACTTTTCTTAAAATCAAGCTTCAAAATCTGGTACTTTTTTTTTTCAATTGCACATTTATTATCCCAAATTCAATGTAAGGATGTGAAAGTGTTAAACAATAGTCTTTCAGGTTGTTTTTTTCTTTCCTTTTTTCCTCTGAACACTAATGGACTAATGTTGCATAGTATCACAGATTTCCCTCCTTTTCCTTATTATGAAACTTTCATACCTGAATTCCTAATTTTTGGACTATTGAGCTTTCTATTCCAAGCCTATTTTCAGGGTACCTAATATAGGGCTTCTTAATTGTTTCTATCACCTTCACCACGTCTTTCAAAACTTCTGCACTATAAATGGAATTGTTCTATCGTGATTAAAAGACCTCCAAAACAAAGATCAAACTTTTTTTTTTTTTTTTTTACTTCACAGATGAGCCAGTGTTTGCTTTATGATAAACACTCACACTCCAAAATCTTGCATGGTACCCTTGGTGGGCAAGGTGGCCATACCAAAATATTTTTACCACAGTTAGGTCAGCTGAAAGGTAACTTAAATGCAACAAACAGTTTAATTTTTCTTGTGGGATGTTTATCTTCCATTGGCTTGACTGGAGGTAGAATTAGCACTTAAGGCTATTGTTGAACCTATTTTGGTTTGTACTGTACCAGTTTTTATGCTGTAATCCCTGCTGGTTTGGATAGTGAACACAACAGTTTATTAAGGGCATGACCCAGAGCATGCTGATGTAAGTAGAAGAATTCATATTGACTTCAATGATATTTGGTCTGATGCCTAAGTAAACTGAAAGATAAAGCCACTATTCAGTTAAAAATAGTAATGCTCTTGAGACCTTATAATGTTTTTAGGGGTGATAATCATTCAAATCAGAAGATGGGCTGCATCAGGAGAGGTATGACCAGCAGGTCTAGGGAGGTGATTCTGCCTCTCTACTCTGCCCTAGTGAGACCTCATCTGGAGTA
Organism: Bucco capensis; assembly: GCA_013396975.1. Taxonomy (NCBI): domain Eukaryota; kingdom Metazoa; phylum Chordata; class Aves; order Piciformes; family Bucconidae; genus Bucco; species Bucco capensis. The sequence goes on from VWZO01002017.1 coordinate 227,928, forward strand.
CTGCATCCAGTTCTGGGGTCCTCAGCATAAAAAGGATGTGGACCTGTTGGAATGAGTCCAGAGAAGGGCCACAGAGATGATTAAGGATTAGAGAACCTCCCCTATGAGGACAGGCTGAGGGAGTTGGGGTTATTTAGCCTGGAGAAGTGTCGGCTTCGAGGGGATCTTATAGCAGCCTTCCAGTACCTAAAGGGGGATTATAAGATAGAAGGGGAGAAACTTTTTAGCTGGTAATAGGACAAAGGGGAATGGTTATAAGATGAAGGAGGGGAAATTTAGATTCGGGATTAAAAGGAAGTTTTTTACCTGTAGGGTGGTTAGGCACTGGAACAGGTTGCCCAGAGAGGTTGTGGATGCCCCATCCCTGGCAGTGTTCAAGGCCAGGCTGGATGTGGCCCTGGGCAACCTGGTCTAGTGTGTGTTGTCCCTGCCCATGGCAGAGGGGTTAGAACTAGTTGATCTTTAAGGTCCCTTCCAAACTAGCCATTCTATGATTCTATGATAATTTTTCAGCTCAGTGTTAAAGACCCTATGAATAACAGCCATTGACAACTATACTGACCCTTCAAGAAACTTGTAATTTGCATGACCTGCATACTTAGATACTTGACTGCATGACTTGCACGCAGACCAATGGGGGATCAAATTTGCTGTAGATTTAAAAAACAACAATAGGAGCTTGCACAATTCAGCTTAATTCAGCCAATTCAATTCAACCCTTATGAAGCCTGTATGGCATAAATGGTGCTTATGTGATGCAGTGCTATGGTCCATGATACCAATTTGTTGTTATATGGGACAAGGTAGCTTAGCAGGTGCAGGTGACTTTCTCCCCAAAGATCTGCCCCTGAAAAAAAGGCAAGATAGTAACAGAGAGACTTGCATGTTTCAAAAAGATCAGGCTAAAAAACCAATTATTAATTTGGATTATCCATTGCCAAAACACTCAAGAGTCCATGTAGAAACCAAAACCATGACCCTGAATAAATACTGCAGTAGCTGGAAAAAAAAAAATTATTTTATGTCAGCAATTACCTTCTGTAAGGAAAACTCTATAATAAGAGAAAGGTTAAAAAAAACCCAACAAAACCCAGCATGGAAATAATTGCTTGGTGGCTGTGAATAGAATAAAATACATTTCTCTCAGATTTACTCTGCATCAAATTTGGAGCCTTGAAAGACTCCCAGCTGTCTAGGCATACATATTTTACCACTGAAGTATGCTTTTATTTCAGAATGGTTGAGACCCTCAAAATGATGTAATCCCCAGCGGAAGACTGACAAGTTTTGAGATATTCCAAAACAGAGATGACACATGAAATAGCAAGTAATCAGTATAACTACATTGTATATTATCCTGCAAGAATCCAACAGCACAAACCTAATGCACCAGATAACAGCATTGCTTTGAGCAAACCAGGAGCAGAATGTCACAAAGATTTTTAGAAAGAAGAAATCACTCAAGAAGGACAATTATCTACATGGGTGGAGGGAAGAAAGATGGAGGGGAACATATGCCTTTCATAATTAGGGGCCTCGATTACACTGTAGCCGAAAGCGATTTTTTATATTTTAAATCTGATTACATTTCAGAGTGAAGCACACTAATTGGTATTTCTGCAGTCTGTTTGAAGAGAACTTCATCTGCTTAAGGAGGGGGAAAAAATAACAAAACCCAGTGATCTTCATACCATCTATGTCTAATATCTAGTATTTTTTCCTGAAGCACTCACAGTCCCTTTTCGACTGCTGAAACTATCTCTGGGAATAAGTGCTCTATGACTCATCCCAGTTTATCTCCTTAAAACCAGGAAAGAGATACTAGTGAATATAATAGATATTAAATCCAACAATAACAGCTGCTACAAGAGAAACCAAACCAAATTGCTCTATCTATCACTACAAGTAGGAGACTGGAAGAAGTTATTTGCACAGGCAACACACAAGAGGGCACCTCAAAGCCAGGGCCATGGCAGGGGTTAGGTAAGGAAGGAATGTGCATCGTAAAGTTCAAAAACCCTCAATTACTGCAAAACGTGTGCACGATGTACTCCCAGCTCCTACCTATCTGCCAGCAACACTGCATTGCTGGAGAAGCACATGGTAAATAGGCAAGAAAAATGGAAGTAAAAATAACACAGATTGTCATTTTCTGTCTCATAAAACCAGTTGTAAATGTGTAAGTATTATCACATATTCTTGTTTCTCAAAATATATGCCAGATAAATGTGTATTTTCTTCACAGAGAAATGCTATCTAAGATACAAGAACTGAGAAGAAACCACCAAGAGCATAATTTAGGGGCCATGAACTCAAAGTAGAATATCCAGACCTTTAGACAAGAATGGCATTAGTGAAAGGTTATGAACATTCAATATAAGACTATTTCTAAAGAAAGAAGGGGTTTGCAGAATGTGAAGCATATAGAAAAGCACAAATGAATAATTATGAAGAGAAATAAAGCATCATCCAAGCTTTGCAACCTGACCTTTACTGATAGAGCCACTTGGACACTGACCATCACCATCCTGCTGTGGTTCCTCGCAGATACGTCACAAGCCAGGCAGGTATGCCTGCTCCATGGGTACATAACCAACTTGGTGAAGAATAGGTTCCCACATCTCACCCTTGGGAATGGAGGGACAGGTACTTCATAAGGTTGATTCAAGGCACCCAAATAAACAAGATGAATCATGCCCTTGAAAAATCTCTTCTGTTGGCCATAAAAATACAGACACACAAGGTTCCTGTTTTAAACTTGGATAAAGGAGTGTGGTAGGAATAAACCCAGTGTACTCCACTTTCATCTGTGATAGGTATATGTAAGTGTTTTGGGGCAGTAATGCAGGAACAGAGGGGTTCTAGGGAGCTATATAAAAATAAGTGCAATGCTTTTCGTTTACTGTTCCTTTTAATTTTTCCTTTTTAAAAATTAATTTGGTAATCAGTTGTGACTGGAATTGTCCTACACTAGCTTGTTCTGGGGAACAGAGGAGATCTACAAGTGAGAGAGAACACAGTCTTTTCACCTGGGGTTATAACAACTGGCCACTGAAGTCTCCCCACCATAAATGCTTGACCTGAAATTAGGAATACTGAAGGTTAGGAAGATACTTCACATACACAAATGCAGCAGAGGTGTGAGCCTATAGGTGGGAGCCTGGCAAGATCAAAGGCAGGTTTTCAGAGGAGGCTGACAAAAAAAAAAGGAAGTGTAGTAAGGAGCTAAGGAGGGGCTGGGTGAACGTAGGTGTTGAAGAGGCAGAGGAACAATAGTGAGTTTTTAAAGGCAAGCACTCAAAAGTTAACAAATGCCAGAATTACAGTTCCTCAAAACGAGCAACATTAAGATATGGATGCAATCAATTAGCCCCTACATTTTCTTCTGTCATTTCTTCCATACAGGAAGAAATGATCCTGCACAGAATTTGCAGGAATGTGAGCAGAGTATGGAGAAAGTGGCAGAAGAGAAGAGGAAAAGATGATGAAGAAACTGAAGAATTAGATTCTCCTTCTCTGACTCCTAATTCTCATCTGCTGTTAGGCAAGGCTACTGGAGGTGAGGCTCTTCCAAATTTTTTATTTTATTAGTTTTTTCTCCTTTGCAGTCTGCATTCTAGTAAACCTCCTTTAAGCTAACACAAAGCTGCCTCTGTCACGTCTGTGTATTCTCCAATTGCACGACATTTTAAGAGAAGAAAGGCAGAAATCCTGCAGGGATTGTGGCATACTTCTGAGAAGCCTCCTGGGTATAGACACACTGATTACAACAACTTGGGAAAGAAGTTGCCATCTCAGAAGCTCTACTTGGTGAACAGGCAGCAGCACTTCTCAGTGTCTACAAGCATTCTCCAAAGACTGTTTTAGAATTCTACCTCTCTCTCCATCTACTTTTTTTTTAAAGTCTTGGGGCCTACATCAATACACATGGTGTACACAGACCTGTAAACCAAACATGCATAGACAGCACCAGAAATAAAACCCTGAAGAAGGAGATTTGAGTAAACCAGGAATACCCACACATTACATCTACACATTCCCCACATCAACAGAAATGCATGCATACGTATTTGTATTGTTTTTTGTTAAATAAATGTGTCTAATTGGCTGTGACTAGCTGTTGCCACCTCTCATCAGACAACTATTTCCACAGTGATGTTTATTTTGATGAATAAAGTGGGAAATTAAAAGAGAATTAGACATCTGGTTCTAAACTAGCCTCAGCAATACATAAGGCTTTCTAAAATTCTAAATTGTGTAGTGCATAAACATCACTCTGTTTTCACAAAACTCCGAATTAACAGAGCTCCCTCAATCTGATTTTACAAACATTACTTTCTTTGGCTGACAAAAGGATATCCAAGTAAGAAAGGAGGGGAGAAAAAAATCCTTAGGCTATGATCTGTGACTTTTCCTGTCTCCACAGACCACAGCCCCAGTGTCTGCAAAAGAAGAGCAGGAGGGTCACAGCAAAATGCAACTTGACCAGAACTTTAACTGCCAGAGGTGATATTTACTTAACTATAAAATTTAAAACTAAACAAGAACAAATAGGGAGAAAGGAACTATGAAAGCACCTTCTCCATGTTGATTTAAACTTCAAGACCATGAAAGATCTCTTAGGTTTACAGTAAGGGCTTGAGTACACATGAAGAGATTTGTGAGACAGTATTCATTTAAATAAGGTAGTAATTTTGAACTTTTGCAGTACATGACAATATTTAGATGTTATTGAAAACACAATGGTAGCAGCACTAAAAATAGTTCTGAAGGAGAATATTTAAATTATTATTAACAAAAAAAGTTGTATTAGCAAGGTTGAGATATCAAGGAACATCAATGAAAATATTTATGAAAATATTTAATCCTGCTTATACTTGTCCATAGACAACAATATAACAGTTTAATCCATCCCTTAAACTTGATCTCAGGACTGTTGCAAGCAGGAGCAGAGTTTTCACAGTGGTTTGTACAGAAGTAGAACATCACCCTTAAAATATATGCAAAAGCAAACAAACTTGACTATAATGAACAACAGAACAGAAGATCTCCAGAGCCAAAACCCGTAAGTCTCCAAAGCTTGAGATGAAGAGGGGAGAATAAGGGCATGCTGAGTAGTGAACTGCATCAGTAAAGTGATGTACATCTAAGCCACAAATCCCTGAGCTACTTAATAAATTCTAGAAATCGCTTTCAATGTGATTTTTATATTCCTGGTTCTGCTGTTGAGATTTTAAGATGACCAACACTGCAAAGGTTTTGCAAACTAAAAGATGAATTATTCAAGAGATTTCTTTGGTTTAACACTGTGATAATGCAGAACCATATGACTCCATTTTACACCTGGGCTCAACTCCTTCTTGAAATACTGAATTTCAACTAATAAGTCTCCCCAGGCTCCCACCTATAGGCATCTTTATTAAAATACATGGAAATTGCTAGCCTGACGCAGGTTGACTGCCCAAAATCAAGGACAGGATAAAATCTCATGGTAGGCACAAGAGAATTACCACCACCACCACTGAGCTGAAGAAAACAACTAGAAATATCAAAATCTGACAGTTATTCCTCCTTGCCCCAGCAGAGGCAATGCTAACTGTCCTTGTGCCATCAGATACGGCACACAGTGTGGAATTTAAAACAGATACCAAATTGACAAGAAATAAAATAGAATACTCAGAAACTCCTATAAGAAGGCACTGAAATGTAAGAAACAAAAAATTTGCAACCCACAGAAAACACCTTAACATTCATTTGCCTCTGTGTCTAAAAGAAAAACAAAACCCAAAAAATCTTATGTCATATGGGGTGTGAACAGCCACAAGTCTTGCTTTGTTTGTTTTTGTTTGGTTTGTTTTGTTTTGTTTAAGTTACCTTAACAGTTATTTAATACTTCACCATTTGGGGTTTGCTGGGTGTGCTCTGCAAAACAGCAATAATTTACGCATAATCACACAATATGCCAAAACTTGAAGGTTTTGCAAGGAAGTGACTCATATGGAAAGAAGAAGAAAAAGGATTTAACCATGCCACATGTATATTAAACTAGCTTTAGAAAAGTTGCTTAATTCTAAAGCAGCCTCTGTTTTCCTTTTATGCTTAAAGAAAAGAGATAATTTGACGTTAGAAGCATCTTCTAAATGCTATTGAATTTGCAGGCTGAAAAAGAATACAAATCATTAATGAAAAATGCACTATATCAGTTTCCTGTTGCAGTTGGCTGTCCTGCTAAGTTGGCAGCAAGACAGCAGCCTGCAGAGCTGCAGGCATATGTCTCATGTTAAAAAAAGAAAGAAAGAAAAAAAAGACTTCATGTTATAAACACTTCAAGGAAGATTACCATCCAGTCTGGAGCCCACTGAGACCAGGTGGTGAAGACAAAATAAACAGATGACATATGAAAGTTTTAAAAAAATTAAAAAACCCCCAGTGCCACTTGGCTTCCATTGGGATTGTCTTCTACCATGCATTTTAATGTACAGCATGAAATCCAAACAAAAACATCCCTGTATGTGCACAAAACAGCCTGATTTTCTTAACTTTAGGATCATAGCTTCCTAACATTGAATTTTAAGATATGTCCCACATTTTTAAGAGCTGCAGAAAATATGCATGTGAAAATTTAGGTATAAATTAATCCAGAGCACTACTGCAATTTGCCTCCCAAACAATTCACTAGAAAGCCCTTCATGTTTACCAGCTGAGAAACAGTCCACGAATGCACCCAAGCAGTTACACAAAGCCCAAAGTCGTCGTGGCTAGGCTTCGCGAACGAAGATCCAGGGAAGGCTCCATCCACACTCCTCATCAGTGCCTTNCCCTCTGCTGTTGTTTAGTCTTCACCATATCTGCAGGTGGTTTCTTCAAAACATCATGTCCTTGGCAAGGCATGGGAATGCTTCAAAACAGTCCTTTAGGAACAGGCCTAGTGGCTTCTAATATGTGAACAATTCAGGAAGCTTCATAAGTCTCTAATAATTCTAGAAATCTACAGAATGTGTCAAATCTTTAGGCATCAATAGGAACATGAGTATCACTCCCCACACTTTCCCGTGGGCAATGAGTTTAATGCTCCCTCTGCTGTCGGCACAGTTATCGCACCAGGGGCCACAGAAGACCCCAAGTGATTTTCAGACTGTGCCTAAAGCCCAAAGTCAGTGACTGCTGATTTGATGCTCTCTTCTCCAACTTGCTGTACACAGATTTTGGGAAACAGAAATCGGGATGAGCAATTAGAAAAGTCACAGCAGAAAGGTACTGACATCCTAGAGAGCCGAAGGGCCCTAAGGAGAACTGACAAAAAGTACATGTACTCTGTGCTTGCAGAGTCAGTGGCTAAAGCAGAGCAGGTCATTGTTTCTCCTTGTTGTTGCAGAGAGGTCACAACAATTCCAATTAATTCTTCTGACTGTTGTGTAAATCAGATTAATACATTGGGATATGTGATATTTTCTCCCCAATAGCTCTGTTACCATGAAGCTAAGGACTCAAGTATTGCAGCAGTGGCAACATCTCAGGGTTAACTAACTGGTAGGAGCTCCCTACGCAGCCCCTCTTGCATGGCCAGGCAGAAGCTTTACTCATGTCTTCCCTGTGCTCCCGGCAGAGTCAATGTCAGATCTACCATCATCTGGGACTGCTGGAACACAAATACCTCCCACTGGATCATGTCCAAAATGTATTGAGAAAATAATAGATAGCAGAAGGTCACCTTAGACACATCTTCTGATAGTCAGAGAGAGGGGTGGCTTAGGTGTCTATAAAATCAGCTGAGGCAACAGGAAAAAAAGCCTCCTGAATATCCTGTTTCAGAACAGGGGTGAAAATGGTCTGGGTTTCCTCTGGCTCCAGTAATAATGTCTGAACTGGGGCAGGATGAAGCTATTTAGCTCTATCAAAAGAGACTACATTTTGTCATCCAATGCAAAAGGGAAAACTCATTCCATTTGCACCTTGTCTGCATTCCAGCCTGGGAGGGCTCTGCAGGGCAAGGACCATCTCTTTGTCACTAGGGGAGACACAGGGAGCATGGAGGAAGGAGAAAGAAACATTGATATAACATGAGATGATTCTCTTTTTCATCTTATGAGAAAGCTTTTCTTCTTTGTAATGCATCCCTGATGATGGCAGCAGCCCTTAAGCTTACACAGCTAGGCCCTACCAGCATTTACAGCTCCTTTCTCGATCACAGCACATTTAGCCCTACACAAGACCATACCCAGTGGCATTCCTGATGTTTGCCTTCATTATAGAACAGCAGTTATGACTTGCAGGCTACAGGACAGAGCAGATTCCCAAACAAAATAGCACATAATCGTGCTCATACAATAGTCTAACCTTGTGGCAAGAGGCCATCCCTTCCTAGGAATGGAAATGTTTATTGCAAAACCAGCACTCATTTAGGACTCATGACACTTAAGCCACACTAGCAGTAACATAATGACACCATCAAGTAGCCTGTGTAACATCTCCCCTAAGATATGCTGAGGATAATCAGAAGCACTGTGTGTCTAACCCAATATGGTAATGCCTACAGTTCCACATAGAGAATTTAGAAAAAATAAAGGAAAAGGTCCAGAAATTCATTTTTTATGATTAAAAAATGCAGGGTTTAAAAGATGATAAAGAGCAGTTCCTGGCATAAGTGGGTGCCTGCCACACCTATGCTTGAGAAGGTGTAACTGATACCTACAGTCCCACCAGCCAAGAGCTGCCACAAATGGTCAGTGTAGCCGGCTGCCCTGCAGTCCAGCAGTGCCTGGGCTGGCCTGCTGGCCTCCAGAGCACACCATGAAAGGCAGATCTGCTCTACACAGCTCCCACAGAGATCTGCAGATGAAAAGGAAAACAGTACAGCTGAAAAAATAGGTATTTAATTGCTTTGAGGCTCTACTAGCATTACTTTTACATGCATTTGTAGTTGCACACAGCTCTACATCTAGATAAGCAGATAAGATGATAAAATAAATATAGTATTTTACAGCTTTTTTTTTTTTACAGCTGCCAAAGACACCCCTCAATGTCCTCAAAGTCAGCATTCTGTTGAAAAGCATCATTTTCCATTATGATTTGGTCTGTTCTGTTTCCCCTCCAATTTGTAACATTCTGCTGGAAACAATGATGAAGAACATATGTCTGTGGTAAATTACACCCAGGAGAAATCTTGGAATCGTTACATTCAGTTTTATTACCCAAGCATTAAGATAGTCTACCAAAACATGTATTATTCAGCAGTTCCATCAAACACAACAGCACTAATATACTTTTATATTATTATGCATGCAAAAAAATTACATCATATTTCTTCAATCTCATTATCGTGGATGACTAACATGTTGCATTTCCATTTTAATTAACAGGTCAAGGATATTCTTAGTGCTTTAATGAAACAAGGTGTTTGATAAAATGCAGAATGCTATTGTACAAATATTTTGGAAAACATATGTTCAGGCAACAATAAGGTTGAGAAACCTAATACTCAACATCCAGGAAACCGTGAGTGCTTACGAAGCAGTATAGACTTCACAATACAAGCTTATTCAAGTGCTGCACCTTAAAATATACCGCATTAGCTTTAATCATCTAGGCTGCATCACAGAAAGCTAATGTGGCCAACTGGATGGATGCCTTCTTTTGCACTACTGCAAATACTAATCCAGTTTCACTAGGTTAACACCAAAAACTAAACACAGCATAAATATCCCCTGTGCACTGATGAGCTGCATCCTTCTGGGAAGGTTCAAACTAGTTCTGTGAGGTAGTGACATCACTGGAGATTTCCTATAGGCAGAAAAGGACTTGGGAGTGTTGGTGGACAAGAAGCTGGACATGAGCAAACAGTGCATGCTGGCAGCCCAGAAGGCCAATGGCATCCTGGGCTGCATCAAAAGAAGTGTGGCCAGCAGATNCTCAGGCAAGCATAAGTAAGTTTACATTTAAAAAGCATAACAGCTAATACCTAGTGTAAACCTGGCTATTACTCTGACTGAGAACTTGATCTCAAAATTCAAGTTTTCTGAAGTTTTACAAGGGTGCTGCATTTTATTTCTCAAGTGACTCCATGGGAAAAACAAATAAAACCAAGAAAAATGTGCACCTGTCAAGCTTTCACCTTCCAAGCTTTGGAGAGTTGAGGAAGGCAAAGGCTTAGGCAGCAGTTCACAGCCACAGCTGAGATACACCTTTTAATTTCAACTTAAATCAACCAAACAGCCTTAGTAGTGTTGGGTCCAAACTAAAACAAAAACATCAGGCACCAGGTTTACTGGGAAGCAGAGCACAAAGTCCTCTCTTCAAAAAAACCTGAAAACTTTAAAGTTCTTGGCTTTGCAGCTTACATATTACTACTTTCATAAGCCCTTTTAAAGGCAACAGTGGATTTGGCTATCTCTTGCTATAACCAAAGGGGTCATGCATTGACAGCAGGGTTTGAAACTTCAGCCTGCAGCTCTGCAGGTTAAGCTACTTAGCAAGATGAGATTTACTGCAGAATGGATACTGAATATTCAGGAACTCAGGTCCCACATGGGAGCCTGGAGGTGAGGAGTGAGCCAGAAGGCAGTGTCTTGAACCCACTCAGTAACTGGGTTAGTCTTCTCTCTTGACACATCCAATTTAACACTCTTCCTATCACTTTCCACTGCGAACATTTGCTTTGTTTTGATCTATTTTAGTCTAATTAACTTTTGTGGCCATTTAAGAGTAAAAAACCAGTGTTCTCTTGTTTCGAATGCTATAGGTCTGGACCATGACCTGTCCAGACTCATGGCTGTTGCTAACTGGCAGAGCTGGGCTGATCTTGTAAAAGTAGATCAATCTGTATCTGATAAAAGGAAGGGCTGGATTGTAGTACATAGCATGTTCTGCTGGAAGCAAAAGATGTCTCAGCATCGTATCTGCTATTGTACCAAAAGGGGAAACTGGCATTGCCATCTATTCCTCCACTTTCAGCCCTGCTACAAAGAAAGTCCTCCTGCTATGCCTTTGAGAGAAAGCTTGTTGGAGCTCCTACAGTTCTGATTTGCTTTGCCTCTCTAGCAGCGAGCAAGGTACCCAAGGTTCAGAGGGAAGCAAGACGTAGAACACAGGCCTGGCAAAACACAGATCAAGGAAGAGTTGGTCTAAAGTTGCTCATGTTTCCTCGATCTTTCCAATTCAACTGTACTGCAAATACAACAAATTACAAATTCAGCAAATTCCACTAGTGCTGAGAAAGCAATCTGTTGGATGCATAAAGGCTTGAAAGCCACCTAAGGGGCATTCCTAGAAATACCATTTTATACTTTCCTCCCAGCACCTTATTTTGGTCATGACGATAAGTGTTAATTTTTTTCTCCCTCTTTTCTGAGTAAGTCAAAAGAACTGTCATTCTAAATAAGAGGTAAAACCAAAGAATTCTGATAAACCAAAAAAGTGTGCAAGCAAGGGGAAATACTATCACACATGTGCAGAAAACACAAACATGGTTAAGGTAAACACACAGATACAGAAACAGAAGGGTGCAAGGACTCTGGCTTTGTCTTACGTAATTAACTTTATCACATAATAATGTGATGGTCTAAAACTACCTGTACTGAGTCTCACTGGGATGGAGTTAACTTTCTTCATGGCAGCTTTCACGGTGCTGTGTTTTGCATTTGTAGCTAAATCCATGCTGGTAACACACAATCATAGTCAGATGCCCCATTATAACAGAATGAAAACTTTTGCCTAAGGAGATGAATGCTGTACTTCAGACAACCCACCATGCACTGGAACAGCCTTCCCAGGGAGGTGGTTGAGTCACCATCCCTGGAGGTATTTAAGAAATGTGTAAACATGGTGCTCCAGGACTTGTTCTAGTGGCAGGCATGGAGGGCAGGTTTTTGTTTGTTTGTCTGTTTGTCTGGGGTTTTTTTGATTTATTTTTTGGTTGGACTCAGTGATGTGAGAGGTCCTTTCCAACCATGAATATTCTGTGATTCTAATTGTATGTCCACCATGTAGAAAGGCAGATGTAATTTTATTTCATAAAGAATCTTTGATCTGAAACATTCATTCATCTGTTAATTTAACCAGATGTTGAGAGTAAAATTCCAGATACTCACTTTTACTCAGGAAACACAACAGAAATGAAGCATACAAGTCTTTTGTAAAAACTACGAACTATTGACATGCTATGGAACACAAGACAAGCACAATGTCAATTTTGATCTCCATCTATGCTTGCAACTACATAACTTCAGAGCACAGACAGCTACAAGGGAAGCATCTACATACACAAGAACGCAGCTTCTCTTTGGTTTGAGAGACTTCAAATCTTCCCATACTTTTGTTACACATAATGAAGAGAAACTGATAAAACTGTGATTCAAACCACAATCATAGGAAGAAAGGCAAAATATGAAAATGGAGGTGTAGGAATGACCGCACCACATCCAGTAGAAGACACCACTGAAGTTGCAAGAGAAGGGCCATATAGTGGACAAGATGTGTAATACATACTGAAAAACAGGAGAGCAAATGTCTACAAGAAACCTGGACACTGCAGATACCATAGCCAGGAGTATTAAAACAACAGCACAGTGCAAATGTAACTGAATGATGCCCATTCCTATGGTAAGAATCTCTTAACCATTACAGTATTTTACATTTCAAAGCAACAATAGACCAGTCAGACTTCACCTGTATTTTGAAGTATAAGAAGACTCAGAAAATAGTATTATTCCACTTCCTCGGAGACTCCTCACTTAGGCCTATTCTTGGTAAAGGCTTTCACAACATCTTGATTTATGTTCATATGCTCCCTGCCTCAAAAATGACCTCCTCAGTGACCTTCTCACTATTAGCAAACACTGAGAAAACTGACAGCAGGAAGCAAGATCCTTTCTACCATTCAGATATGCTACCCTCGAAACATAGTTCATTCATTTCATCAAACTTTTTTAATATTTTTTTTTAATGTCACAGTGGCAGCAAGAGTTTAGGACTTTCATACTCTATAAGTGTTCATCTAAGAAAAGGCTTAGTGTGCTATTTTTAAAGGCTAATGTTCATGTTGTTTCAGCAAAAAGCTCAATGTTGGTTTTAGACACATTTCTTCTTTTATGCCAGATAGGCCAGCTCCTTGTATTCACAAAGCAACTGTGGTTCACTGAACACATTTCCAGAATTAATTTTGACTTTTCAGGGTCAACTTTACACTGATCAATGAAATAAATTGTGGAAAGATTACCTTATGAAAACAGACAAACTTAGCCAACCTTTAACAAAAAGAACAACTTGTAGAGCTTTCATCAGACTCAGCACTCTTCAAGGACAGCCTGTCAGCATTTAGCATATATGAACATTGGAGATGGAACAAATCCACAGGAAATCCTTGTGCTTACTCATGTACCCTCAGCACCACAGACAAGTCAAGTTGCTTTTATATGTTTGTCCCAGTTCCCACATTCCCAGCCATCTAATATCTCATCACACAAGCAGAATCTTACCTGTTATTTTTTGCAACAAAGGAGATAGCTCTACCTCATCACAAATGGCCTTGACTAGGACCTTTTTCACCTCTTCTTCAGCTGTGTCCATCTCTTCTCCACTTTTGATTTCTCCAACCACAGAATACATGTATACCAGCAAGACAAAGAAGTCCTCACAGGTATAATCATCTTTCAACCTCTCGTTGCAAGACTTGATCATTGGAAGTAACTGGTTCAAAACACTGGGCATTTCTGACTCACCAATAGTCTGAAAAAGAGAAGATCATGTCAGATTGGCACCATAGTGTTTACCAGTTAGCATCAGACATACTATTGCCTGCAACCACAAGTTATTATTTCTCATGATAGCAGTGCTCCTTTAATGAAACATTGTTCAATATTCGCATTTTTCAGCACATGGTCCTGTGACTTATTTGCTGCTCCAATAGCAAAGTTATTCGTTTCCTAGGACCTCATGATAGCAGCATCTTAGCACTTGAAATGCCTGATGATTAGGTCTTCATGCACCAGTATGATGAGAAGACAGGAGTATCAGTCTCTGTTGTACAGGTAGAAATCATGCAAAGCACAAGGTTAAATGCCTCTGCTAAACTCCAGGCCTCCTCCTTGGGTCTTATTTTGTACTTGACCAGGGAGTTCAAAGCCCAGCCGCCATTGACTTCAATTGCTATTGTGAGCTCTCAGCACATCTGCAAACCCGACCCTATGGTTTCAGGTCAGAAAATCAGAATATCAGAACCAGAGGGAAGTGCCTGTGAAGCACTCTGTTTAAGTGGCTGGCACAGTCTTCTAGAAGAGCTCTATGACAGGAGCAAGGACAGACCAGCAATCACTGGCCTGCTGTGTGTCCTGACCCTCTTCTTCCCCTGCTTTCTTCACAGCACACTCACCAGCTTCTCAAGCCATATAACATGGGCCTTCCACAAGGAAAAAGCCTTCTTAGCTGGGCAGGTCAGGCTCACTCCCACAGCACTTCCACACTGTGAGTTGAGTTAGGCAAAGGCCACATGGAAGCAGGGAGAAGTACATGACTGACAGGCCACATGATGATCAGAATGTGTATATGGGGGATAGAAGGTTGGCAGAAAAAAGAAGGGGGAAACTGAGAGTATGCTGAGATGTCTGAGGTCCTAGCACTTGCTTATTCTCATCTGTGTGGGAGAGATATCCATACAGCTTCAAACAGCTTCCATACAGCTTCAAGGAGACTTCAAACATGAATCTTCTGAAATGCCATGATAACATCCATATCATGTAACACCAAGGCTAGCTTTAGAGCCACCCTGTGGGTCTCTGCAACTCAGGACAGCAGAGTGACTGTACCAGCAAACTGCACAAATCAGACACACACACCTGCAAATGAAATCTCAACACACTAGCTTTCTGCTGTGGGTTAGTTCGCAGCTCAGCAGTGGGATTGGCTGAGAAGTGGGGTGAGTGAAAGGCAAGTAGGAGGAGCAAGCTGCTTCTGCACAGGGAGGGAGGTGTGGGAGAAGAGAACAGCCTTCTTCTCTCAGTGGTAGTGATCACTCAAATCCATCCAACAGGCTAAATAATCAACAGGCTAATAATCAATCCTAAAAATCTAGGAATTGAAGATTAAGCTACACATGGAGTTATTCTGGAATAGATTACAAACTTCAATCTATATTAATCTGAATTCACTTCTAAGGAGAGGCAAGCCCTACATGATATATTACTATCATATACCCCTTCCAACACACAAACTCTCTGCATCACCCCATCTCTAATATCTCATAGCATGCTCCTACAATACCAAATATAAGATCCTGAAAATGCTCTATTTTGCATTTTATCCAAATGCATGGAGTACTGAGGATGCATACAGTCATACAAAACAATTGGGTCAACAGCTCCTGCTTGAGGATAGTAGTTCCTGAAAGTACATGTGACCATCATCTCTGGCAAAGTTTAGGACATACAAAATGAAAATGAAAGGGTCTAAACTTTCAAGATGATTTACTGCAGGGCGAGCTAAAACTCAACAACTTAAAGCAACAATTGCCACCTCTTATCTTCAAAGTAAAAATGAAGGAGAAAAAAATTAAAGAGCTATAATAAACCATTAACTTCAGAATGCACATAGGGTCTTTCTGGGGTATGAACTTCTCTGGAATGTTTTTCCCTTATCTCTTGGGAAATGGCTCTACAGAGGACTTCAAATGGAACTGCCAAGTTTCAGAGGCTATTTTGTCCAAACAGTCCAGTTGGACTGGAGCAAGCATGAAAAAAAGACTTGCAGCCTCACTGCAAAGCACTTCTCCACAGGGAGCTGGGAAATTTGCCTCAAAAAACTATCCACTGGCAGACTGTCATTATCTGGCCACCTCTGATGATTTAAGGGCTCCCTGCACTGCCTAACAATCAATCAATTAGCCTGATTGAACAACCCTAAAACACAAGTTTTAAAAATGTAACTACCCATGACCCAAATTTCCTGCTGGTTATGTTGGCCTCAGGTTAGTCCCATTTGTCTATTGTCAAGGGAGCCAATAAAAATAATAAAAACAGGTCAATTCTGAGCTTTTCAAAGGCTGTATAAAAAACATTATATGCTGCTTAATGCAGAGCCAGATAGAGGCCCAAGCTCTAACACCTTCTGCTCAACTGCATTGTTTGAACATTTTCATGTTATAATCATATATTCTTCAGAATCCATGGAGAGTTTGTGAGAGATTTTTGTTGTTTTCCATCTCTTTAGTTATTTATTTTTATAACGTAAGCTGTGTAATAATTTAATGTCCCTAAGGGTAAATGAACTGACGTCAACTTGCTGATTTTTGCAAAAGGCCCAAGTTTTGGCAGATGGAGGGATAGTGAAGAAAGTACAATTTTTTTTTTTTTTCAGATTTTAAACACTGAACATGATACTGTGCTTCAAAAGTTACATTTACAATGTGATTTAAAGGATCTACAGGAATTAAAAGGAAGTGTAATAAACCCAAGAAAAATGCTTTGCATTTCGGTGAAAGGCATTATTTTCAGTATTAAAGAAACCTGTAAGAATCTGAAGCCATATTTATCATTAGACATCTTTTACATAACAGAAAACAGTGCGCTGGGGAGGAAAAGAAGAGGAGGGTCAGAGTTTACTTGAATTAACACGTGTCCCTGACAAAATTGAGAGCAGAACTGAGCACTCTAATCCCTGCACTTCCAGCCCACTGTCCTCAACACATCATTAAAAATATTAAAGTAAAAATCAACTTCAAGCAAGTGGAATTTATTTTTTTTTTTAAATCCAGGAGGAAAGAGAAAATAAATCTTAAGAAACTACTTCACTATGTAAATATTCTAGTGGCTTTCCACTTGGGAAGCAAAACATGTTTAATTCCTTCAGAGGCTGCATGAGTTAACAGAACTTTTATGGAATGGGAACCATGCAGCTTTACAACAGTGAGGAATTTCATTGGGGGAAAAAAAAAAGCTAAAAAGCAACCCCCAAATCCAGCTGCAGGTAAAACCAGCAGAAGGATCAGTGGAAACTCACAAGCCCTTGAGTCATCTACAGCTCCATGCTCCTGGACCATGTTATTTAATAAAAGCTCCTTTTATTGATAACTTAGGTGGGAAAAGAGGGTTCATGAGTTGTGGAATAAGCAACTTTACTTGCTCTATTTGATTTGTCATGTTTTACCTGAGTTTAACATTTTGTGTTTCATGATTGTGCCATGCAGCATATTAGCTTTCCCACTATCCAGATGAAGGCAGAGTATTCTAGCAGTTAAAAGTGACAGCGGCACCAAGGGAGGACCCCATGGGTATGCAAAACCAACTCAGACCCTTGAATGGCAACAGATCTCTGAAGCAGCACTCATCTTGCAAAAATGAGAGGTGCTGCCAAGCTGAGGAGGAGTCCTAGGTGCCTGCAGTGCCCACAAATCAAATGCTGATACTCGCTGTTTTACACTGTTAGGCCACCTGAGATTTGGGGTTGACTGCATGGAATTTCCATATGGGTGAGAAGATGTCTGTCCTCCCTACTCACAGCAAAATAATAACATCATGTATTTAGCTTTCATTAAATGGCTTACGGGTGACTAGTGATTTGACACAATAAATCAGCAAGCATTATCTTACCATGCAAATTATGTTATCCCATAGGAAACTCCAGAAATCATTACAATTTTTGACTTGGGCAGGTTTTGATAAAAGTGTACCTTCTCTTTGTCTTCACTTTACATTATTTGTAGGGTATGATTTCACAATAATCAACCTGAAGCACAACACAAAAAATGAAGGTCTTCTTAGCACTACACTCTCACCATCAGGAAACCCCTCAATCTGTCAGCATCAAAATATACACTATCCAATTCTTCAGGCAGGCCATTTAAAAGGACAAAATAATTTCAAAAAATGACTCACTTCTTTCACAGGAAGTGAGTTTGGATGCCAGAAAAGTTTAGTCTCAAACTTTTATTTCCAGCTGGGAAGGGTTGACAAAACTTCACCTTGCAGAGGGAAGGCGCCTTAGGGGAAAGTAGATGAAGCATCCAGAAAACTCACAGCAGCATGAGAGTTGGAGGTGTGAGATGTTGGCATTAAATGGCTGCTTCCAGTAAAAAAAAAAAGAAGTATAAGGCTTTGTCATTGAAGATAAGAAGAAAGATCACATTGCTTTTCATTGGGACCAAAACAGGTTTATGACTTTCCCCCCCATCAGTATCAAAAGACTTGCATTTTTCTCTCTTTAACAGCAGTGTCTGTCTGTTCACTTGATAGATGATACAGAAATCTACCAAGAATACATGTACAAAGCAAACAGTGGAGAACTAAACTGCTAGTGAGAGACACAGGAAACAGTTAAAGCAGCTAAGACCTGTCTCTTCTGTCATTACTCTTAATGACTCCTCTGCCTTAATGAAGTATCCCTACGGAGCCAATTCTATCTCCTGTCCCCATTTCTGCTTTTATCACTCACTCTGAGCATTACCCTGGGAACTATATTCTTTAAACTGCAGAGACGATTTCCAGGTGGCCCTTGTTGACAGCATCTTAAAGTTCTACTGTAAACAAATAAAAAGCAAATAAATGGAAATCAGTACAATTTTAAAAAGCTGTTTTTAACTTGGCTCATGCTGTCAAAGACACAGATTCATAGTCATCCTCTGTGCATGCTGTCCCAACTGGCCTTCATTCTTGCTTTCTGCCCAGCACATCAGCCTCCTCCTTCTGTGTCTGATAAAGTGTTTCTTTATCTGTGACTGTGAATTAGAACAAACCTTTTTAACCAGACTGGTACTCTGCTCAGGTTTACTGCTTGGCCACGGAAACACCCTGGCCATGAAGGCCAAGGATTAGACCATTTCCTTATGCAACTGCGCTGGCTTGAGGCCTACAGGAACTAGAGTTTAAGGTTGCCAAGAGTTATAAAAGAAAATTATATAAATAATCACCTGCTCTTTGGCTGACTTCTTCAATACACTGTCATTTGGCCAGATTCTTAATTGGTGTCTATCAGCTAACATTACAGACATCAGGAGTCTTCTCACAATTTACACCTGCTGAATATCTATCCACGATGTTAGCACTTACTGTAAAACACAGTAACGAGTCAAAGACAAGAAAAATTAACTTACAACATAAAGCTTTTAAAAAGCACAAAATTTGTAATCTCTTCTGGTCAGAGATAATTTTTTTTTAACATGTCTTGCCTTATTCCAGAAACACACCACTGACACTTAACACCTAATATACAATGACAACAAAAATATTTAAAACAAGCTATTCAAGCCCTATCATTTCTAAAACCAAAACAAAAGCAAAGTCCAGGATAGTTCTTTCAGCCAAGAACTCCCTTGCCAATGATCATGACCTAAGCAATTGGATTCCACCTATAACCCATAGCCCAAGTAGTATATTCCAATATTTTTATTTAATCTAACTTCCTTAGGACATAAAAAGAAATATTTTGAACAACATAATTAAAATTTCCTCTTATCACCTTTCTCCTGTCTTTACCTGAGTTGTTTGACTATTTCCCATTTTCAATGATCTTGCAGTTTCTTCAGTTTTGGTTTCTTGTGTTACAAGAGGCAGATTTGGTTACTATATCAGAAATGCAAGATTTATACTTATGTTTTGAGAAAATTTAAATGCCATCACAAAAACTTCTAATAAATCCACTGATATCTAATATTCCATAGTACAGAAATCATCTCATCCCAGTGAGTTATGCTGTCTGGTGATGTATCATAACATCATATAGTCCACTTTCCCCCTCTCTCTTTGGAAATCATCTCAGTGTACAGCTGTGTTAAGATATTTTAATGGGTTCATGGGAGCTCAGCAGCAACAGAATACTGAAAAAAGGATATTTAATAAGTCTGGATTTTATCAGACAAAGCTCTGCAAGGATAAGAACAATTTTACTTAAATCACCGCATCTGACATAAGAGACTGATCAGCAAGTTAAAAAGGGAGTACTTCCAACCTACTCACTCACAAGCTTTTAGCTGTGATGGCTTCTCCAGACATGCTCAGTAAAAACATGAATCAGCATGGCAAAAAGGGTGTCCAAAGAATAAAAAATGATTATTTGCAAAGTCAAGATAAAACATGTATCAGAGAAAGATCTTGGTGCTATGCATGTCAGGATTTTTTGTGTGGATGTTTTTGAAGTTATTTGTTTTTACAAGCCTAGGAATATTAGGTAAAATGCCAGATGGGAGGGGTTCAAAACTGAGAAAAGAGCACAGGGATAACATAATATCCTAAAAGATTAAAACTCACATCAGCTTTGAAGAGAAAAATGGGAAAGTGTTCAGTCATTACAAAGCAAAGGACAAGAACAAGCAGGGAAAGCAAACAAATAAGAGAGGCATAAATAAAAAAAATTCAGTACAACCAAATCAGTCATTCAATAGTGCAGACTGTATCTGCAGAAGGAGGGGATTCTATCCCAGGAGATGGTTACTGAAAAAGATTTGAGATGCTGTGGACAAAGAAAAGAATATGAATTCCTGCTTACATCACTAGCTATAACCCTTGGGGTTGGAAAAACAGATCTTAGAATCATAGAATGGTTTGGGTTGGAAGGGACCTCTGGAGCTCATCTAGTCCAACCCCCCTGCAGTGGGCAGGGACATCCCCAACTAGATCAGGTTGCTCAGAGCCCTGTCAAGCCTCATCTTGAATGCCTACAGGGATGGGGCCTCAACCACCTCCCTGGGCAACATGTTCCAGTATTCCACCACCCTCGTGGTGAGGAACTTCTTTCTAATATCAAGTCTAAATCTACTCTTCTCCAATTTAAAACCATTGCCCCTTGTCCTTTCACTCCAGGCCTTTGCAAACAGGCCTTCTCCAGCCTTCTTGTAAGTTCCCTTTAGGTACTGGAAAGTCACTAGTAGGTCCCCCCAAAGTCTTCTCTTCTCCAGGCTGAACAATCCCAGCTCCCTCAGCCTCAGGTGGTTGAAGTCCCCCAGCAGGACAAGAGCCTGTGAGCCTGATGCCTCCTGTAGTTGGAGTAGGAATGCTTCATCAACTGACTCCTCTTGATCTGGAGGCCTGGAGTAGACTCCAACCACAAGGTTTCCCTTGTTACCTTGATCTCTAATTCCTACCCATAAGCTTTCGACTTGCTCTTGGCTATTCTTTAGTGACAACTCTTTACATACAATCCATTCTTCAACATAGAGGGCAACATTTCCACCCCTCCTTCCCCTCCTGTCCCTTCTGAACAGCTTGTAACCGCTGATAGCCACACTCCAGTCATAGGACTCATTCCACCAGGTTTCAGTAATGGCCACTACGTCGTAGCTTTCCAGCAGCACAGTAGCTTCCAGCTCCTCTTGTTTGTTGCCCATGCTGTGTGCATTCATGTAGAGGCACTTCAGCTGGGCAGTCAGCCATGTCACCCTTCCAGAGAAACATCCCTTCATTCCCTTAAGGTGTTTTCCTGGTGTTTCCCTGTTGGCTGCTACAACCTCAGGAGCCACTGATTTAAGTCCATGAGTCATTGACTGTGCTGCATGTTGTAGGGCAACAGGCTGAAGACCCTTATTAGCCCCCCTTCCCAATAACTCAGGTGCCCCCGCCCCTGCAGCCTGTCACATGAAAGACTGCTGATATTATTATCCCCCTCCCCCATCGTACCTAGTTTAAAGCCCTGTTGATTAGTCCTGCAATCTCCTAAGCAAAGACCCTTGTTCCCCTTTGAGAAAGATGTCTTCTGTTTGGTGTCGATAATCCTGGTGCTGTGTAGGCCAAACCACTTTTGAATAACCCAAATTTGTGGTGATGACACCAGCCACAGAGCCATATGTTAATGGATTGGATGTGGTTGTTCTTTCCTACATCATTGCCTGTGACCGGAAGAATAGATGAAAAGACAACTTGTGCCCCAGAATCTTTCACCACTCATCCCAAGGCCCTGAAGTCTCTTTTTATTGCTCTAGGACTACTGGTTGTTACTTCCTCTCCTCCCACATGGAAGATCAGTAGTGGATAGTAGTCCGAGGATTGCACCAGGCTGGGGAGTTTCCTAGTAACATCCCTAACCCTGGCTCCAGGGAGACAGGAAACTTCTCTATGAGAAGGGTCTGGCCAACATATTGGCCCCTCTGTTCCTCTAAGAAGGGAGTCGCCTATAACCATAACCTTCCTTTTTTTTTTGGTGGCTGATGTTGTGATAGGAGCAGTGAGCTTTGTTGAATGTGTATGTTTCTCTGCTATAGGCTGTTCATCATCCATGTCTTCCTTAGACAGATCGATCTCAACCAGGGCCTCAAATCTGTTCTTTAGTGGTACGGGGGAGGATGAGGTGGGCAAACAGGAGAAAGGTTGTTTGATGCCTCGACCTTGGACTTTCTTCCATTTGCTCCCCATATCTGTATTGCTGCCTCTGGTTTGATNTGGACACATTCTTGTGTGAGCTCATCTAGGTGATCCTGCTCTGGCAGGGGGGGTTGGACTAGATCATCTTTCTAGGTCCCTTCCAACCCCTGACATGCTGTGATACTGTGATGGCAAAGCCTGGCTCACCTGTCAATCCTCTGTTTGTCTTCCCTGATACTCCTCAATCTTTCAACAACCTCTTGCAGCTCTGCAACCCTGCAGAGGAGGTCTTCTACTTGTTCACAGCGAGCACAGCAGCTCTCAGAACTGCCACCTGCTGCCAGGGAAAGCCTCTGGTATTCTCTGCAGCATGTGACCTGGATGGCTGTATGCTTCTGTTGGCACTCAGTTTGGGTTCCCAAAGATGACCCAGAGGACATAAATGGTCTAAAAAAATTGCAGGTGGACTAGAGAAGGCAGGTAGGAACTGATTGCCTACTCTCTGTCCCAACACGAGAACTAAGGGGCAGTAAACAAACCTGGCAAGAGCCAGTTTAGAAAACAAATTAAATGAAAGTAGTTCTTCATGAAATTTGCTCAGATGTGGAACTCCTTGACAAAAGTCCTTGTTCTGCTAAATTCTTACTTGGTTCACAAAGATGATGGGAAATACCATAGGGGAAAAAAAATCCGTCAAATATTAGTAAATACACAGAAATCGCATCTGTTGGAGAACTCAAAATGGTTGGAACTGAGAGAGTATCATATAACCTTGTCCTCTTCTAATAATCTTCTGGAGGCAGCTGCTTTTGAGTATGGTTAGAAAAAGCAAACTAGCTTGCTCAGCTACTTTTTTGATATTTACCTCAAAGCCACACCAAAAGAACCAATATAACTACAAAATACTGTGTCCAGGGGAAAGAAGTAGGGGAGCAGGTTTATTACAGTATGTGGAACTGTCAGAGTTAATTGTGATGCATCGTGCTGAGTTCCAGTGTCCGCATTTCTAAGAAGTTGTGGAAAACTAGAGATTACATTGGAGAGAGTTACAAAACAACTAAAAGAGTGAATTTCTTTAGTGAGATACAGCTAGCTTATCAAAAGGAAGAATAACTGTTTATGTATGTTTCTTCAGACAGAACAAAATGTCAGAGCACAAGACGCTCTCAATCTAGTCAAGCAAGGCACAGGAGAAAAATGAAGTTGAGACCATGATTTTTCCATTTCTCAAGTTAGTGAAGATACTCTCAGTGGCATGCGTAATTTCAGAAATACTTCGGAGAGTAAAAAGACAGGAAACAAGCAGAAAGCACTAAGTGATCTCACACAACAAAACACTACGCACAAAATGCATCTGGTGAATAAAACCATAAAGTCTTTGGCACAGTGGTTAACTGCACTGAGAATAATTTTGAACTGTGAGGTAAAAATACTTTAGATAAATAGCAGAAAGGATAAAGGTAAAAATACTGGATATGCTGTGAGCTGGCACACATGGCACACAGCAGTGAATTATACAAGGAGACTGACTTTGTTCTATTCATCATCCTTCACTTGTAAACCAGCCTAAGGTCAGATGTTCCAGAAACTCCTCAGTGTTGCAGGGAAACAACCATACTTTTGGTAATAGGTCAGTCCATGATGGGCACTGGTACCAGAAATGAAAAACTGAGATGGCCTGGGGCAAGGGTGAAATGGGAAAACAAGTCCTAATGGTGTAAAACAAAAGGGAGTTTGGAGCCCATGAAACTATTTGGGTTCATTTGAAAGAAATTTGTTTTCTTATTGCTGTTGTCTTTTTGTATTTAAGCGTGTTACCTCACCATTAAACTTTTTTAAACAAATCCAGTCAACTTCTACCCCTAGAAGTCTGATATTAATTGACAGTGAGGACATCTATCATACGTTGCCACAAGTACCAATGTCAGTATGTACCAAAGCATCATATAAATTGTGTTTCTAATTAAGTTAGGACCAAACATTTACCAGACAGCTTTTAGTGATGCTTAGATGTTATACTATTCCATGAAGTATGCTGAAAAAGGGTACTACCGTCACCAAAACATACCTCATTTCACAGTATCACTGAGATTCCACTTTTTGATTACAATTTCAAAGGAAATGGACACAGATTTGAGCAAAGCAACATTCTCTCTCCCTATCACTTCTACTTCGCTCCTTTTCTTAAAGAAAAAACTTGATGAAAATCTACCACTAAGATAAACGTAAGTGCCAAAACCTGTTGGAATTATTACAAGAATAGGAATTGAAACGCCGAGTCAAGAAACTTGAAAGTCATTTAAAAACATCACGTTACTGCATTTTACAGATATGAATTTAAACAGTAGCTAATTTGGAAATATTTTTAAAACATTTTATACCTCAGTATGTACGTAGACAAAGACTTGATATATGACATAAACCACCAAGCAAAAATATATGGACATGAGTGGTTTGCACAGGAGATCCCACTGCCTTGCCCACAATCCCAGCTGGAACCACAGGAAGGAGACAGAACAGCAACACAAGGACATGGAAAGGCAGATTATCAGTCTGCTGCAGAGCACCATGGCTGTTAATCAGTACAGTAAATGTTATCACAACAGAGTACTGACATTTCTAGCCCTTGTACAAGGCTCACCATGCTTTAAACAGGATTCAGGCTTTCATGGTGATTAAAGGCAGATGTCACAGGCATGAGTAAGTTCATAACTTCCGAGACTCTCAGATATTTTTGTATGTGGAATCTTTCACTGACAGGACATCTTCATTGGAGGATGTTCACTGTGGCATGAGTTGCACAAGAAAAAACACTTTCCTTCCCTTTTGCAGGATGAGGAGAATAAACCAAGCTTAATTATACAGCTGTATCTCGTTTCATCCTATGAAATTTATTGGGTTAAAATATTAATTTTCCTTTCCAATTTTCCACTGCCATTAAAAAATAACCAGGTTACCATCTTCTAGAGAGCAGTGGGTGGCAGAAAAAACAGTGGTACTTCAAAGTAAAGGATGCATCCTTCTTCCCTATAAAAGTGAAAGAACTGCAGCCACAAAAACTACTGATAATACATCTAATATAAAACATCAAGTACAATACAGGTATGGACAAAATAATTATTTTTCCACTACGATAGTGCTACAGTGAAAAACCTCTGAAATCCTATTCTTTTAATCTTCTCATCCCATCCTGGAAAAGTTTTTCTGCTCTAGAAATTAACATCTCTCTCTTCAAGCACAGTTTAACTTGACTTCCTAAGAGCTGCTCCTTCAGCTCCTTAACAGAGCAGGAATCTTCAACACTGGTATTTATATGTGGTGGTGAACAGAATGCACACCCTGAGTTAAGCATGCCCGTGTATGGATATATGGACCTTTTAGGAGGCTAGTTACTAGGAAGTATACCCAACATGAGATTATCAGTCACAATGCTATGCCCCTTAGCCCATTTGCTCTTCCCATGGCTGGCATGCAGCAAGTCCTCTCCTCTTTCAGCTTCTTTCAGTGCTCCCATCATCCCCTTGTAGGGCTGGGCCATGCTGGGTGGCACTGGCAGTGGTTTTGCAGCTGGCTTCTTGTTCTAGATGGAGATGTCAGGCTGCTCTTCCACCACCAGCTGCAAGGGCCATGTGAGGGTACCCTGGCTTCCAGGGACTGCTCCTGCCACACCTCCTCCCTGTCCATTTGTCCATCATGAGCTATAACTATAAAAACAATCCCAGCTTTCTGTCCCCCTGGGATTTTCCTCCCACTCAGCCAAATGTCTGAGTCAGCATAACCATCCCTCATGATATCACATTTGTGCAAAGGGAGTCAACTGGAGCACAGGACATCTGGTCCCAATATCTAAAAATACTTAAATCATGCCTGTCATTCCAAACATTTAAGGACTTCAGGAGTTTTCAGTTACTTCCATGTATATTTCCTAGTTGCTTCATGCAGAAAGGATTTCTTCTGTTTAAGTTTCACTCTGGAGAAATGCATATTTTGTGCTGTTTTAACTAGAACACTGCCACCCCCACCCCTAAAGATAAGCACAGATGTGACTTAAGCTACCTTTACATTAACTATTTTTTTAATTATTTCAGGAGAATACCAAACTGTGCTGAGTTATAACACAATTCTGATATCAGTAACAAATGAAAAAAGATGTTTGTATATGCAACAGTAAAAAAACACCAAACTAACAAAACCCAAAACAAATCCAACAAACAAAAGGCTCCCTCCCCCCCACCCCCACCCCCTTCAGCTATATATGCTAGATGGTGAAGTATCAAAATATTTCCTAGTTCCCTGTTGTGCTT
>VWZO01002019.1:0-10530 GCA_013396975.1 Bucco capensis
TCCTGTTCCAAATATCCATCCTACAAGATGAAGCCCAAGACATTGAAAGGGAAGAATCTTAAACTGTTATGTATTATATGGTACCTGAGCATGATGCAAATGGTATGGAATAAGGGGTGGAGATTGTATTGGGTTTGGCTGAGATGGAGTTAATGTCCCCATGCAATTTTCAGAAACGCTGTGCCTCGGGTTGAAGATAACCTGCGATGTTGTGACTGCTGCAAGGCTGGCACCACCAAGGCAATNCCTCGGGTTGAAGATAACCTGCGATGTTGTGACTGCTGCAAGGCTGGCACCACCAAGGCAATGGGGTGGACAAGATCTTGGGAGGGGACACAACCGAGACAGCTGACCCAAACTGACCAAAGGGCTATTCCATACCATATGACGTCAGCTCAGGGATAAAAGGCCGGGGGGGGGAGGGAAGGGAAGGCGGCAGGAAGAAGACGTCTGCCCCCAAAGAAACCACTACGCGTTCCGGAGCCCTGCTTCCTGGGAAAGGGCCAGACATCGCCTATTATGGGAAGTAGAGACTAAAGCTCAATTTTGCTTTGCTTTGCTTCACGCGCGTGGCCTTGCCTTTCTTTATTTTGCTTATTAAACTGCCTTTACTAAAACCCACTGGCTGTTTCCATCTCGTTCTCTCCCTCTTGTCATGCTGTGGAGGTGTGGGGCGAGAACATGATAGAGAACCTTGGTGGGTACCTGGCTCTCGGCCCAGGTCAACCCACCACAACCACAAATATATTTATTGGTGCAAACTTCACACAGCAAACAGATTGGTTAAGCATGCACTGCAAGTTAACTTCGTATTGGCTAACAGAGCTGCTAATTCATCTATCTTTTTCTGCTACTCCAGCTGGGTTGTTTTCCTTCTCTGCTAATGAAGTAATGGTTATTCTCCCTCCTTATTTTGGGATGTATACTCTGCCCAAGGTCCTTGGTTGGTTCACACAACATCTCCATTTTTTGAACCAGCTGCTTTCCCACAGATATTTTCCCACAACCCACCCTGTGCTCCTAAGGAATTTGCAAATCACTTCCCTGCTCTAGCAGGTTTGCTGGGCTCTGTTGCCCAATGCAGCTGCACTGAAACCCCACAGGGGCAGGAAGCACAGATGCTTTCCAAGTTCTAGATGAAGACTTCCGAACAGCAGGCATCAGGGCAGCCACTGCTGCCATCAGTCCTCATGCTGTGAGCAACGGTTGCACTGCGGCTGCCACTGCTCCTCACCGCAAGGGAAGGGCACAAGGAGGTGGCCCACAAGAACCTGCACTAGCCAGGCTTCTGCAGAGAGGTCTAGCTGCCAGACAGAGCACTAATTACTGCCGGACTGACTTTAAAATTAATAGCCCTAGAATGCAAGCAGCTCACTTGCTTTTATTCCTAATACACTACCTCCTCCAGGACTGTGGCTTAAGGTCCTTAGGATGAGGAAGGGAGGTCCCAACACAGACTCCCTTTGCAAGGAGATTCCTAAAGGAGTTTCCAGTGAGTGCTGTGACTGGGAACTTCAAAGAGAAAACAAATCTTTCTGGAGAGTCTCAGGTGCTACTGCAGGGCTAGAGACTGACTGGGCAAGGGAAGGGTTGCAAAGCAGTCCCTGCTGTGTCGGTTGGTCGTCGGTCACAAATGAAGATCCAGGGAGGGCTCCACCCACCCTCCTCNGCTGTGTACTCCTCCACTAAACCCTGCAGTGGCCATGGGCCTAGCCCCTGTTTGCCCCCTTCAGCAGCAGGTTCCTGAGTTCACAGCCTGGCTTCCACCTGTTTTCTTTTCCCCACTGACACCTGCTTAACTTTTGGGGACACTATCAGCCAAGTGGGTCTGACTCCCATTGAAGACATCACCACAAGCCCTACTTCCCACCTCCCCCAGGTTTCCAGCAAAATAGCTGAAATTCCTCAGCATGCAGGGGCTAAACCAGGCATAAATATGCAACCCTACAAATAAACAAACTTCCCCTTGCGTTGTTTGGTCCTTTTAATATTTCAGTCAGCACAGGAAACTTCTGGTAAAGGGAACAGGCAATATTTCAGAGGAGGGAAGCAGCCTGTTTGTCATGAGTTTAGCAGGGAAAGCCCCTCTGGAAGGCCACAGGAGGTAAAGATGCTCTGGGTGTTCATTCCTTACCCCTGTTTTTTCTCCCTGTTAAGCTCTGGCAGAGATAAAATACCACTTGAGGACCAGGTCCAGCTATCTGATCTCTCAACGTGAGTTGCCATTCTGGTATTTTGCTGATTACATCAAAGGATGTGACCCACCTGATTCTGGGAGACAGAAGATTAGAAAGGAGAAACAAATACTGATTCACATTACAGTTTTTGGTCAAATAGCTTGTTTTTCTCTCCAGACACCTGGTCTTTTTACTATAAGATGCCTAATGAAGCATTTTTTATTCTGTTTACATTCTGTGGTCAATTTTTTCTCTATTTTTCCTTCGTTGCTTTATTTGGCTCTGAGACGTCTCTGAACTTAACCAAAATGTTTCTCATCTGCTCTTGTGGAGTCACCCCTCATACCACAGAGCCATGTAGTCCATAGAGATAACATTTCCTCCTGCCAGCTGAGATGAGGTACAAAGTAAAGCCTTTACCGTTAATTTTCTGGGGTGGGATGTAATGCCTTCTCCCCAGCTTGTACAGCTCAGACCTCCAATCAAAGTGAAATCTCTTCCTCAGCTCCATCTCATTTGTTTCAACAGAGCAAGTGTATCCTCTCTCTCCATCCATGACCCTCTGTCGTGGGTAATAAACAGCCCTTGGGTCACTGGTCCCAAACGCGGTGGGTCTCACTCTGGAGAGCTCCCCAAGCTGGGTGCATCTCATGCTCACAAGCAAGAAACAAATGACCCCAGAAAGTGCATTTAGCATTCAGTGAGCAAGCAATAGCTTCGGTCTAGGGAACTGCTATGCTCCAAGAACTGGATACACTGCTGTTCACCCTGACTGCTTGCTGCTGGCCTGCCAGAGATGAGATCAGGGACTGCACCTCAGAGGAGGGGGACAGGCCCACCCAGACCCACAGCAAAGCCCTCTGGCAGCAGCTATGCTGGAGCAGGGCAGTGCCAAGCACAACAGCATTGCATTGACATCTGCATCTGAGCCAGGGGACAAGCCTCATGAGGTAAGGCAAGGGGCTGGGCTCTGCCTTCACAGCAGACAGGCAAAGGCACATCTGTGATCTATTTCTTGTGCTAACAAGGATTCCCTGCATGAAGGATTTTAACTTCCGATTCATGTTCTTGAAGATAAGGCTAATGATAGTCCTAGGTTCTACTACACATAGAAAAGGAATCTTCATTAGTGCTTGTAAAATCCTTCAGAAAGCAGCCTGAGGATAAGCAAGGATGATTTCACCAGTAAGCTGTGCATTAACCTACAGACTGAAGAGTCAGGTTCACTTCCACTTGTGGAGTGGAGCAGCCAGAGAAAAGTAGCTGTGTTGGAAACACTTCTATTTTGCCCACCCGGACTGCAGTGGGATCAGCTTAGGTCTGAAATAAGCTTTAGGGAGTCATTGAACTCTGATCTAAGCTAGAAAAATAGGATGTGTTTATGTTTGACAATGGGAGAGCTTTGGAGAAACCTCCAGTGAGCCCCACATGCAACACTTTTTATGGTCCTCTTAAGAAGGGAATTTCAAGGGATGGTATGTGCCTTAAGTGTAAATTATGACATGCATTAAGGACCACCCACATCAAATGGATGGTCACCCCAGCCCAGGATTTTCATGGTGAATTGAGAACAAATTCCACAGCCCCTCTGGTTTGTGCGCCTGTAGAATAATATATTTTCCTGTCAGCAGAGCTGTCTGCTTCTCACACAATAGGTCCTTTCTCCCTTTCCCCATACCTGTCAATTGATCTCTGCCTGTGATGTAATTTATGTTTTACTTCCAAACTCTGTGACCAAACTCTGGAAATGTGTGAAGGTAGAGCAGCTAGGAAATGTCTGTTCCCAGCCATGGTCAGTGCAGCATTACCACTCCAGAAATCCAAATGAGTCTATTTTTATAGTTTATTTTGAATCTGTAATGCTGCATACTTGTAAGGAAAAAGGTGGAAGAATTTAAAGCTCAAAAAACTCGCCAAAAATGATATGCAGCTTAAAGAACAGAAGTAAATAGATATATAGATTAAGACAATATATGTCTCCACACTCTCCCTTTAGTATCTGCTCAATACTTAGCTACATGTAAGTTCTACCAGATGCTTCTGGAATGGGCAGCTTCTAATTGTCTGCAGATTCTAGCTAGCCTGGGAGGACTAGATCTAGGACCACAAAGCTGCCTCTACCTTACTTTCTGATCTGCATTACTAGGTTATAGCAGAAATAATCACAGCTTCCCTGTTAAACTGGAGGGTTTAATTGTAAGTTAAGAAGTAAATATTTTGTTTGGCAGACCAGAGACTCATCTTCCTCCAAACTATACTATGGCTACAGTGACTCTCCTGAAAGGTTCTCAGTAGATTCATCCCAAGCTTTCATCACACTCAGATTTTTAAAATGAAATCTTTAGCAGTATCATACGCCATTGTTTTGCAGTTCTTGATCTCCAGTGATGTTACTAAGCTCACAGATTCTTTTCATCTTTTCTAGAGTAAAGATTCACTGATTTTTTCTTTTTGCATTAACTACATTTTAAACCTTTTTTTCTTTTAAAGATTAATCATTGCTATTATTTTCAAAATAAAAAATTTTTCTTCGTGGCGCTGAAAACTAATATTCAACTGCACGCTATTCATATGGAGACCACTTGCAGGTCTTCCATAGACTGCTTTGTTTGTGTCTTTCTAAATCTTCCTTCTGGTTATTCATTATCCCTTCATGTGGTTGGCAAGCATAGCAGTGCTATTGCATAAGCTGTTTTATTGTTTGATAAATACGGGTAGATAACAGTATCTCTTGCTCTGCCTCAAATAGCACTTTTAAAGGTGGTATTTTCCACTGTTCCTTTTCCAGGGCTGGGGGCAGTCCATAGTCCTTGTTCCCAAGAGTAGAGTAGCGTTGCTGTAGTGTATTACACTTTATACCTTGAGCTTTCTGTGGCAATGAAATGCTCTTGTCCTTTTTCCACATGCAAGAAGAGAACAGATCTTCAAATTGCTGGGGCTTTGCTCCACTGCTTATCTAGAGAATGGTGTAGTGAAACTATCCCCACATGAGACTGCTTTATCGTGACTATTAGAAAGTGGGACACACAAGACAGGCTATAATGCACACCCAGCATATTTTTCATCTGTTGTTTCAGGCGGTAAATAGCAGTGGAAAATGCCAGGGATCTTTCTGCTCTTGTGAGAATTGCTGCTAGTCTAGATCTCAAGCTGTGAAGCCACCAAGACCCTACTGAGACTGCGCACTTACATCTCAGAGCTGCAGAGTTCAGGCTAGAGGTAAGACAGTGGAGAAAGATCCAGAATTTGTGGTTGCCAGGAATGAACTGAGGACAGAGAGCTAACCCTGAGAAAGTTCTAGTATATATAAATGACACAAACTCATCATCATTTAGAAACACCTCAAGATGCAACTTCTCAGCTTCCCCAGAACACTGACTCTAGGACAGTACTGTTATCAGTCTGGTAGAATGGGTTAGTTAATCCAATGAAGAAACAGCAGGAACACCAATGGACATCTAACACTACTTGATTTTGCACCTGGTCCCACTGGCCAACCAACTCACTTGTAAGGATCTTGCTCATACCAACTTTTTCAAACAATGCAGAGCACTAAGTATAACTATTATCTAATTTTGAATTTGAAAGAACCAGCTCTTAGAAACAAGTCAGAAAATTTCATCTTCACCTCTCCCTTTTTGTTGGTTATGGTATTTCCTATCACTGGTTTGCTCTTACCTTTCATCAAGCTCCCTCTTCCCACCCCCTTTTATCCGTGTGTGTAATTCATTTAACATCAGATGCACCATTTTAAGCTATATGTGTCTCCATGACTTTTCCAGTATAAACATATCTTATCAGTAGGTTTTATTTACTGCCAATTCATTTATAATCTGATCCTGGAATAAGCACTTCAATTTTTTTCAAGTTAAAATGGTTTGGGTTTTACATAGCAAATATTTTCTGTTGACTACATTTTGAACTGCCAGCCATCTGTCTATTATTAGCATCAGACCCTGACAACGGGAACATTCTGCTCATTAAGTCATTGTTGAGCAAAGTAGTTAGGTTTTATCATCAAGAAAGAAGAAATGCTTTATATGTCATCAATGGTTCTCAGGAGTTACATGCTACCATTTAAAGCCAAAATTAATAGGGTTCTCAGAAATCATTCTGTTTCATGTTTCCAGCTTCAAAACCAGAGGAATGCAGGCCTGGAAAGGACTTGCTGGATCATCAAGTCCACTTCTTGTAGCACCACACACAAACTCTCTAGATGCTTGGCTCATGTTTAGTCCCTTTGTAAAGGTTGGCAGCAGATGGTTACAGTCACATAGGCCGCTAAACTTCAAGGTACCAACCAGCCTATAGTCAAAAGGATTTGTGGATGCACCATACAATGGAATGGTAGGGTAACTAATTTGAGTGTCTAAATACATCTCCCAAGTTTGAAAATAGTAGTGCAGTCAATACTAAGACCAGACCAACCTCAGATCTGACATTGAGAGGTCTCACTCACAAAACTATAGTGCCACTTAAATTGTTCCTCCACCAGCCAGCCAACCCACCTGTAAAGACTTTACTCTTAGTGACTATATCATAGCAATACAGAGCACTCACTATAACTATTAACATATCAGCAACCTTCAGACATCAGCTCTGAGAGGCAAAAAAGAGGGTTTATATAATCTTGTTTTTGAGAATGCATCTTTTAATACTAAGTTGGTAAATAGGTGAAGAAAGAAGCCAGTAGTGCAGATTAAAAGCAGTGCAGGTTTTGCATCCATTTGCTGTTCAGAGAAGCAAGCCTACTTCCAAGTTATTAAAATCATCATACTTTAATAATAATAATAATAATAATAATAATAAAAGACATCTGGATGAAATCAGATGAGGGGAGCAGAACCACATGTGCATAGGCAACCCAGGCATGTCCCAGATTCACTTACATATTTCAATACAGAAAAGCCAGAGCATTTCATTGAGAGTGGAGGAGGAAGGCAGCCAAAAAGCACTTGAAACCTGGATCTCTGCTACTTTTAAACTAAACATCAGTACATTTTTGCTTATCTCCTTACCCCTGCAAAGACAGCTTTTGCTGAATATCCAGAAGTTAATGGAACAAGCCCACAGGGAAGGCAGCCAAACCAAGTATCCCTGCCCAGAACTAGCTTTTCTCCTTGATTGCTCCCTTTTTTTCATTTGTACAATTTTTCCCAGCCTGTCTCTTTCTCCTTATTATGCACAGAGATCATCCTGACATCCTCCTAATTCATCTTGACTTGTACAACAGGCTCCCCCAGCCCTAAGTACCTCCAAATGCATGCGGTTTGCAGCAATTAGGCAGGGCAGATAACCATTGCTTCTCACATACAAATCCCAGTATGCATGTTACTTGGCAGGGAAAGAGAGCTGCCTGCATTGCTCTGCACTTGAAGGACAAGGATGAGCTCAGTCACTGGGGCAACATGAGCTTTCTTAGCTTTGTACAAGCCAAGATATCCTTGGACACAAGAATAACAAAGGTAGCACCACCTTGCACTGTCTTCCCTGTGCTTGTCAATCAAGTCCACCAATGCTGCTTGAGAAGCCAAATCCAGCAAAAGTAGCCAGCCAAATGCATTACACAGGATCACCTGAGGGAGGTGTTTTGTTTGCATTTGCACAGGGAGAGAAGTGAGGGCAGTTGTGACCATTAAGATGGCCAGGGCTGGTGTTCACACCTCTGACCTCTCTGGCAGAAGGCATTGAAGTAAATGTCTGGAAAGCAGCTTACCTTTCTGTTTAACAGATCTTTGTGGGGAGATATCTGTGGGAAAGCAGGTGGTTCATAAAAATGGAAGTATTGTGTGAACCAGCCAAGGACCTTGGGCAGAGGAGGTGTCCTAAGATAAGAAAGGAAAAACAACCCAGCTGGGATAGCAGAAGAAGATGGAAGAGTTAGTAGTTCTGTTAGCCAATAAGAAGTTCACCCGCACTGCACACTTAACCAATCTGTTCTGTTTGCTGTGTGAAAATAAGTTTGCACCAATCAGTATATGCGTGATTGCACAGAAAAGGTATAAAGGCTTGATCTTATCACAAATAAACAGCTTTCGCTTGATTCACATTGAATAGCGTGCAGGCCGTTTTTTTTTCTATCTTCTACAGATCTTCATTCTAACAGGTGCCTTACTTTCATATATTAGGGGATAAAAGTCTGTTCATCTTCTCCTATGAGTGGGTGGTTCCTGCTTGGACAAGCAGTGGGCTGGGTCACTTGTCACAGAGCCTGGCTAATGTGATTGTACCCTCCCTCAGGCTGACAGGAGTGAACACATACAGAGAATGAATTCAAGCACTTGTCAATTCAGCTGAAGGCTGCTACAGAGCATGAAAAACTCAAGATACAGTAGACCAAAAAGAAGGAACTGAAGCTGCGGAGATGAGCAGTCTGGCAGGAGAAGCCCATTTGTACTCCAGAGACTGTTCAAACTTTTTCATATGAAGATAACTACTATCAAATCTAACATTTGTTATCCAGACACCAAACTAAAGTGTATTCCAAGACTTCGGAGTTGCCCTACTAAGTGTGAATGTTAGATTTATCCATGGTGTTTGTATCCATTTGCTCATAATGAGTGATTTGTAAGGACAAGAATAAGGAAATACATTTTCCTTCACTTGACATTAAGTATCTTCCCACTTCCCCATTATTTTTGTGAACTCTGTTATCTGATAAATAAATTCACAGGGTAGGAAGAAGTATTGTTAGTATGGAACCAAAATAAAGTAAAAGGAGAAGGAAGCGATACTAGGATGCTGCACACGAAATCAGTGGCACATGGGAAGGTAAATTTCAGGGAAATGGGTTTTTTCCTGGGGCAGATAGTCCCTATGAACTTTCAGCAGGCAAAACAAACAAAAACTGCCAAATTGCAGATCTAGATGGAGTTCTTATTGCAGACCACAGCCCCTAAGTCTCTTCACTTACATTTGAGGGAATGCCTTTGAAGTAACTTCTCAAATAAAAAAAATAAGTCTTTTCCCTAAATAGAAATGATATGGAAAACTGATCACATTTTGGGATGAAAAGTCAGCACACCCCTACTACAAATGGGACTAGAAAAGGAAGGAGAACTCTTTGAGGAAATAGCTTTAAGATATGAGCATTCATGCATTTTTTTATTTTTATTTTTTTACAAGAAGCCTCTAGTGCAAAACTGCAACGTACAGCTGAAAAAAAAACCCATTTTGAATAATTCAGGAATGAAAGGATACCACAAGTGGAGGCTGCTTAAATGGTCACATACAAGTGGGTGGGAAGAAAAACATATGCCTCCCCCCCCCCTTATAAGTTTCAAGCATTTTTCTACTCCCTGCTGAAAAACAGCTCTGTCCCAACTTTCTGAATATCAGCCAAAAGAACTCATAAATTCTGCAAAGAATCACTAATTGAAAGAGGCTGCCACTTGTCAGAAAGGTAGGATCAGAATAAAAAACAGCCTTGATAACTGCAGAGATAGTCCTAACCAACATGAAGTTTGCTAAGTTCAGGTACAAAATTTTACTATCATAAGGAGAAATCAAGTGTAGAAACAGGAGAGAGAATGATTAGCTATGCACTGACTGTACAGAAACAGCACAGCATAAAATGATCAAACCATAAACTATGACTCAACAGTGTGATGCCATTGCAAACAAGACAAAATTTCATTCTAAGATGTATTATCACAAATGTTGTGTGTATATAACACAAAAGAAATGATTTCATTCTTCTGGAATACTGTATTTGCTTAGGGGCACCACAATTAAAGAGAGATGTAGAGAACTGGAAAAGGTCCAAAGGACAGTAATAAGAATGATCAAGGTATAGAAAATATGGCCCAGGAAGAACAGATGAAGGAAGTAGATTTGTTTAGTCTACTAGAGAAGACTAAGGAGAGATGTGGAAGCAATCTTCTTACATTTAAAAGGGCAGGAGGATGATCATAGAATCACAGAATGGTTTGGGTTGGAAGGGACCTCTGGAGCTCATCTAGACCAAACCCCTGCAGTGGGCAAGGACATCCCCATCTAGATCAGGTTGCTTAGAGCCCTGTCAAGCCTCACCTTAAATACCTCCAGGGTTAGGGCCCCAACCACCTTCCTGGGCAACCTGTTCCGGTGTTCCACCACCCTCGTAGTGAGGAACTTTTTCATAATATCAAGTCTAAATCTACTCTTCTCCAATTTAAAACCATTGCCCCTTGTCCTTTCACTACAGGCCTTTGCAAACAGGCCCTCTCCAGCCTTCCTATAAGTTCCCTGTAGGTACTGGAAAGTCACTAGTAGGTCCCCCCGAAGCCTTCTCTTCTCCAGGCTGAACAATCCCAGCTCCCTCAGCCTGTCCTCGTAGGAGAGGTGTTCCAGCCCTCTGATCATTCTCGTGGCC
>VWZO01002019.1:22826-42500 GCA_013396975.1 Bucco capensis
CATATTCTTCCTCTGTCTCCATTGGTTTTCTCAGTTTCAATTAGTGGGAAAAATCTATCTGGGTGAGGAAATATATAAACACATATTAACCCATACAGATCTCTGAAAAATGCCTGCTCTGTATATGAAGAAAGAGTTAATGATGGAAAGACGCAGCCAGTGTCTGCACCATTTGCAGCAAATGAATAATGTAAATTGATGATTCTTTGCCATCTTAATACATATCATCTTAAAAGAAAAAAATCTAAAGGAGCAACAAGATATTTATAACTTTATTTCAAGCAATAATGTACCTGAGTGGAATGAATAATACCTTAAAATAACAGACTGATGATGGTTACAAATAGTCAGTGCTCAGCATGCTCAGTTTGGTGCAGAAGACAACTGTGTCTCCAGTTCTAGTTGTAGTGGAACCACAAGACTGGAAATGTTCAGCTTGTCCATGAGTCAGATTGCTGCCTTTCTATACAATGACAGTGCTGTTTATTTTGGTTACACAGGGGAGTTTGAAAAAGCAGCTAACATCTGTGCTATCATTCTTAGTTTTGGGTTTGGTTCATGTTTGCTGTTGTAGATGCTCAGTCTGTTTTTCAGGTACTCACATGGAAGTGACTGAGACATGCCAAATTTACCAGCAGCTTCTCATTAGTAGCTCTTTCTTGATTATGACATCTGGTGAGGTTGATGACAATAACAGAAGAAAAATGTGAAGTTCAGTCATTTGGAAATGGCTTAAGTGGAGGCTGTTTTGCACAGCATAATATTGAAATGTTAGGAATGATTGAGGCCAGGTTTATAGCACAAACAGCCTTGCATCTGTAGTTCATTTATAAGCAACCAATACAAAAACACCTTTAGAAAAATCTTAATCATTTCCCAACTGACCAAGAGCTCAGAATATTCTGTCAGCAATATAATCTAGATCATAAAATGCTGTTCTTGTTGAAAGGAATTTCCAGTGTATTGTTATATGGCTAGTCCAATATATCTTTACCAGTCAAGGCTGTTAGCATTGCAGTTTTGGCTCTACAGAATCATCTCCAACTGCTGGTCAGTAGGAAAGATTCCTATGATAGTCTTGGAGAGGACAAGGAGATCGTTCAAAAGCTTTTAGCTATGAAGAAAGGACACAGAATTTGGAAGTACCTTCTTATCTGCTCTTCTCAGTAACTAATGCTCATTCTGCAGATTGGCCTGCTGAAGTAGTTTCTCCCCAGATACTGTCCACAGCTCAACATAAGAGAGAATCATGCAGAAACAGGGAAAGAACTCCAAATCTGGTAGCTCTCAGACTTGTGCAAAATTCAATTCACTTGCAGTTTTCAAAGTGCTGGACAGTTGATTAACATCTGATCAGATTAAGGCACACAGTGAGCACAAACAGATTAATCTGTACCTAAAGCTACCTAAATATTCTTACAGAGCACAGAGCAGAGAGCTCAGTTAAAACTATTCTGTGTAAGACACTTGATTAACACTGCCACACAATCAATAATGGTTCAAGGAGCTCAGGTTTCTAAAAATAAATTAAATCATTTTATCAAACCAGACAGTCTACAACACTCCTACATGTATTTTGTTGCAATAAATGTTACACTCCTAATTAAGTGCCTAGTCACTTAATAAAGTGCTCAGCCACAAAAGAAAGATGCACTTAAATATCTCTTATGTCCTTAGAAGGACAAATATAATAGTTCTTTCCTGATGATGCAGCTCTCTTGCTTGCACACCATGTAAGGTAAGGTGATAAAGACAAATGTATTATCCAAGATACAGTAGATAAGTATGCAGAGTAGAGACATTTCTAAAGCAGTTGAGGAACCATTGCCAGCACAAGGGGAAGTTTTTGTGATTTTTGCATGCATTTGAAGTCTACGGTTTGATCATAAACCAAGATGCTCCTATTAAGTTCAAATCTTCTATTTGCCAGTGTTACGGTCTTTGAGCTAGGAATCATCTTTGTTACCTGTCTGCCAGACCCTCCTATAGGCTGATGGGGAAACTTGATGAGTTTTAATGGAAAACTTCTGACAGGATTTTCTGATGGGTTGCTGTACTCCGAGAACTATCCTTCTCCCCACCACCAAGATCCAACACTGCACTTGCAAGAAGCAATTGGGAAAAAGAAGGGATTCCAGCAGCCTGCCCTTCTCATTGTTCTTTTCTTCTTCTGTAGGCAGGAAGGTGGAGTATGTTGACTGCAGCAATGGAAATTCAACAGACTGGGGAAGGAGGGTTCTTTGAACAGATCCCTACTGCTTTTAAAGTAAATGGGTTGCTCTCTGGTAATGTATTGAAGTGTATACAGTAAGATAGGAAGCTTTTTCTGTATTTACTTATAAACCAGACTTCATCTCTGCTCAGAAGGATTTAACATCTCATTTCAGTACCATGGTCACACTGGATTCACTTATCCTGCGCTGGTGGAAGCTCTGACTAGGTACTCCAGTTTGCTCTGTTGATCCCTGAGCACAAGGGAGCCTGTCCTGGTTTACCACCTGCCTCTTCCACCACAAAGAGCACTGGCCCTGCAGCTGATTTCTGCAGGGAAACTGGCAGGGAGACAAACATGCCTTATAGGTTTACTGTAAGTGCCCTGTCATCCACAGGCCATTAACGAGCTCCTGAACAGATGTCATGTTGATAAGCAACCCAAAAAACTCATGGTGAGTTCTTGCCTAGTGACCAAATATTCCTGTTGGGAAGATGTCTCTATCTGTCACTTGAGAACATCATGGTTTGTCTGCACCTTCTCTTGCTGAGGTTACCACTATCTACCAGGGCAACTTTGAGCACCAGAAGGGAATAACGAGAACTACACAGAATCCCCAAACAAGATATAAAGGTGTAACATTCTATACTTTGACTGGAAAAAATGCGTTTTACCTCACACATGAAGGACATTAAACTCATATTTTAAAATGCACTTTAAAATGAGTCATGAGACACCTGAATTTTCTACATTGTCTTTGTACATTTTATCCAAATAAAACAAGTTGGACTAATGGATGGGCTTAATCTTAAAGGTCTTTTCCAATCTGAACAATGCTATGATTCTGTGATTCTAAGTAGAAAACAATAATCAATTGCAAATAATGTGAAGTGGCCTCTTTTCCATTGCAACAAGCCTAAAAGGGTCTCCCCTGCCCTGAAGAACACAGAGAAACAAATTCAGTCTGCTAAAACAAGCTTTGTATACCTCAAAGATCTTGTGAGCTGTTAATGTTTCTAAGGCACTTTGAAGGTAAGTGGCACTTACTACAACTCAAGTGTGTGTTTGAATTAAAAGTTGTGCTTGTAAATGTTGAACACCATAGGGCTGAGCAGTGAACAGAATAGCTAACCAGGAGCCTGATCTGGTTTTATCAGACTGAGTCTGTTCACTGAGATTAATGTCTCCCTGTTGACCTCATGAATCTTTCTGGGACAGGCTCCAAGTCTGAAGAGAAGTTCTCACATCTGTACCTGTGATAGACTGCCTGACCAGCAAACACTAATATGCTGAGCTGACCCTTCAGGGAGTTGGACATCTTACCTCAGACAGCTACAGGCACCAGTATTGCTTTGCTGTAGCCCCAAAGATATAACTGGGCTGATACACACTTCATTTTTTTTATCTCCAAATAATCACAGAATAACAGAACAGTAGGGTTTGAAGGAGACCTCTGTGGATCATCTAGTCCAACCTCCCTGCTAGAGCAGGTTTACCTAGATGAGGCTGCACAGGAATGTGTCCAGGCGGATTTTGAAAGTCTCTGATGAAGGAGACTCCACAACCTTTCCGGGCAGTCTGGTCCAGTGATCTGTCACCCTCAAAGGAAGGAAGTTTTTCCTTCTGATATATTATTCAGAACTGCTTGTGATGGACATCATTTCCTGATAAGGCCATGGTCCAGAAAACCAACTGACCTCCTCAAAGTTAGTCTTAAAGGTAGACCCCTGGACTTGTATGCTCAAAACTAGAGCAAGGGCTGTGCTGAAGCCATGGTGGTTACAGAGAAAGCAACAGCCTGCAGTAAACACTAATCGTTGGCAAACAACAGCAACTATCAACAAACATGTAAAACCATAATGTCAATATACACAAAGTAGTTGTGTACACGAAACTGCGATATGAACCCTGTACACCTAGGAATGAAAGGCTTTGTGAATCTGACCATTTCTCAATGCATAGATGCATGTGAACAATTTGAAACACGAATTAGAGTTATAAGCCAGGAGTCCTCAATGCTGGTGCTAATAGTCTTTGAGAGTTTGGACTGGACAACACCTTGCAATTAAAAGATATTTCCATAACAGATGCTGCTTATTTTCTTCTACTTCCATGTTTGCAAAGACACTGACAGACCAATTTATTTTTCTCTAGTTTGAAATTTTCTGGCTGTCCCTTCTGATTGTAAACATCAGTGGAGAAGCATTTATTTGTTTAGAAAGACTCTCTTGGGAAGACTGATAAAAGCTATACTTCAAAAACCTGCAGTATAGGCCAAATTTGAGATTAAATTACCTTGGCATTGCCAGATCTTTTAATTTTCCTCCTACCTCTTCAAACATGCAGGGATTTTTGTCTAGAATAAGTGTTAAGAAAAGGAAATGGGAATCTTGGATTTTGTTTTGAGCCTCACTACTTACTGAAAGAAAACATATGAAAGTATCTGAGCAGGTCCTACCCCATCTCCTTACCTGCTGCCTCCCCCAGGGCAGCAGCAACACAGGGGCAGCCAAAGAGCAAGGATACTCCAGAGGGAAAAGATGAGATGGGTTTGCACAAGTACAAACTGGGACTATGATGCTGCTGTGGATGTAGTCATGGGCACTGAACACCAGCCTTGGTGCTGGTCATATTACAGAGAGTCAAGTTTTACTGCATGTTTCCAGCTATTTAGATCAATTAAAAAAATAGACAATTTGTTCCAGACAAATTTGCTCAAAATTCAGAAGGGGAATAAAGAGAATGCAGCAACTGTGGTAGTTTTGGGGTTGAACTTTTTTTTTTAATAATGAGTTTGAAGATAAAAACCAAGCTCCAGATGGCTGATTTATTAGAAAAGATGCAGGATTAACAATGTCATTTCTCTTTGAAAATGCACATATTACCCAAGAGCAAAGGGGATTTATTATTTATCTTCCTTATGAATTTATAGTCTACAAAAGACACTAACTTTGCAACTGAGTAGGTTTCTTTTTATTAAACAAGAGCCAAATTGAGCAAATCTCAGTGAAACATTTGTAGTGCTTCTGACAAAGGAAAAAATGCCTAGCTCCGTAGCCTAAAAAGTGATAAAGATTTTTTTAACATGTGTTGTTTTCCTGCTCCTATGATATTTAACATCACCTGAGTATACTT
The DNA here is from genome assembly GCA_013396975.1 of Bucco capensis. NCBI lineage: Eukaryota > Metazoa > Chordata > Aves > Piciformes > Bucconidae > Bucco > Bucco capensis. Next base: position 28,174 of record VWZO01002019.1, read on the forward strand.
GAAGGAAACCAGTCTGTGGGTGATACTGATTTAGAGGAAAGGGATTTCTGTGCGGCTGTTGCCCTAACCGTGGGTCAGCCTTGAGAGTTTTTGCCCCATGCAGTGAAGAAGACAGAAGAGATTATTTCTTCCTGTCAGTTATAGAGTGGTTGCACAGGAAAAGAGTTGCTGTCCTGTTATAATTTTAGCTACTTTTCCCACTAGAAGTCCTGTTTTGAGACCTCTCCCTCAAAGTGGGTGATTTCTGCCTGAAGTTTATCCTGTGTGGTCTCCTGCTAAATCTGTCTGTAGCGGAAGTTGGTGGCTAATCAGACAAAGCATTCGAATCACTCACATTTGGAAAAGCCATCCTTCCTTTCCTTGGGAAAACACAGCTCACAAATATCTTGTCTTAGAAAGTTCACATTTTTCATTTGCTTACCCTCACAGGAAACTCCCAGGCAAACTGGTGTCTAAGTTTGCAAGTGATCTGCAGTTGTTTCTCATAGGTTTTCTTAACTACTGAAAACTCTGAACCCCCTTTTCATATCTGAAGAGAAAAAAAATTCAAGAAAATTTAATCCTTTGGATGAGAAAGGTTTACCTGGATCTTTCGAATTGCATGCAGGAGAGTTCAGTACCAGCCTGCTGTGGGAGCAGAATGCTGCATTCCCCAAGCTCTTTGGACAAGCCCAAATATAAATGGTCCCCAGTTGGGAAGGGGAACCAACCAACCCATGCTTGTTTCACTTGAGGGGTGTATTCAGTCCCCTCTTTATGGGCAGGAGAACAGATAGGACACTAGTAGCATCTGAAATGTTCCACACAGTAATCTTGCCCTCAGCTGTAAGCATGCTGTATTTCACATTGCAAGGCCAGAGAGCAGTAACAGCAACTGCCTAATTCTCTGATTGGTAAATTAGAAAATCAAAGTCTTCCTGCTGAGCAGAAAAGCCAGTTAATAGCCAGGGTTTGGTCATTTCCAGATGGCATGACATGAGCTGGAGGGAGCTGATTACCAAGTGAATGCAAATAGTTTATCAGGGAAATTATTTCCATCAACTGTCAAAACAGCCATTTGCCACCAGGCTCCACAGGTTCGCTGGGGAGAGATAACATACATCACTCTGGGCTTGCCATTTCTTAGGAAGTGAGTTACTCTTGATCACTTTGTCCCTATGTTCACCCAGCTAGCTTGACACATTGTAGCCCAGCTGAAGAGAAAAGATGTCTGGACCCATTAGCTCGCAGAGAACATTAGTTGTCTCCCATCTCCCCAGCATCTTTCTCATGTGCTTCATAACAGAGTATCACCCATCCCCACCTGAGCTATGCTGAACAAGAAAAGCCAGGAAAAAATCCCCCAAACCAAAACAAAACCAAAAACAGTAGAGAAAAACTTCCAGTGTAGCCAGTGTTAAAACACAGCCCTACAGACTATTGCTCCATGAAATGTCAGCATACAGGAAGGGCAGGACTCATTTAACAGCTTCTCACTATTTTCTTCCACCTCCCTAGCTCAGCATGGGTGCCTGAAGCCCTGCTGTCTGCACAGTGCTATTATTTTCACCTCCCTTACTTTATCCCACCCACTGTTCAGACTCAATGTCCCACAAATACTAAATTTAACAAGCTCATATGAGGAGAGATTTACAGATAAAACAGCAAGGCACAGAGCTAAAGTAACCACACTGAGAAATCAAGGCCATAGTAGTTCTTTCATCTGGTTTTAGGCAGCCACCTGAAGTGGGGTCATCATAGCTCCTTTACAAGCCCCCAAACTAACACTAATGGCAGACATCTACCTACATCTATCGGTCCTTTTCCACCTTGAGTGCATACGTTTTGGGACATGATTAGCAGTCTTTGTGTTCCTAGGATTTAACCAGCATTAGCCATTCAGCCATGCTGATCTTGTAGCAACATCTTTCTGATTGTTCTGCAACACTACACATCTCCTCCAGTCACCACACAACCCTCCTTTGGTACACTCATCACACAAGTTCATGACTGTGATTAACCATCCTCATATGCAACCAATTACCTAATTTTTCAGACAAGTCCCCAAGACTCCACACTTCACTTTGTCTTCATAAGGCTTTTTTATCAAGATGGACAATCCATCTTCATCACTGGGAAATTACTCCTGGGACAGGTAACTTTCTTCAAGTACAGACTGTTTGTGTAGCTCTCATAGGCACATATAAAATGAAGAGGAGGAATCTGTGAGAGAAAGGGGCAGAGCAAGTACAACTGCATGAATTTGACCAAAACAAAGTGAGCAGAAACTGATAGGAAGAAATGTCTCCTAGACCAAAGAGTAGTTCAGGAAAGTGACAGATTTCCCATTATTTAAGACCACTAAATGTAGCTGGGACAGAGTACAGGAAAGAATAATTGGTCTTACTTTTCACATGCATCATGTGCCAAATAACTTATTTCAGCACTATACTGCAGAATTGGCTTGCTACTATAATATTTGTCTTCTGTATCTTTGTTTTGCAGATAACATTTTAGCTGCACAGAGAAGATATTTTTCACTCTTAGTCTTGTTATGTGGTAGAAAACAGTACGCTAATCACACCTGCACTTCAAAATCAGCCAAGCCCTTTCCACTCTCTACTGACAGGGTCTGCAGCCAGTGTTACAAACCCATTCTGCATCCCTAGGCAGAGCATTAATGTACAGAGCACAAATGCAAATGAGCATGCATAAAAACATCAGTATATTCCTTGGCACAAAGTTCATGAACCTTTGGGTGTAAATCACATTTTCCTTCAATAAGGAAAGCATTACAACTACAGGAAACACAAGTAAACAAGTTAAACCCAGCATCACGTCTATGTCTCACACTCCTGATGTTCTAATTGCCCAGATCAGGAACTTAGCCAAATGTGTAACAGCATTCTTCTGTCCTCCAGGATGCCTTTGCCATAGAGCTGATGGGATCTGGTACTTTTCTTATTACAGGGTTGAAACACAGCCATGACAACAATGCCAGTGTAAGCATGTACTTACACAACCCACGCACACGGCTCTACAGGCCTGTGCTAATATCAGGGCAGATTTGAAGAAGCTGTGAGTTTGGGGTTTGCCTCTGCTTCATGGGAATGTTTTGGATCATCAGCTAAAGGGAGGAGCCGATTCCCCTGAAACCAGCTACAACCTCACTGACCTCTAAAACCCAGGTGTACACTGTTTGATAATAGCTCTAGTCATACTGTCCTGGAGGAGCCACCACCACTAGCAGAGATAAGAAGCAGTTGTTTCTCAGTCTGCTCTGTTTCACTGGAGAACAGATTGTTCCAATATGTTATGTAGGTTTTATGACAGACAAGTGCCCACTGGGACATAAGGTATAATTATAGTGCAATTTCAATTAAGAGTCAAACTGTGGTCCAATAAGGTAAAAAGGCCATTTCTGTATCTAGCAATGCAGCTGGATGGTGTTTTTACTCTTGGCTACAAAATGAAGGGAAATCCTAACTGGGGCCAAAATATCCCTGTCTTCAGCCATGATTTGCTGCCAAGCATCAATCCCAGAGCAAATTCTGAAAGGATATTTGCCTGGATTTCCAGTTTAAACTATGCATTATATACTCCTTTGTTTCAGCAGATTCACGCTGCAACACCCAGAAAGCTTTTTTCCTCTCTCTCCTTCTCCAGCTTTGATTAAAAATAACTATCTGAAGAGAATTTCCTTCACAGTGAGAGTTTTAGATTATACAAAAAAAGAAAACTGGCATACCATCCTGATCTAGTTTAAATAGATTTGAGGAGCAAACATAAAGAACTGACTTGCCAGTTTATCAACAGTAGTAAATTATCTAAGAGTACCTCCTAGGGGTCAAAGTCTGAGAAAACATCTGGAAAGGAATTTGATGAAGCACTAACCAGAACAACAAATAGTTAGCATAGCATTCAAAAGGGAATTTCAAGGCATCATAACTTGTTTGAGCTCTAAAAAGCCTTAGAAAATTCAATATGCTTTAAAGGTTTTGGACAGTGCTTAGCTATAAAACGCAAAAGCTGGACCAAAGTGACATGAAAGAGTATACCAAGCTGATCAGCTGAATAAACAGAAGGAAAGCAGACATCAGGTAAACTCTGGCTGGGACTGTGACCGTAGGTGAGTCAGCCCCAACATTGCAATTTTTTATTGGGGCTTATACAAGTGTCTTAGGCCATTAACAGAGCATTCCATCTCTACTAGAATTTAAAAAAAATAGACAACAGGAAAATACTTTCTTCAAATAGATCTTATCGTGGAAGTAAATTCTTCCAAGAATTTAGAATATCTGCAAATCCTTAGTGGCTGCTTTTGCCCAATCATAGATACGCGGGTGAGTGTCAACAGATTACAGTCTGGTTTCTGACATGGGCTCTGCAAGTGTCCACACAAGTCCATGAATGCTGCTCATCACAAGGACTGGAGATAGCAACAATCTCTCTATCCCAATCCTCTTTGAAAATGTCTCTGCCATCAGGTGAAACACTACCTATCTTATAAAGTTTTTGGCAGCTACAAATGGGAATCTGGTTTTAAAATTGGGCCAACTATGAAGTTGGACAAGTGTTCATGTCAGCCAACTATGACACATTATCCAATTTTAAGTACAAATAGCTTTATAGCTTTATGGCCATGTTGACGACATCAAGTGAAGTAGCAGCTCTGTGTAGCTTACTCCAGAAACAGAGGATGCAGCCTGCGGAAGGCAAGGATGAGTCAGTCATGAAAGCGACGAATTTTATATTGGACTGGAATAGCAGAGTCTTTCCAAAGACTCACAAAAATAATTGACATTCATCTGATACCCACTAAATGACTCCCTTAAGCCATGTAAAAAAGTGAGCACAGAGAACTACGTCAAGAAGATCTGGGCAGAAATAAAACGGACCTGGAAGATATGAAAAGCAGAATACAAGGCTCTGAACTTACCACCCCCAGATATTATGGAGAAGGAAGAACCCTGAAAAATGAAACAAGAGAATTAGCATGTTACCACCTCAGTGATAATACCTGAAAAATTGCAACAGGCATATGATCACACTAACTGCACGCATCCCCAGGGAACCTGACAGGAAATTATGGGTGGAATCAAATTAATCTCCATGGGCAACATTTCCACCTTATTCAACAGCGCTGATCAAAAACTGAATTGCTCAGAGTTGCCCCTTGTCTGGAGCTGCTTCCAAAAACATTTGACAAAGTAGACAGTGCCTCCATAGCAGATTTTAGGTTTCTTGTCTAGGCTTTCCAGAAAGTTGCCAAAGAATTTTTAATCTCTGAGCAGAGATTAACCAATTTGATCTTGCTCACAATAGTTGTCTGGACTGTCATCAGCTTCACCAGGACAGACTTACTTATACCATGGAAAAAATAAAATCACTGAGAGAACTATATAATGCCTGTTCAAATACACTAACCATTTGTCTCCCAAATATACTTATGAGCAATTGATATGAAAAACAGCAGATCCATCATTTTGTTGAGTAAGTTTTTAGAAGACATTAAATCCATGGGCAGTCCCATCGAAGTAGAGAAAAGCATCTTACAAACTGATAATGAGTTCACTTTTGTGGGAAACACCTTTTATTAGGACTGGAAATACACCAACAGTACGTTTTGTGAGGCAAAGGCAAATGCTGATTTCTGGAATCTCAAAAAAAGGAACAGTAATCATATTATAGTGTCAGCACTGAGGCAGAAATCTCTAGCAGCAATGCAGAAGCAATACTCTATCCAGCTCTGGCCTGAGCCAGAAATATGTACAGAATAAAAAATGAAACAACGTGGGAGTGTGCATGACTGCCTGCAGCTGCACAAAACATTGAGGAGAAAGACAACTTGTTTCAAAGTTGCTGTACAAAAAGGCATGTCACTTGAGCTCTGCCTTGGTGCCACCCAAGCCAAAAGGAAGAGAATCTGATCCTTAGGGAACTGGAGCAAAAATGATGGAGACTGTGTTATTTAGAAAGTTAGGCAGGATCAGTTCTGGATGTTGATAGTTTATAGTTTGTGTATAACAGCTTGGCTTTCTGGACCAATTCTTCTGTCCAGTGTGATCTGAGAAATTGGGTCCTGGCTCTTCTGTTGCATCCACAGGGCAAGATGGAGACTCTTTGTCTGCTTCTTCCTGCAACTATGAGCCCTTTTCAATTGATCACATGTATGCAAGTCAAATGTTTAAAAAAGATAACCAAACAGGTTTCAGTGGCTGATGGAGCTCTTCAGTCTTCATGAAAAGGAAAGTGAAGTGACCCCAGTGCTGAGCTCCACATCTGTCTGTCAGGCTGCAGGGAAGCCAAAAGCAAGGGGATGGCCTGGAGGAGATGGGGATTCAGACTCTCAAAGGCACTAGGATCACAATGAGGGATGGAAAACCAATTGCAGGAGCAAGAACAGTGTTTTCGTGGTGTGATTCCAGCAAAAAGCAGAGAGCTTAAGAGTACTCCCAGCTGGAGTACTGCATCCAGTTCCGTGCTCTTCAGCATAAAAAAGATGTAGACCTGTTGGAGCGAGTCCAGAGGAGGGCAACAAAGATGATTAAAGGACTGGAGAACCTCCCCTATGAAGACAGGCTGAGAGAGTTGGGATTGTTCAGCCTGGAAAAGAGAAGACTTTGAGGGGATCTTATAGCAGTTTTCCAGTACCTAAAGGGGAATTATAAGACAGAAGGGGAGAGACTTTTTAAGCAGTCAGACTGTGATAGGACAATGGGGAATGGTTATAAGCTGAAGGAGGGGAAATTTAGATTGGAGATTATGAGGAAATTCTTTACCCGAAGAGTGGTTAGGCACTGGCACAGGCTGCCCAGAGAGGTTGTGGATGCCCCATCCTGGCAGTGTTCAAGGCCAGGCTGGATGCAGCCCTGGGTGACCTGGTCTAGTGATTGACATCCCTGCTCAGTGCAGGGAGGTTGGAACTAGATGATCTTTAGCGTCCCTTCCAACCTGGCCATTCTATGATTCTATGATTCTATAAAAGGTTAATTAGCTAGAGCTCTAGGAGTTGTTTAGTATATGTGTCTCGTAGGGTTAGGAAACCAGTATCTTTAACAAAACCCCTTCCTTTGGGATTTAAATGACAGGTTCAAATAGCAGTCAGGACAAAGAGAAATTTTGTTTCCCATGTCATATCAAACTGGAAATGGCAAGATATCCAAACCAATTGGCAGCTTGTACTGTCAGGTGCCCAGGCACAGTCTGAAAATCACTTGGTGGCTCCTGTGGTCCCTAGTGCGATAACTGTGCCGACAGCAGAAGGAGCATTAAACTCATTGCCCATGGGAAAGTGTGGGGAGTGATACCCATGTTCCTATAATCTTTGTATGGGTAGGATGTGCTCATTAGCCTTCTGGCAGTCATCCTAGGAGAAGGACAACTCTGATTCCAAACCCGGGCAGATGGAGCTCGTTTAGCCCTGTAAGGCCTTCCATCTAAGAGGTTAAACCTCCATCCTAAGGACTTCTCTGCCAGCATCCAAGCTTGCTAGGCCCTGGCAGATGACCCTTAGGACTAAAGGGTGGGTCCAGCTCTGCGCATGCTGTGTCTCACCTAAAAAAACCCATTGTGCAGGCTCGAGGGTGCTATCCGCTATCCTCTTTTTATCAGCGCACTTGTAAAAGGCACTGATGAGGAGCATGGATGGAGCCCTCCCTGGATCTTCGTTCGCAAAGCCTAGCCATGACAACGATGACTGTCAGGTGCAGAAGGCTGAGAATGGACAGCCAATGCTTTCCTGGGCTGTTCCTTTAATTTCTTCAAGTTCCTGCTGTGTGAAGTTACTGTTTCCAATATTATTAACATAAAAACTTAGATTAAAGATAGCAGAGCAGAAGACCCAAGAACAGAAAAATACAGCAATGCTGCCAGTCTGATTACAAAGTGTGGTGGATGGCAAAGTTTCCAAGTTCTTTTGAAATATTGGTGTGCTGCAGGGATAACATGATGGATTTAGATTTAGGCCACTGAAGAACTAGCCAAGAAAACAAAGCCTTTGATTTACACGGAAGTAAATCTTCCTCTGGATTAATCTGCCCAGCTCTGAGATAACATGTAGATTTTTTTTTTACACAGCCTAACATAAACAAATCCTCCATGTGCAGTGAATAGTAGGGCAGAAAAATAGAAAGTAGTTTGGGAGGATGTACTTTCCAAGGAATGGAAAAACACTTTGTCATTCACTCCGAGTTTGGCTTTCAGAAGTGCTGCCAGGGCACTGAGTGTTTGATATAATCAGTCTGCTACTAAGAGCTTCATAAGCACAGGGAGCTGTCTGCATCACTTGGTGATTCCCAAAACAACAGGCAGTCTGGGTAATATCTCACCCACTTCTGCTCTCCCTCAGCTAAATGTGACAGAGCAGTTGTGCTGAGGGCTCCAGCCTGATGAAGCTAAGGGGGACTCATGCAACTGCATAAATTGGCATTCCTGGTCCCGAGGAGATACAAGACTGTGAAGGCAGACTGACAATTTTTTAGCAGTAAATGAAATCAGCCTTCACAACTGAGCATCGTGTACTTTTCCTGTCCCCCCCATCTTCTGCCATCAACAGTATTAATCTGATGTTTCAATGTTGAAGAAACAGGACACAGTGCTGCAACATGGACCAAGGTGGGGTGGCTTCTTGTTTAACCTGCACAGACCTTACAGGAAAAATCATGTCTTGATATCTATTCTTGAATTTATGCACTATAAGCATAGCCTCAGCAGTAAAACACTCCCTGCCAGTCCTGGCTGGACTCCGCTCTCGTTTGCTCTTACACTCCAGCTTCTACCTTCAGGGCTGCCAGGGGGCTGACTGTTCACCTGGCCCCTCTCCCCAGTGGCCCTTCTCAGAGGAAGGAGGTAGCTCTCTACGGCTGGTTTGAGCACAGCCTCTGACACAAAGCTCATTGCCTGCAGGCTGTGAGCATACAGGTGCTGAGCTCTGTCTGCTTAGGGAAATGATCTTGGCTCCACAACTGCCTGCTGCAAAACCCCTGCTGTGCATGTTTGTTTGTCTTCTTCACCAATAATGTTTTAGGAACAGCTGAAAATTTGGATTCACCTTTTCCTGGGACTGAAAACCAAACAAAGCCAGCTGGCACACACAGCTGCTCCTTCATCTAGAAAAAACAGTGGTTTGCATCTGGCCAGGCCACTCCTCAAGATCATAGTGAGAAAAAACACTTGGAGAACAGTCAAAAGACACTTGGAAGTAATAATCTTCATGCTTGCTAAATGCTAAACCTGCAGCCAGTAGCTTCTGGGTTTCTATCACTCTCCTTTTCTTTATACAAGGAAACCATTTCTATTCTCATCTTGGCACATCTCAAGTAACACACTGCTTCCTAAAGATTTAGACCGCTTGTCAGAATAGCCAAATAAAGCCCTAGTTGGCAATATGGGTTCTTCAAGCACTTTCTCCTCAGTGGTGCATCCAACAGATCACGACAAGCCTTTGCCAAGTGACTATGTGTGTATTGCATTGTAAAAACAGTTAGAGATCACCGTTGATGAGTGACAGTATAACCATTTTTGGCACTTAGTCTGATGCACTCCAACATCATTTCTCAGGTGACTACACTGAATGACCTCACAGCACTTTGAAGCAAAAATCCTTGTACATCTTTGCAGAAACTAAGGTACAGCTCTACACTGACCATCACAGAGACACCCCACCCTCTCACATCAGCAGGATGGGAAAGCAAACCCAGATCTGTCAACTCTTAAGACTCTAGCTTTAGCAACAGACCACTCTATCACAGGCAAAATCACTAGGACAGCAAGAGACTCAAGTCTTGCAGCTCTCAAGTCCATTCAAACTGAGGTAGGTCTCAGCCGATGAGGTGCAGCACTGCCAGGAGGGAGCACAGACAGAGACAGCTGTTCAGGGCAATTTCCCACACCTGAAGCAAGGCATGAATAGCTCAATTTTACACCCCTTTCCAGCAATGGCAGAGAAAACAGCCAGGAGGTTACAGACATCAGCACATTAGTGGAAAATCTAAAGGAATCAATTTCAAAAAGTCATGCCAGTTATTTTATAATGGCCCTGGCTTTCACCTACCACACTGTGGACAGATTGATGGGGTGGGGTGTGGAAGAAGCAGACACTCTCTCCAGCTGAACAGCTTGCATTACAACTAGCTGTTTGCTTAATAGGGAGATCCTGGGTGTGGATAGTTCTCAGAGAAGTATAGCATTAGGTTAGTTAACACGCCTACATTTACATCTGTCCCAGAGGACTACATTTGCTGTACTACAAGCCCCACAGGAAGGGGAAATTAGGTTTTTCCTTCATCAACGTCTGGCTCTGTTCAAGAGGCTTTGGCTTTTTGTCCCTGCAGGAGCTTCCCTGGAGAAGTTATATCTTTGAGGTCTACTTTCCCCTTGTGCCTTGTCTTTGCCAGAGCAAGGGTTATAGAGAGGCCCCAGCCCTACCTTCAGAAGGTCTCCAAAGCTGAGGCTGGCTAGCATGACCAGCCATGCTCTGTATCAGGCAGCATCTTGCTGACAGATACTCTCAAAGAAAAGGCAGCTAACCTGCAGTTAACTACCCTCCTCCCTCAAGAGGGACACCAGGATATAAACTGGCCCTGGTGCATCCTTGTGAGACTAAGCATATACACTCCAGAATTGCCAGCCTGGACCCAGAGTCTTTGTGAGGCTGAGATTTCTCATTGACACACCACATCCCAAAGTTGTGGAACAGGGTCCTCAGCAGCTTGCAGATGTAGGAAGTCAGACTCCTTCCCTCCCAGACAGGGTGGCTGACCCTCTGCCCCAAAATATGAAGTTTAGCTAAAAGGCTCGTATGGGAGGAACTGGAGTCACCTCTCATCTTGCCTTCCTTCTTATATATCACTTCAGGCTAAAAAACTGTGTAAGCAGCATAGCTAGCACCTGAAAAAAATCTAGTGACTGTGTATGAACTTAGCCCTGAGGCACATCGTCAACACATCTATTCATATAAAGATAAATTTTTAACGAAGTCTGACTTGCAGCATCAGAAAGACCTTCCTCAGCAGCCACATGGCCTGGTGCCTGCTCCTTTGTTCTTGCAATGCTTGCATGAACTTTGCAATAGAGTTAATGGCAAGAGCATACATCGGTTTCTTAAAACAGCTAATTCTGCAGGAAGACACTTCTGATATTCTTAACCTTCTAGCTACATGCCATCCATAAAGAGATCTTTTGGGAATACAGCCATGACCACACTTCACTAGAGGAACACTTAAAACAAGGTCAACATTCAGCTTGAAAGGTAGAATCATCACAGGAGTCCGAGTCAAGGCTATATTGGCTACTGGCTGAGTTTCTTAGCTATCACACAGCTCGGTCCAGTGAGGCTAGACAAAGTTTGCTTTGATGCCCACTTAAGTATACAGCACAGTAAGCACACTCAACAGCAAGGAGATGATGGAAGCATGGTTGTGCAAAAGGGTTCAGAACATGGACAGATGAAGCTGAGGCTGCAGAAAAGCAACAGCTATTCATTATTGTGTTGTCTTATGCAACTCACTTCACTTCTACACATATCCCAATATAAAATAAGCAGAACAGAAGCTAATTCCTTCAAAGATTCACACAGTAAAGCCTAACATGATTTGATGCCATTTAGCAACAATTTGCTATTGATTTCAACAGAACTAGGGTCATTTAAATTGTACTGAAGTTTTGTGGTGATCAGCACGATTCTGGTACTATGGACAACAGTAAAAGCAGACAACCTTAGAGGAGTTTGAGACACCTTCAATCACATGGTAACACTGTTCTTTTTTAAAAAAGGTAATACAATTCCTAGATAAAGGTTGTGCAAAATACAAGTTGGGACATGACATGCAGGACTTACCAGCACTGTAGAAGCAATACATGCTGGAGGCCCAACTCACTGCACAGAAGAGCTGGCTTGTTGGCAGGGTCCTCCAAGAAAGGCACAGTGTCTCTGTACATGCTGAGAGGAGACACAAAAGAATCAAAGGCTTCTACAAAACACTAGGGAGAAGAAAATTACAGAGCGTGAAGGGGAAAGACTGTACATACAAGACAGAGAAGTCTTTTGCCCAGGAAGTTCAAACAGCATGAAAAAATCAGGACCCTCTGTTGGCCTAAGCCAACAGCAGTAACCAGTATCATCCCAATGCACATGTCAACTCTCACTCCAAATAGTCCCAGCCTGAGGATAAAAGCACACAGCAGCATGGACAGTAAATGTATGGAAAGTGCCACATTCATCCAGGCCTTCCACAGAAGCTTAGGAAAGGGTAAGGAATAAGTCAAGTAGACAGGCTCAGGCAGCACAAGAAGATATGTCCTAGGTGCTTGCTGGACAGACAATTCCAGTGGACTCAGCTGGCAGAGCCCAACACAGAGCAGCCAGATGGAGAGGACTCAATTGGCTAGAGCTGTGCAGAAGGACAGCCTATGGGAGAAATTGCAGTTCCTCTGTACAGAAAAGCTGAATTACACACTGCTCCTGGGATCCAAGGAACAAAGCTAAAAGTCACTCATCCAGCAGCAGTGAGACATCAGCAAGGAGCAGCACATGGCTTTAGAAGAGAAATTGTTATCGGCTGGGTCACATACAAAATAAACCTCTTAACTAGAACAACCACTATTGAGAAAGCAACTGAGCAGAATAGTATTTCTTCAACTTCACTGAATTTATATCTCTATATGATGCAGCTGACAAATAAACAAACACCACCTTTTAACAAATGAAACATTTACACCTCTTAAATACATTCCTGAAGTGTAGGTTTGCTTCCAAACAGTTACAAAGGAAAAAAGGATCTCCTGAGAAGAGGGCAGGCATCTCTTGAAATGGATCCATATGGAAAGGTATAGAGGTCAAACCAACAGTGGAGCCTGAACACTGGCAAGAGTTTTAATTATAAATCATGAATCTAGCCACTATAGGTTGCTATTTTGGGAGCTGCTAAATTAGCAGGCAAGTAAGAAACAAGAGGATCTTCTCAAAAGACAGGGCACTTCCATGTCCTGCCTGTTAAGGGTTGTGAAATTTTAAAGCCCTTGTGTCTGAAACAGCAGTGATTTGTGGTGCCCGTTTTATCAAGGTCACAGAGCACCAAAGCAAAATCTTGACTCCACTGCTATCTCTCCCCACACCAAGGGGAAAGCTAATCTGTCAGAATCCCCCTCATCAGCACAGATTAAACTGCTTAAAAAAAGGGGGGTATTATCTCCTCTCAGTTCACTTTACATGGTCTGGAGAGTAAAATTTGCTATCTTGTGACTAGAGCTGGATAATGCATCTTTCATAAGAAAATGTTGCTGTTTTAAAGCTGAGAGTTTTTGCAAGCAGACACGAATCTAGAGCAAGAATAACTTGTTAAATCTGGAAATACCAGATTAAGAGTTTACATTCATTAAACAAGAATTTCACCTCTTCTTAAGCGCTCCCTTTTCTGCCTTTCTGAAAAAGTTTAACATTTCCTTTGAATTTTGTGTCAGAGCTGAAACATATTTCAACATAGGCTACAGGAGATTCACAAATTTCATATTCTGAGTTTCGTTTCTGTTAAAAGAAACTGCTGCCATAGCTATCCCATAAAGGTGTATGCCACTGAACCAGTCACAGTAAGTGAAATTTGTATCTGCTGTCTCCTCTGAGCAGCAGCTTTAGCATCAAAAATGCAAGATAATGCCCAGCTTCTTTGGGCTCAAAAGACTCCAGTATAAACAGGAAAATCCCATTCACAGAACAGACTAACTGCGGAGTTCTGGAGGGTCACACCAGGCACATCTGCAGAGAGGGACAATTTTAGCACCTTTTCCCACTAGAGCACTGCTGCATTAGGAGCTTGGACACTCAGCAATTAGCTCCCTGGAAACTGCTACTTGCTTCAACTCCAGGCAAGCTTACAGTTGGGTGAAGAGCCTGCTTGAACCTTAAACCCCTGCTCATCTCCACCACTTTTTTGCCAGCAAAGCACAAAACAGATCAGGGACTCTTTCACTGTCAAGGTTTGGGGAGGAAAATACTATTTTTTAAATTCTTCTCATAACTAAAGCTCTTCTCATTAGAGGGTATGAGGACAATTTACTTCCTCAAGGGTAGGGGGTTGCTGGCATTCAGCTAATGGAAACAAGCTGCTGGCTAACGGGTGGTCCACAAGCCCTGTTCGTGCAGTGAGCAATCATAGCCATGGCAGGTGTTATGGTTTGGATGAAATAACGAGACTTGTGGATTGGAAAAGGCAGAGTAAGTTTAACTATTTTAATAGAAAGCAATGGCAGCAGGCAAATATATACAAGCAAAGATTCAGAGCCAGCACCAAGATCCAAACCTCCCACCTTCCCTCCCAGTCGCTATATTACCACAGCCGAGCTCCCCCGGG
>VWZO01002024.1:0-25310 GCA_013396975.1 Bucco capensis
ACACTGCCAGCTCACCACTAAACCATGTCCCCAGTGCCACATCTGAACCCCTCCAGGGGTGGTGATTGCACCACTGCCCTAGGCAGCCTGGGCCAATGCCTAACCATGCCTTCAGTCAAGAAACTTTGCCTAATGTCCAACCTGAACTTCCTCCTGGTGCAACTTGAGGCCATTTCCTCTTGTCCTATTGCTAGTCAGCTAGACCAACCTCCTGTCAGGGAGATGGAGAGAGTGAGAAGGTCTCCCCTGAGCCTCCTCTTCTCCACACTAACCATCCCCAGTTCCCTCAGCTGCTCCTCAGCACACTTGTGCTCTAGACCCTTCCCCAGCTTCCTTGCCCTTCTCTGGACACACTCCAACATCTCAATGTCCTTCTGGGAGTGATTGGAGCTGTGGCCTCCCCAGTGCCCAATCCAGAAGGATGATCCCTGCTAGGCCACACTAGCACTGATCCAAGCCAGGATGCTGTTGGCTTTCTTACCCACCTGGGCACACACTGCTGGCTCATCATCAACCTACACCTCCAGGTCCTTTGCCCTCAGCATCTTTCCAGACACTCTCAAGCCAAGCCTAGAGCATTGTAGGAGGTTGCTGTGGCTCTAGGGCAGAATCCAGCACATGGCTTGGCTGGTTAGGCTGCTTCTAGCCCTCTCTTACCCGGTCCCGATTGCTCCCTGCCCTATCGTGCCCGCTCCCGGCTGTTCCCGCGCTGCCGCCGCGGTTGGCTGTTCTCCGGCGCCACCTGGTGGCCACGGCGAGCAGCGCGGGGCGGCGGCGGCGGCAGCGCGGGACCAACTTGAACTGGGAACCTATAAGCACGGAAATCTGCTTAATTCCCAGCAAAAACAGCCAGCCCCGGAGTCTCCTTAGCGCTCCTGAAACGCCGAGCTGCCACGGAACAGCACAACGCGCCTGGGCTTGCCTAAATTTGGAGGTGAAGGTGTAAATAAAGAGGGAACGCAGCAAAGAAGGATGTGGAGAGAGCTGCTGAGTGATGTCACCACCAAGGCAGTGACCTCCTCGGGTGGAGAATGTCCCCAGAGCAGTCTACATCAGGTCCTTCACCCCCTCCAGCACTGCCTCCTCGCAGCAGAATCATTATTTTAGTCCAAGCAAAAGATATAATACCATAAAATAGCTCATTTCTACATTTTCTTGTCAGATCTATGAGTCTAAGCTCTTCCTTTTTCCTGGAGGTTTTTAGCTGTGTTAAATAGGAATGAGGTGGATTAAAGAAGAAGTGAGGGCATTCTGAGAGCAGGTGTGATCCCAGCTCACGGATGGAATGGCAGGTGATAGAGCAAGACCTTCAGCAATGCACCTGAAAGGAGTCCAGCAGCAGCATCCTTCCTCCCAGCCTGATGGCAATCTGCATCCCAACCCAGCTGCTGAGTGGAGCCCAGCCCCTGCCTCTGCTTCACTCCCTGATTCCAGACAATATCCAACCACAGCCATGGCTAGGGCAACCAGCAAAGAATAAACAAGGCACAGATGCAATTGCCTTCATTCTCTTTCATCACTGATGTCAGTGGCAAACTGTAAATAAGTGGGACAACAACTCCTCTTGCACTGGAGTCCTGAGCACTGCAGAGACATGATGCTCCTGGAGGAGCAGGGAGGTCACAGAAATGATGTGAGGATGGAAGCTCTCTGCTCTGAGGACACGCTGAGAGTTGGGGTTGTTCAACCTGGAGAAGAGAAAGCTCCAGGGAGACCTTAGTGCAGCCTTGCAGGACTTAGAGGAAATGGTAAGAAAGATGATGGGGACAGAGTTTTTAGAGGCACCTGTTGTGACAGGACAAGGGCTGATGGTTTGAAACTAAAAGAGGGAGGTTTAGACTAGAGAGAAGGAAGACATTTTTGACACTGAGGGTGCTGAGAGCCTGTCCCAGGTTGCCCAGAGAGGTGGGAGATGTCCCATCCCTTGCCCCATTCCAGCTCAGGCTGTTTGGGGCTCTACTCAACCTGACCTAGTTGCAGATGTCCCTGCTGGCTGCAAGGGCTTGGACTTGCTGACCTTGAAAGGTCCCTTTCAACTCCACACGTTCTTTGATGCTCTGATCTTCAGATTTAGCATGGAAATTCAGTCTGAACTGAGAACCCAGCATACAAACACAAAAAAGCTTTTCCCCCCCACTAAAATCAAATATAGCATGGTGTAGTGATTCAACACATTAAAATTCAGGCAAGAGGATGACAACTGTATGGCTTCATGTAAAACTTCCTCTTCTACCTCTGCACCTTTAACTAAAACACAGACACCTAAAAAATATTAGATTACATTTTATTCTGTTGTCTTGACCACCAATTTTCTCCTAGGATGGGGGAAAAAAAACCAAACAACCTACCAGACTGCTACCTATTTTCCATTAAAAAAACCTCAAACACCCTTTGTAGCAGTCCCAGAGGAAAAAGTCCAAAGTTTGACTTGAAAAATGGAGCTACTTCAAAAGCATTGTCAGAGAGGGGTGAAGGTGGCTTCAAAATGCACAGATTGAAGTGTGGGGTGTTCCTAAACAGGCTGAGGAAAGCTAGAGGTGGCCACAGAGAACTAACTAAAACAAAGGAGAAAATAAATGTTTATTAGCTGCTGTTTGGGCTCTGTGTGTGTGTGTGTGTGTGTGTATGAAAAAAAATGAAAGGAAATGGAGAGTTGGATGGTTGGTTGTCATTTTTTTTTCCCCTCTCCAATAATAAAAAGGGAGTTGCACTGCAGGGCCCCTAAAGCTTGTGAAAAATTAAACTCGACGGATTCAAACTGTCCTATTTCCACTTCAAAAGAGAAGAGGCACTGAGCTCTTCCCAACTTAGCTTCAAAAGCCCAGCACCCTAGAAAGTTTCTTTAAAATAGACACACAAAAAAAAAAACCCCAACCCAGAACAGAAAGTCTCTAGTTCCCCCAAGCACTGTACTGTTACTGGAGCTGCTGTCTCTCCCTCTTCTAATTATACCCCTGTGAGTCTATTAATCAAGTGGTAAATTATTTAGAGAGCCATGCTTCAGCCAGTACAAACACACTGCATGCAAAGGCTGCCTGAAAAACCAAGGGAGCTCCCAAAGGGTTCTCCTCCTCTCCAATGTTCAGACAGGAAAAAAACTGATAGGAAAAAAAAAAATAAACCCACCCCAACCACCAAGAAATAAGACTCAGCTTTCCCACCTCAGATAGGATTTCAAACTCTTTGCGAGTTGCAAAGAACAAAAAGAGGAAGATGCTCTATTGTCCAATCTCTGCTTCACATTTAGGGATGGGGAATATGAATTTGATGTCAAAAAAGCAGCCCAAACTCCAGTGTTTTCAGGGAGGCTGTGATCACAGCCACCAGGGGATCTCTTCCCCCCCCCCAACTCCAACTTTCAGAGGCTACAGCAAAAAGCACCCCTCTCACATCCATTCTAATTCAAAATAAGGAGTGGGAGAAGGCAAAAGAAAAATCTACATTTGTACAGTTAATGGGTTTTTATTAGAAAAGAGGAGAAATTAGGGAATTGCAGATTTTACCTCCCAGCATGCAGACTGCCATTGGGGACAGCTTCAGAGAGTGCTGCTTAAAAAAATACAACCCAGAGAAAGCAGGGGGAAAAAAAACAACCCAGATTGTGTGTGTTCTACTCTAAGAGGCTGCAAACAGGGCAGTGCTAGCTCTCTTCCATGAGTCAGCTCTCTTTGCCACCTGAATCTTCATTTTTGGGGGGGGGAAAAAGCACCTCAATTCCCCAAGCTCAAGCAGCTGAAAAAAGCAGAAGCTGCCTGCTTTTCTCCCCCTGCTCTTTGTGCTCTTCTCCTGTGTCTCCTTTCCTTGGCTCCACTTATTGCAGCCATGCAAAGAGAGAACATTAATTAGCAGGGAGCACTCCATGCTATTCCATCCTGAAAAGAGAGGAAAATAGGGCAGGCAGAAGGGCATGCAAATTTCTTCTCAACTAACTGATGACCTTTCCTATTCCTGTGATGCCTGCAAAGCCAAACTGCTTCTCCTTCTAGTTCCATTAATAAAATGCAAGCAGCTCAAAGGGCAAACACAGCAGGGATATTTTGTGAGGAGGGGGAAAAAAAGGCAAGAGATGCTTTCTGCCTGTTTTTTTCTCCTCTCAGGGTATCAAATTCTGACAGCTACCTTGAAAATGGTCAACACAGAAGCTGGAGATGGGACTCTAAATGAATAGGTGCCCATGTTTTCCAGGGAGACACATCCTGAAGGCAGGCAGAATTACAGCAAGCTGAGGGCATGACTTCTGCTTCAAGGTCTTCCTCAAGCCTGTGGGGTCTGGGATGGGTTATCTACACATCCATCCATAGCCTCAAGGACTAGAAGGGGAGGAGCAGTCTCTAGAACATTCTTTCTCCACCATTTCAGGAGGAATAAAGGTGAATGAATGAATTCATTCATGTGTTCTGGCCACCACACTCATCTCTTACTCCACATGCAAGTCCTTCCTAGCCTGTCCAAGCAGATTTAGCTTTACTGACCATGATTGAAACTAACTGCAGCTAGTGACCAGGAGACTGGTCTCAGATTCCAACACTGGGCATCTTTTGCCCAGAGTCTACTTAGCAATTATTGCCTAGTAGTCAGTGGAAACCACAAGATGCTCAAGGTAAAAAAGTCTGTGCATTTCAGACCTGGTTGTGCAAAGAACCAACTGAGTGTTTATGACAGACAGAAAGCAGTCAGCTTGCTGAACTTTTCACTGAAAAATGCATTTTTCAATATCTACTGTGCACCAACTGCAGAGGAGGATGTCCTGGGGATTAAAAAATTAATGGGCTCAACAATATCTGTGCTACCTTCATTAAGCAAAGGAAATCACCATATAGAGAAGTTGGGTAAAAGCAGGAGAGGAGGTCTTTGTGAGACAGCAAACACAGAAAATGGGAATGCACTGAGTTGCCTTCTGGGCTGAGGAAGAGAATTGGCTCCATGTTGTATACATGAAGCAGCAGCACAGCAAGAAAAACAACAGCAAGAATGGCTGTGAATCCTAAAACCTGACTTAGTCAATCCTAACTAGAAGAGAACAGAGAGTGGAGAGCCTCAAGAACTCAATAATGAGTTAGCTTTCACTGAGCTGGGTTTGGAGAGCCTGTTTTATGACACCACAACACAGCCTCTTGGTAAATCTTCAATGCCTAATTGTCTGCAAGCAGTTGCATCACCAGAAGGGAAAGCAGACTGAGCCCAGTGCCCAGGGCAAGCAGCTTAATCTCTGAGGCATGCCCTCAAGATTTGGTGGCACTAGCATCCTTTGGACTAGGAATGATCTGAGTGCCACACTTCTCTTGGGTATCTCTTTGGTTCCAGGCTATTGTGTGAGGATATCACTTGCATGATGAAGGAAAAACTAAGCTTATTTGGGACAGAACTAGAAAAGCAATCAAAGTGTTGAAGTTCTAATTGCTTTCCCACTTGCTGTTGACTCAACTAACTCTTTCCAAATGTGATTTTCTTGCACCTGAAGGTAGTCAAGAGCAGTGTGAGAATCTTCCCTCTGTATTCTCCTGGTTGTATCTCTGCCACAAGACAGCAAGGATGCTTTGCCCATCTTCCAGCACACTCCCTTATTTCCTTTTCTCCAAGCCTCTTGTGAGAGCAGTAATGAATTCTTGTTAGAGTTTACTAATGTAAATCCATTCTTTGTTATCCCTGGGAGAGGAGGATTAGCCAAATGACAGAACTTATTATTTCTGGGATTGCTATATAATATTTATTGTTATTCAGCCCTTCATTCTGCAGGATGTTCCACCAAATAAAAGAGATGTGCATGCAAGCAAAAAACTAAGGGGAGGATTTTTTAGCACAGTGCACAGAAATAGAGTTATGATTCCCATTAAGATTCAGCAGCATTGCACAGCTTTATCCTTGCAAACAACAAAAACCAACCTCAATCTGAAATAATCTCTAATTTGGAGGCAGAAATGGATTACAACTTCCCTTTCCTTCTGCTGAAATGAAAGCAGCTCCCTTGGACTTGTAGGACTGGCTAATAAAATGACTATTTGTGCAATCAATCAACTTCAGATTGCTCTGATGAGAGTCAGAGCAGGAAAAATTCACTCATCAGTCATTTTTTTTGGGGGGGGGGGTGTCACAAATTTGTCAGCAGAGTGTAATGAGCCAACAATGAGCTTTACCTGGGTATCCACTGTCAACACAAGGTTTAATGAGTTCTCCAAGCTTGCTCTTGTCTGCAATAGCTTCCTTCAGCAGTTGCCCACAGCAAACTAACAGGAAGGAAGAACAAAACCAGACACAAGGTTAAATTTTAAAAAGGAAGCAAGCAACAAAGAAAAGGGGAAAAAAAAAAAATCAACCAACCACCCCAACCCAACCAGAAGCTGCACACTGGAATAAGGTCACTGAATAAAAGAAAAGATGGAGGTTTTGGGGCTTGTTTTCTTTTAGCCAAGCAGAGTAAAAAGCAAAGAGGCTGAGCAGGGAGGAATAGTGAATCAAAAAAGAAACCATTTGGCAAAGAGCATATTAAAAAGAGAGATGGGGAGAAAGAGATTCATCAAGTCTGTTTCTGAAATGATGACCCAAGGGGCTGCAAGTGGTTTTCACTTGGCATACAGCTGGAATGCCTGAATGCAGTTGCTCTGCACTGCACTGCTGGAGGTGTGCAGCTCCAGGAAGGGACTCCCTGCATCATTTAATGATCATGTCAGAATCACAGGGAGAAAACTGTGCTAATGCAGCATTAGCACAGACTTCAAATGCACAGAAGCCCAGGAGATGGAGGTTTCAGGTTTGAGGCAGGACAGTGGTAGATGAAATGCTGCTTTCTGACCAAAGATGCTGAGTCCTCCTGGCCCACATGAGTTAGAGCCAACAAAGCCTTGTTCTGGGGAGAGGGAACTAAAGCCTGGAGAGGTTCCACACCAGCACAAGTCCTAGCTTTTGGTAAATCCATGATTGCATCCCCTTTCAATGAATAACTCTAAGTGGCTTCCACCTCTTCTGAAACCAACAGCACCAACAGCTGCAGCTGCACAGAGATGATGACACAAAGCTGAGCTCTAACAGCCCTGTGAGTTAAAGGAGGTTAAAACCACTCCTCACGAACACTCCTGGGATAAAACTGATGGAATTTCATCTTGAAGTTCACACATGTTAAGAGTCACTAGCTCATCTGGAGAAGCAAATTCATATCCACAACCAATGGAGCTAAAATTGTAACGGAAACTCAGGACAGAGATGGCAACTTAGGACAACTAATCTACCTCAAGTCAATCCAATTCTAAGAGCATTTAAACACAGCATTCAACTTTGAAGCTTGTGCTTCAATCCCAAATCCTCATGGGACATTTAGGCTATCAGAAAACTGATGGCTTTCAACTTCATTCTACTCATATATGGTTTACACTAGACTTAAACTAGAAGTCAACACAGTGCTAATGGTATTTAGTGCAAAGAGCTGTGATTCTCTTAACTAGTAGATACTTAAAAAAAAACAAACCCCAAACATGTAAATTTTGACCTAGATGAAAATTCTCAAACTTGGAGGTTTAGAAAAAAACTTCAGCCAAAGCAATCAGAAACATGAGAACAAGTCCAATTGCCTTGAAGTACATTCACTCATCTTCTAGTTCTGATATTAAAACCAGCTTTGAATAAATCCACACCTAGTTATTTTTAATAGGAAATTATAAACCCCACAGTAAGAGCCAAAGAAGTGACAGCAGACACATGTTGAGCCATTTCCTTTGTGCTTCTCAGCTCTGTAATCTTGAGTTTGATCTCACACAATCCTGAAGGCTGGAAGAGACCTCTAGGATCATCCTTTCCATTCACCTGTTTCAAGGTCTCTGGCTATCATTTCAGTGATATTGATGTCTTTTTGTAAACATTAAGACAATAATAAAGATGGAAACCACAACCACACTAAACCCAGGTCCCCAGACTGATGTCAAACAGTTTGATTGCTCTTCCTGTGCCTTTAAGGGAACAATTCTATGGAAAGTTGATGGCTTTCTCTGAAGGTTCAAGTGTGCACCTGAATAAATGTCCTGAAACAAACATCACTCTGATCTCCAAGTTGTTATTCCCATGGAAAGGCAAATCCAGGTTGAGGGAATACATCAGCAAAGCAGTTACATTGCTGTGGATACCTGAGGGAGTTCAACTAAGAATCTCTCCTCTTAATCTCAATTCTGAGCTTTTCATTTGCTGTACACTGAAAGAAGACAAATGAAACCAAGAGGATGTGACTAATGAGCACATGTGGCAGATCTCAGAGGTTTGTTTCCAATCATTGATGGCTACTCCTTATCAGAAGAGATTGTAGAACATGGACACAGGGCACTGATCCTTTTGAGTCATAAGAGGAAGGATAATTGCTTTTCTAATGCATTACTTCAGAGGCAGAGAATCTAAGTCTTGGCTGAAATTCAGAGTAAATTCTGTTTTACAAGTGCCCTACTTTTGGTCAGAGGCAGCTGAAACTGCAAGGACATTACTCCTGAGCCACTGCTCCACAGAAGAACTCGGAGCACTCCAGGAAGCTAACACATAGAAAAATACTGATGGAAAGGGGAGAAAAAAAAATGATGACTAAACCCAATGTTAAAGCTGGTTTGTCACAGAATATATGCTCTAGTGCTTTGTGTCTCTTCACTGAAATACTTTTCACTCCCCTCCAAAATATGACAAGCACAGCAATGGCCAAAGAGAGGAAATTCTACGAGTAAGCAAGAAAGACAGACAGCACAAGAGAAATGATCAGGAAAGAGAGAAAGGGGGAATTGAGCAAAAGTGCATATTTACTGGGAACTTACTGTCGACAAGAGTGTATTTCTGGGCTATTAGTGCTGCCTGCAGGCTCTTCCCACTGCCTGGGGGTCCACAGAAGAGGATTCTGGGGGTGAAGGGGGCAGCTGAGCGCTGGCGGGTTTGCACATAGCTGAGAACTGCTCCAGCAGAGAGAGGCAAAGAAAGGCAGGTTAGTAGCCAGTTCTTGTCTTAAACCCCAAACCAAAGCAAACAGAATCACACAATCATTTGGGTTGGAAGGGNGTCATGTTGCTCATTTCTTTTCCAGCCAGGTCCTCCTCCAGCCACACTCAGGCCTCTGAGCAAAGTGTCAGGCCAGCAGCTTGCACTCAGAGGCTCTTAGGAGCTCTTCCTATCAGCACACTCCTAGCTTGTCTTTCAGCAGCAGATGTCAAAGCATTTGGAAGATCAGATTCAATGAATACTTGCTCTTTTCACCACCTTGTTTTTAGCAGAGGTCATTTTTGCTTGCTAGGTACACATTTTTGAGGGTTATAATTACATTTAATCCTTCCTGCAGTTTCTGAGCAAATATTTAAGTGTAGAACCTCAAGCTGTTAAATTACTATGAGATTTCTCCAGCCCTGTGGGTGTGATTAACAAACTCCTAATTACAATAGACTTGTAGCATAGGATGTCAGGACACAATGTGACAAGCTCAACACATAACCCAGGAGGATTTTATTCTTCTGTCCATCCTTTTTCCATAATATCTATAGGATATTGCAGCTTCTCTGCCCAATTCCACTCTGGTTTCTTCTACCTTTTGTATTCAGGTCAGTGTATGGATTTGGGAGTTGGACTAGATGAGCTTGAAAGATCCTTTCCAACCCCAAACATTCTCTGATTCTATCACTAGAGCTTTAGGACCACAGGACATGTCAAACATCATCAACACAGCTGTGTTACAGAGACCTGAACTTGGTTACCATCTCAAAAGAGAATCTAAGAGATCACCAAGCAGCTAAAAGAAGACCTGAGGACAAATCCAAACACTTCCTCCTTGTGCCCCTTTTATAGCTCAAGTTTCAGCACAAGCTCTGCAAGCTTTCCAGGTTCCAATCTCAAGACTAAACTTCATGCCACTGGATCCTGACAGCCTTGCTTATCCATGATTCCAGTGGCACAGGCTTTGCTTTCCTCTGTAATTGTGATGGATACAATTTACTGTTAGCCCACTTCAAATAAAAGACTCACTAGGCTAAAGAGTCCTTGGAATAAAATGGTATTTTAGCCCACATAGGACTTTGGTCTAACAAATAGGCTTAGATATTAATGTTTGTATAAATCTTAAGCCCATTTAAAAACCAAACCAAACAACAAAAAGCCACCAAAAAACCCCCAAACCCCAAAAGGATTGATGGAGACCAAGCTAAGGATGAGTATTTTAAGAAGCATTGTTAACACATTGCTGTAGACTAACAGGTTGGGTATGGTTATAAAATCTCTTTCTAATAAAGAAGCATCTCCAGCTCTGCTAGTTCTAGAGAGTGGACTGAAAATCCTGAGAAACTACCTCAAATTGCAATCCCATGGGATCATTTCCAGCTCTCTCCAGTGCCAAAGGCTGTGCTGGGATCCTGACAAGTGAATTTGCTGTTCCATCTCCTGGCATGTTAGCAGTAATTGCATAATAATACTAATCTTGAGGAGAAATTTCCTCTTTCCTTTGTAACTCTTACCTGCAGCAAGAAAAATCCTTAACAATAAACCTGGAAAAGCTTAACAGAAATGAGTGTTTGCTGCCTAACTTCCCCAAACCCCAAGTCTCATCCACCCAAGGAATGCTCTAGTTCTTCTGAACATTTTCCCTAACTCAGAGTATTGAAAAGCACAAACATTACAGGCAAAGCACCCTGCTTACAAATGATGCTTAATTTGCAGTAAATAACCAAGTTAATTAGGAGTAATGATCCCCTAGACAGTCTCCACATCTAATTATTCTTTAAAGGGGAAAAAAAAAACCCTATCTGGCTGCTTGATGCACTGCAGAAAAAAGAAGATCTAGAGAGGATTTTTTTTCCATGCCAGTTTTCAATTTATCTCACTACATTATTAATTAATAATAATTAATATTCAGGCACTCACATTTTTATTTACAATTCCAGGCATGAATTCTTTATGAATGATGATCTGAACTTTTAAATTTAATTAAGGAATTTAGAAGTAATTAAGGGGTAAATTCAGAATATAAACTTCCTGCTTGTTTATCTTAAAAGTGCAGCACTTGTTATTAAAAAAAAAGACCTTTTTGAGATGCAAAATTACTGGGCTAGAACAGATCATCTCCAGCCTGACAGCTCCAAAGTACACGAGCAATTGGTCTTTGTGGCACTTTCCTTATTCTCTTCTGGAGGAATCAACATGAAAAGTCAGATTGCATCACACTCCAAGGCAAACAAGAGTTGTTGAACAGAAAAGCTCCCAGCACAAAGAGCTTTTCCAGAAGGCAATCTTACTGCCTTTGAACTGCTCCTACTGCTTGGGGAAGGTGAGGGATGAACAAGTGAGTCCCAGTGCAGCCTTTTGGAAGAGACTCTCACAGGAATGAGTGTGACATTTGCTCTGCTCAATCAGCTGTTCCTTGGCATGACTCTGGAACTAAGACTTTCCAGGTCCCTCTACTTACTCTAGTCCTGCCAAATTATCACACACAGAGTCAGGAAGGTTGGGAGAGACCTCTAAGCTCACCAAGTCCAAGCATCCCTAGCACTGCCATGCCACTAAGCCATGGCCCTAAGGAGAGCAGCTAGATGTTTCCTAAACCCCTGCAGGGATGGAGACTCCAACACCTCCCTGGGCAGCCTGGGACAAGACTTAACAACTCTTGCAGGGAAGAAATTCCTCCTGATATCTAATCTAAACCTCCCCTGCTGCAACTTGACTTGGAACAGCCCAAACTCTGGACTTAAGAGAGACTTGAACTGAGCTGGGAGCCATCAGTGTGACTCAGCCCATTCCTACAAACTGTCTCTAGGAACTACCTCTCAAAGAGGAGTTGATCAACTCTCAGCTCTGCCACAGAGAANACTTACCCTGAGAGAGGACATCCATGGAAGGCTGGTCTGCATTGATGGATTTTAGACATTTGTGGTAGATCTGGAAAAGCTGAGGGAAGTTCCTGTGGTATTCCAGCAGTTTCTTTGCCACATTCTGCTCCGAGAGGTCTGCTGGAGTCACCAGCCGCTGCTGCACTGCTGGATCGTGTGGCCACTCGAAGGTTGTGTGGTACACCTCTGCAAGTTAGACACTCATTAGGAGCCAGCAAGAGGATGGCATAGCTCTTGCTCAGATCCCAAAGGTCTTCTAAATAAAAACAACGTCTTTGTTTCAGCTTTTTTTCTGGTGGCACAAGCAAAAACCTGTGCACTTCCCTCACTGACAGTTGACTATTAGTCTGCAGATACACAGCTAGGATGTGGCCAAGGTATAGAATCATAGAATAGAATCCTAGCCTGGTTTGGGTTGGAAGGGAGCTCTGGAGCTCATCTAGTCCAACCCCCATGCAGTGGGCAGGGACATCCCCAACTAGAGCAGCTTGCCCAGAGCCCTGGCAAGCCTCACCTGCAATGCTTCCAGGGATGGGAACTCAACCACCTCCCTGGGCAACCTGGGCCAGTGTTCCACCACCCTCGTGGGGAGGAACTTCTTTCTTTCTTACTTTACTTACTTTAATGTCCAGTTTAAATCTACTCTTCTCCAATTTAAACCCATTGCCCCTTGTCCTTTCCCTGCAGGCCTTTGCAAACAGGCCCTCTGCAGCCTGCTTGGAAGTTCCTTAAGGTATCCAAGGTATCCATCAGTAAGAGCCTGGGGATAGCTCTCCAAGTTCTCAGACTGAACCCTAAGCAAGAGCTTTGACAGCAAATCTCCTTTCTAGCAAATAAACCCCATTTCTTTAGTTAACAGCATCCCTCCTAATTCCATTCCTAAAACATCCTAGGTGTCTTTTGTTTTCTAGAGCACTGTCAGGGTTTTCTTTGTGATGGATGACTGACAGTGATAATACAGAGCTAAGCCTAGTTGACAGTTATTTAATGGAAGATACCTAAAAGCATATCTACACCTCAGGAAAAAAAACCAACCAGGATCTAGCCAAGATGCACAGCAAAATAGGAATAGATCTAACCTTCTCTACTGCCACAGCCTAGTGCTTGCAGGCTCAGTACTCATATTTCCCCATCTTTTATGGGCACAATGCAATGTCAAACTAATACTTTTTCCAAACAGTTGACATTCATAATTAATGATAAACTCCTGCTAGCTCTTAAAAGGACACCATTTAAATTTAAACCCCCTAAGAGCCAGCAATACTCCAGTTTCTAGTAGAGCTCAGGAACAAACACATACTGCACCTTCTGTGACAGGATCAAGCCTTTTCCCACTGCTCCTCTCAATCAGCACAATGTCTGCAGCATAGAGCACAACTAGGCATAAAAAAGAAAGGAGCCTTTGTTAGTTCCTTGCCTAGGATGCTCTGGGAATGCTCTAGAGTTCCCTAGGATGCTCTGGGAATGCTCTAGAGTTCCCTAGGATGCTCTGGGAATGCTGTAGAGTTCCCTAGGATGGTCTGGGAATGCGCTAGAGTTCCCTAGGATGGTCTGGGAATGCGCTAGAGTTCCCTAGGATGGTCTGGGAATGCTCTAGAGTTCCCTAGGATGCTCTGGGAATGCGCTAGAGTTCCCTAGGATGCTCTGGGAATGCTCTAGAGTTCCCTAGGATGCTCTGGGAATGCGCTAGAGTTCCCTAGGATGCTCTGGGAATGCGCTAGAGTTCCCTAGGATGGTCTGAGAATGCTGTAGAGTTCCCTAGGATGGTCTGGGAATGCTGTAGAGTTCCCTAGGATGCTCTGGGAATGCGCTAGAGTTCCCTAGGATGCTCTGGGAATGCTCTAGAGTTCCCTAGGATGCTCTGGGAATGCTCTAGAGTTCCCTAGGATGCTCTGTTTCAAGTACATTTGCCTCATTCTCTGTTCCCAGAACTCTCCCTGCAAACACTTCACTTTTAAGCAGAGTTTTGCTCCACCTCTTTAACAGTGAAATAGGATACAATAGACATCAATCCAGTGCAGGATCCAGGAGTGCTAGTTCTAGTGAGGGAGAACTTTGTGGGTATCTGCAGCCTAGGACAGAAGCAGCCACAGATTTGATTCTCTACCCCAGACAATTCCTTTTCACCCAGCTACTTTGGTAGTGAGAGCAGTGAAACTTCTTGTTTGATAACTTCACAGCCAAAGTGTTCAAACTTGATTAAAATGCCTCAGAAGATGAGGCATCTGTCAGTTCCCTAGGTTGCCTCTGGCTAATCATCCTCACAGTTAAACACTGTAATTTAATTACTATTTTCAGTGCCTCTGATTACAAATTTCAGACAAGCTCTCCTCATGACTTTCTTCTTCTCTGTATCTAACAGCTCTGTCAGATGCTTTTCTCCCCATTAAAGCACTCACACACCATAAATCTCATCTCCTCTCAATCTTCCCTTTGATTAACTAGACAGACTGAGCTCTGAGATTCTCATTCAGGTCTTGGTTGCACAGATCTAATTGTGAGCAAAACTCAACTTCAGAAGTTATTAGCTCTATTAAAAATACATGCAAGTACTAGACATTAAACAGCTTTGCCTAACTCTAGGGCAGTGCTTCTGAATCCTTCATTAGCAGTCAAAGCTCATCCAAATCAAATCCAAAGTGACAATTCATCAGGTTTGCTAACATTCTGTTCACTGTCCACTGCCAAGCTTTGCATGTCTCATTTTACCCTGCTTGCTACACAACCATAATCACTTCTTCCATTCTCAGCAGCTCCTCTAAGTGGAGTAATTTGGGACAAGTGGCTTCTTCTAGACGGCAAGGGCAGCTGTGTATCAGCATTTTGCCACTAAGCTCATGTTCCTCTCAAATCAAGTCAGATTCCACCCATCCTCTGAAAGGTCCAACCTAAAATCATTCCATTTCCACTTCACTTGCTGGAGTCAAGCTGGCATTCTCTAACTCACCAGAAGGATGAATTTGTATTTAGCAGCTGAGGAATTGTTTTGGTGTGAGGATAAAGGAGATGGGAGCAGGAGGAAACCTAGCTCCCCTGCTAGAAGAGAAGCAAAGCTCCATGTGGCTGCTCAGAGACACTTGCTGCAGTGGTCTGGAGAAGAAAAAGGGATTCAAGTGTGGAAGGGCTCAAAGTGTCACAGGTTACCTCAAGTTTGGGAAGGAATCTGAATAATACTGAGCTATCCTGCTGCCTGGTGACTCTGCTGTCTATCAGTACAGAATTGATGGAGGATTTCTGGGGAGAAACACTTCTTTCCCACTGGATACAATCCCACAGAAAACCTTGTGCTGCTTACCAACATGCCTAGGAATGATGCCAGCTGATTGCAGCAGCCAGGCCTGTTCCTGATTTTCAGGGAAGCCTTCCAAAATCCATCCCTATTAAACAAAAATAACCCCATGAAATAGTTATTGATCCTGAAAAAGAAAGAAAAAAAACCTCAAATGAGCACTAAATATCAGTGTTATCTGCACAAAAATGACCTCATTCTGCTCCCACAAGAGCCCAGGATGTGTCATGGAGAGAAGAAAGGAAACATGGAGCAGGGATGCACTGGCACCACAGAGCAAGGGAAGCTTAGCTATTGGAGCAATGAATTTTGTCTCATGCTTCAATCTTAACACTGAATAAAACCAACCCCAAACCAATTTTCTACAGTTGTGAAATATTCAAAAGGATCCCAGCACACACAGAGTGTATAATAATAATACCAAAAAAAAAAGAGGCTAAACAAATCTAAAGACAGATTTAATGCCAACAACACTGAGGAAAATATGCAGCCTTTCATTATTTCCTTCAATTATACAGGCAAAGCTCACAGTAATGGAACCAGCATTCCCCAAGCTAATGAAGCAACAGAGCAAAAGAAAGAGGGGGGGAAAAAAGACCCTTTTTGCTCCCTTAAGTCCTTGTTATAGCCAGCTAAGTGTTGGATTGAGCATCTTTAAAAAAACATTTACAGATCTGTGAGATGCTGGAGGAGAGCTTGCAGCCTCACTCACTGTCTGTGGGATGCACTTTTGGAAGCCTCAGCCACTTCTTCATCTCCACTCTCAAGTCTTCTGAACTCCCTCTAATTCCTCTGCCAGCTCCTCAGCCACACAAGGTCCTTGTCACTAATAGCCTAGCTCTCAAACTCACTTTGTGATGCTACAATAAATCTGGAAGCCTTCTTTGTACTGAAATACAGAAGAGAATTTCAGTCTTGCATCATCTCCCACATAGATCTGAAGCTCTGGCAGTATGAGGTCTAAAGGTTCTCCAAAGTATTGCAGGGAAACAGATCTCCATGACTTCCCTAGGATGAAACTGGGCCATTCCAATTAGACAAGAAAATAGACTACTGAAAATTCCTTAATTAGCCTCATTTCAGGAAGATGTCCTCCTGCTGATAGCTGCAGAAAAGAAGAGACTCAAGCAAGCAGAAGCCATTCTGGTCAATTCCTGGTGTTTGCTCTCCCAAATTGCTGTCTGAGGTCACCCAAGGTGCTCAGAAAGCAATTTATCCCTTGGGAACTTGCAAGAGGAGATGCTGCACAAGAGTTTTAGTGGAATGCTAAGAACTTCAGCATTACTTCTGAATATATTGTGCCTCTACGACATATATAGAGGCCTAGATCCCATCCACAGAGGCCCAGATCTGATGTCATGGCTAGGCTTTGTGAACACAGCTCCAGGGAGGGCTCCATCCATGCTCTTCCCAAGCGCTTTTTCCAAGCGCTGCTGGCTGCAAAGGCCAATTTGGGACAGACAAGAGCAGTTGCAAAAGGCACAGCACAAGGACTCCTCAGGAGGTAGAAGCTGCAAGACACGATTCTTTCTACGCTGTCTTTTCTCCTCCAGAGTGATCCTGCGTGCCTGCTCCAAACCATGGGCGGCATTCAAACTAGTGTGTGTGCAGAGCTGCTGAGTGGAGGCCAGAGGAGAGCAGTTCAGGGGAGCAATATGGCCAAGGCTGAGCTGTTGTTTCAGGGAGTCCTTGCATCTCCTCTTCGGGGCTCCTCTCTTGCCACAGCCAGGGGCAAGTTGCCCATAGAGCATGAGCTTAGGCAGGCAGGAGTTCTTCATCCTGGAGCCGTGAGCTGCCCAACGCAGCTGCGTTCTCAGCAGCATGGCCTCAAGGCTTGGAATTGCTGCTTGTTCTAGGACACACGGATTAGTCCCAGCATCTGTCCAATGGATGGTTAGGATTGTCCGGAGACAGCGCTGCTGGAAGCGCTCCAAGAGTCGTAGGTGGTGGCCATAGATGAGCCAGGATTGGGAACCATAGAAAAGAGTAGACAGCACAATGGCTCTAGAAACACTGAGCTTTGGACTTTGCTTCAAGTGTTTATTTCACCAGACTCTTTGATAGAGTTTTCCCAAAGCACTCTATGCCTTTGCTAGCCTAGTGTCTATCTCTCTGTCAATCTTCCCATCTGAGGAGATGAGGCTGCCTAGGTAGTTAAACTGTTGGACTGATTTAAGCTCTGAATCACCAATGATGATATGAGGATGATGAAAAACTTCCTGAGGTGCAGGTTGATATAAAACTTCTGTTTTCTTTAAGCTAACTTCCAGCCCAAAAAGCTGAGCAGTGGCTGCAAAGCAGGACATTAAATGCTGCAGAGCTACTGCTGTCTGGGCAACAAGGGCAGTGTCAGCAGCATAAAGCAGCTCCTGGACAAGATGCTTTATGGGCTTAGTATGGGCCTGCAAACACCTTAGGTTAAATAGGCTGCCATCAGTATGATATCTAATGGAGATCCCACCCTGGTCATCAAATTCTGCCATGGCCCTTTGGAGCATCATGCTGGAAAAGAGTGTGAGTAGAGTTGGTGCAAGAACACAGCCTTGTTTCACACCATTAGTTATTAGAAAGGGCTCAGAAAGTGCATTGCCATATCTGACTTGGCCATGCTGATTCTCATGGAATAGGATAATCATTTTAAGAAACTTGGGAGGACTTTCCATCCACAGAGGCCCAGATCTGATATATAGAGGCCCAGATCCCATCCACAGAGGCCCAGATTCTCTTCTGGGGCAAAATGGCATCAGATGCCCAAAGCCAATATATCTGTGCCAATTACAGACTACAGAAATGCCTCATTTTCTCCTCATTTTTGGAAACTAAACCAAAACAACCAAAAACCCCACCCCACCAACCTATTGCTTCTGCTGTCACTACACCTTCTTGCTCCAAAGCATGTCCTCACTAATAATATTGTGTTTTAGCAATCTAGAGCAAATGTAAGAGGTTTCTAGACACATTTCAAAGTTCCTTACATCAGGCAATAAGTGATTCCTTAGCTGAAAGTTGTTTCAGTGTAAGAAAACACAGCTTCCTGCAATAAATATGTTTGAAGGCATTAAAGAAATGCCAACTAAACACTGCAAAAAAAAAACCAACCCCATAAGTTAGCATTTTGGATTCTGTTTCCAAAAGGTCTGTGAGTTGCAGGCTATCAGTCAGTCCTTAATTAGAATACATTATCCATCTCCTTGACACTTGAGTGCAATGTCTCTTCCAGCAGAGAGCTGCAAGCTTTGTTCAGCACAGGTTTATTGATATTCTGCTGCCTTCTCCTCTCCATACCCCCAGTGGCTTGCTGCTGTTTTATCACACATCAAAAAGGCCTTATGCTCAGGGCACCCCATGCACAGCTCTGAGCTGGAGGTCTGAACAGCTGCAACTAGTGTGCTATCACAGGAGGGACAAGCTCCAAGCAGATGTGACAGAGAAAAAAAAAGGGGGGGGGGGAAAAAGGGGGAAAAAAAAAAAGAGTAAAAAGAGAGTGTGGCTTGGGAGCTGAAGCAAGACACAGCAGAGCAAGACCTGACTTAAATATGCCTCTCATGCTTTATGCAAACATTGGTCTTTTTTTTTTGCCCTCCTGACTATCATTAAAGTCTAATTAGGAACTTCAGATGGTAAATTTGCTTCTTTAGGAAATCATCTGGTAGGTTTTTGGGTGGGTTTTGTTGTTGTGCTTGATAGCATTTTTGTTGTTCTTGAGAACCTTACATCCATGCCTGGGTTGGACCTTCTCACACGCAGGGTGGAACAAAGGCTAACAAGTGAGTAATTCCACAGTGTCTGTGGTCACTCTTCCCTCTCTTTCAGCTGGAAAGCTCCATCCTTCCCCTCCTGAAGCCTGCTGTAAACACAGCATCCTGCTGGTGCCTGAATGCCAGGGGAAGTGCTCCTGGGACACCCATGCCCTGCTGAACATCAGCCACAAGGAAGGGTTTCTCAAAGCCATCACTTTCCTCTCCAGATTTAAGGAATCTGGAGCCCAGTGAATGCTCAAGGTCACAGCCACATGTAACACTCATTCCTTTGCTGGCACCACTCTCAGCTAGAATACCAAACCTCCATCCTTTCACACTTTCCACTCCAGTAATAATGACTTGGGTATTCAAGCTCTCTCTTGTTATTTGACCTGCACACTCTCCATTCCTTTTAATTACAAAACCCCAAACTGACACTGCCTTAGAATAATGAGAAGGGAGAGTGCAAAGGAAACATCCTGAATTAGCTGGCACCCTGAAAGAAATCTCAGCCACAAGCATCAAGATCAAATGTCATGAATGCTGGAAAACAAGCCCTCACAAGAGCTTTTCCACATCATTATTTAGTGTTTTTGAAACAGAATCACATGCCTTTCACTCCAATCTGAAGAAAGAGGTCAGATAATGCACAAAACCCCCATCATTTCAGTCCTGCCTTTGCTAGCTCTAAAACTGCTGAGATTTTCATTAGACTGAGGAGTGCAGTAGAAATCTTGTCAAGCCAACTGCTGCACTGCATCAACATTAGCAGGATGGATGCTGGAAGAAGCTCAGACTTCCCCACATTTCCCATTAGGAAGAAAGCTTTTATTGGCCACATTATTTTTATAGGTTGAGTAAGCTGCAAAGTTGCTTTCAAAATAGCCACATTCTTCCTGCAAACAACAACAACAAAGATGGTGAGCAGGCAGATTCTGTCCTCAGATGAATCTAGGGAGCATCACTAGCCTTGCATGGAGTTTCACAGAGACAACAGGATGATCATTATCTGCCAAAGTAAAAATCAACAAGCCCAAACAGCCCCTGCCCTGGTTAATACCAACCAAAAGGGATTCTGCCATGCTCCTAAGCCATCACTAAGATTGCTCAGCTCACTCCCTCACCAATTCCTCATGGAGCAAGCTCTTCATCATCTTTCCTCTCCATCAGAGGAGCTGTAGCCAACATCTACTAACTTTACAAGATGAAAAGTCTTCCTATGAGCTTCCCAATCCCAGGTTTTACCATCATGCTTGGATAAGTTTTATATCAACCTGCACCTCAGGAAGTTTCTCATCATCCTCATATCCTCATTGGTGATTGGAGACACAGAGTCTCAGCAGAGCTGTTGATCGACACAACTGTTCTCCTTGGAGAATGCTGGTGACATCTATAAAGCTCTGAGTGTGTCAGAACAATGGTCCAAAGAAATTCAGGATGCTTCCTGTTAGTGGGATGAAAGCTGTACAATTCATGCCCAAGCCAATGACACTACAAGGAGAAATAAAGCAAAGAGCTGCAGGGCCTGTGGCCCAGCAGACTGCTCCTAATCTAGGCATATTTTCAGTTAAAAACCTAAACATGCTGACTCATGTTTTGAAATAGATGGCATCAACCTCTTGATGAGGTACAAAATCCACAGGATTCATTCTATTTCCAATCACACCAGCAAAACATTGCCATTAAAAAGCAGAGATTATTCCCTTTCCAATGGAAAAGCCACAGACAACCTGAGGATGATTTAGTGACCATCAGTGACTATTCTCTTTTGACATGGATGGAAGGATCCAGATCATTGCAGACTACACCAAAAATGAGACAGAGAAAGAAAGAAGGACAAGACCTAAGAGTTCCACTATTTCCAGCTTCTTTCAGGAGCTAGGAAGCAAATTTCACCCTTCAATGTAATGGTCATTCCCAGCCCTGCTTCATTTCACCAACAAGCTGGAGGAGGAGGAGGATGATAAGGTTGAGAAGCAAGAGATTTGAGTCCTGCACAGATGTGGTCCTTAGGGCCATGGTTTAGGGGTATGGGAGGGATAGGGATGGTTAGACTTGATGAGCTTAGAGGTTTCTTCCAACCTGAATGATTCTGGCAGGTCAGGAGGTATTAGTTATCCTCTGCCCAAAGAGGTGGGTGTGACAGAGGGATTATTCTGGAAACACATCCTATTTAGCTGAAAAAAACCCTGTTCAGTCCTTTGTGAATGTCACATCTATTTGGTGTTGACTTTTTCCTCTTCAGAAGACTTGCAGCCTGTATTTTGGCACTGTTTAGGAGTAGGAGGTTCTCCTTTAGATGAGACAGTATCTTACAAATAATCCCTTAGAAAGGGTTGGTTATGGACTCAACAAACCATAACATCTGAGATTTTAAAGGGAACACATAAAAGATTTTGCTTTCCTTGAGTCCAGACATGAATTTCAACCACTATTTACCTCCTGAAGTTCTCTGTTGGGTTCTACTTACATTAAGGCTAAGCTGGCAGGGAAAAAGCAAAGGCACCCATTGTGAGGAGAGCTAAACCTCTTCAGTTGCCTCCTTGTGTAAACTAACAGTGAACATATTAATTACTCCCTAGAAGAGATTCAAAGGCAGGGTTTTTTTTTCCCTAACACAGGAAGAAAATCAAAAGAGACAATGAGAAATCAAGACAATGGAAAGCAGTGATGTTAGACTCCTTTTCCTCCCCTTCCCTCCAGAAAAGCTCCAAATCTTCCCCTATTGATTTGTATCTCTTTTGTGTTTATCTGTTTTGTCCACTGTCTCTCTGCCAGTTGCCCCAGGCAATCAACAAAGCTCTGCTTGTTCAGCCTTTGATCATGTCTCTGCTGGAAGATTAGCATATGCATCCTCTCATCCTCCCCTTTATCCTGTTAATAAAGCTCCAAACTCCCTCTGCTGATGTTCAAGAAAGCAATCCCCTCCAGAGCCCCCAAAGCTTTGCCCCCATTCCCTCCTCTGCTCAGGACTCCAGAGTTGTCTCTGTGCTTTATCCAGGGACCCTCTGAGGAGCAATTCTTACTTGTTTGATGCAGTCCACGTTTGACAGACATTCCTGGATCAGATTGGCCCAAAGTGCATTGGGAATTTTCTAAAGAAAGAACAAACAACAACAAAAAAAAACCAACACCCAACAACAACAAAAAAAAGGGCTGAATATTCACAATTGAGTTCAAAAGGAATTTTCCCAGGCAGGCATCTTCTGGTTAAAGGTGAAGGGAGATGTCTTCTTCTAAATAAATCACTCAGTGCAAGTCCCAGGTGGCTTAGCCAATAGCTCAGGGAGTGCAGAAGGGCACAAAAAGCAGCAGTAAAGGGGAAGCTGAACACAAAGCCTACAGCCAGCTGTACCATGCAAGCAGGGCCAACTTACACACACACACAGGACAGCAAACCTGCACAGGGATCCATAAGAACATCACAGCCACACATAGTCCTTTACAGCCCAAAGAGTCCTTCAAACCCCCAACATCCTTCACACCCCAAATAGACCTTTACATCCCTAACAGCCTTTACACCCCAAATAGTCCTTTACACCCCAAATAGACCTTTACACCCCAAATGGACCTTTACATCCCCAACAGCCTTTACACCCCAAATAGTCCTTTACACCCCAAATAGTCCTTTACACCCCAAATAGTCCTTTACATCCCCAACAGCCTTTACACCCCAAATAGTCCTTTACATCCCCAACAGCCTTTACACCCCAAATAGTCCTTTACACCCCAAATAGTCCTTTACACCCCAAATAGTCCTTTACATCCCAAACAGTCCTTTACATCCCAAACAGTCCTTTACATCCCAAACAGTCCTTTACATCCCAAACAGTCCTTTACACCCCTAACATCCTTTACACCCCAAATAGTCCTTTACATCCCAAACAGTCCTTTACATCCCAAACAGTCCTTTACACCCCTAACATCCTTTACATCCCAAACAGTCCTTTACATCCCAAACAGTCCTTTACATCCCAAACAGTCCTTTACACCCCTAACATCCTTTACACCCCAAATAGTCCTTTACATCCCAAACAGTCCTTTACATCCCAAACAGTCCTTTACATCCCAAACAGTCCTTTACATCCCAAACAGTCCTTTACACCCCTAACATCCTTTACACCCCAAATAGTCCTTTACATCCCAAACAGTCCTTTACATCCCAAACAGTCCTTTACACCCCTAACATCCTTTACATCCCAAACAGTCCTTTACATCCCAAACAGTCCTTTACATCCCAAACAGTCCTTTACACCCCTAACATCCTTTACACCCCAAATAGTCCTTTACATCCCAAACAGTCCTTTACATCCCAAACAGTCCTTTACATCCCAAACAGTCCTTTACATCCCAAACAGTCCTTTACACCCCTAACATCCTTTACACCCCAAATAGTCCTTTACATCCCAAATAGTCCTTAACATCCCTAACATCCTTTACACCCCAAATAGTCCTTTACACCCCAAATAGTCCTTAACATCCCTAACATCCTTTACACCCCAAATAGTCCTTCACATCCCAAATAGTCCTTTACACCCCAAATAGTCCTTAACATCCCTAACATCCTTCACACCCCAAATAGCCTTTACACCCCTAACAGTCCTTTACACCCCTAACAGTCCTTTACACCCCTAACATCCTTCACACCCCAAACCTCTGGCCCACTACTGCCAGTGAGTGATTTTAATAGCCAAGCAGAACCCCAAACACAGAGCAAATAAGAGAAAGATTTACTATTCCTCCCCTAATATTTCTTCCAGTAGTATATTAGATTTCCTGGCAAGAAATTAACAATACTCTCCCCTCCTGTAAGGATTTTCTTCACTATCTTGTTAATTTAGGCTACACTCTATGCTGAGCTTGGTTAAACCAACTCCATTAGTCACTTGAACTTGATAAAAGTCTAAACCTTTGGCCCTGTCAGTCAGAACAGCTGGTCACTGACTAAATGTCTTCCCTCAGGCTCATTTATTTTGTCATTATTGGTAAAATGAAGACTCAGGAAAAAGATCTGCAGTCAGATTCTCTACTCAAAGAATCAGCTTTCACTTAACCATGTGAGTTTGACTCTTTCTTTGTACCATGTTCTCTGCTTTCCCACCAGTCTGAAGGGCACAAGCCTAAAAAAGAAGAGTATTTCTGTAACCTTCTGTCATTCTAAAGGATGTTGAGAAATAGGATGAAAAGATTTCATGACAATCATCTTCATCCAATCCTCCAGGAGTGCTGGAAACACTTGGGAGTGGAGCAAGCACTCCAGAACAAGCCAAGAGAGCCCAGCTGTGAATAGGCCAAGGTAGCCCAGTCAGGCAGTGGGTTTTCTGGTTTTGTTTCTCTCTGCTCTCCCCAGTCCTCTCTCTCAGCTATTCCTAAGGCAACACTCAAGCAGGTAAAAGAGAAAAAAGGGAAGAAATTGCTGTGTTTCCTACAAGTGAGCAGGTGCCATAGGGTGATGTGTCAAAGCCTCCTGCAGCCTGTCCCTGCTGGAGCCTGGCTCTGTGGCTTTGAGTGTGTCACCTTGCAAAGGTGCATCCTGCTGCTCTCTGAACCAGCTCGTGTCTGCTTGCCTCCTTTGATGTGTCATGTCAAGACAGCCTAGCAACTGCCAGGGCTCCACTCTGCTAAGCCTTGCCAAAATGAGCCTAACTTCTCTCAGCACAGAGGTATTCTTAGTCCTTTCTCTTTGGAGCCAGGCTTACTGCACAAAACCAAGGAGCAGAGGCAAGGATTGCAGTGCTTTAGTTCCTTCTGCTCAGCCTCATTTCTTGGTCAGTTTTCCTCCTCCTGAGCAGTGGCCTATAAAAAACAGCTTGCTTGCAGAATGCCTAATTATTCAACTAGAAATCATTACATCTGAGCCATCTCAGGCAGCACAGCTACAAGTTCTTTCTCCCAATCCCTCACAGAAATACCTCCCTCAGCCTGCTGGGTGAGACTGCACCTCCCAGGCCATGACCTAGAGCTTACCTGAGCCTCTCCCCACCCTCAGCTTAGTTCAGCAGAAGATCTGCTGCTGTGGTATTTTATGTCCAAACCCCTTTTCTGCACATCACTGCTGAAAACCATGCATCCATTCATCATTCATTGGAAGTATTCCATGTTCTTTCAGGGGCACCATACTTCAACCTCCACGCCTCATCTCCTCAGAGTTATAGTTTCAGTGATAGCCTATCAAAATATTACATTTTTTTTTTCTTTTGAGGAACACTTTTCACCAGACATTGCTATTGGAAGTTTTGGATAAATTTGTGCTGAAAACAGCTCCAGCTCCAAAACTTCTGACTTCTCCAAGTCTGCAGAGAACACAGCCAAGATTGAAGAGATTTTGGTTAGTATTCTTGAGAATGATGAATGATTAGATGTAGCTTAGCTTCTTCAGACAAATACCCATGGAAGGCTGAGGGGCTTTTTAGATATCTGTCTATCTATCTGTCTAACTCAATCTCTCTCTCTCTCTCT
>VWZO01002024.1:31329-43650 GCA_013396975.1 Bucco capensis
GAAACTCCAGCCTGGTACTGAGGAATTATTTATAAGCAGCGTCAGAAAAGAGTGCTCGGGTGCCAACACTAATCAACTTCTTCAAACCCACTTCAAAGAAAATCAAAAAACCTTTCCATCCACAGATCCTTTTGAGGTTTAACTAGGAGCATGATTTAAAATTCACCAGAAAACCCTTAGGTATTGAAGCTTTAATACACAGCTTTCTTGGACAAACGTTTGATAAGAAACGAAACATAGCATTCTATACAAGCAGCTCAGGCTTTAATATTGCCCAGGGCTACTGTAAATGCTCACTTTGTACTAAATCTGGGGGTTTTCTCTCTGCTTAGTAGCTGGCAGCAGATGGGGCAGTGTAATTCACTCATTTGCACACTTGTAAGGCTCCTTCTCTCTAAACATACCACACGAGCAGGACACAACTGGACGGAATATTGAACCCTCTCCCAGCAGCAAATTGTCATTATTTCACTCTAGAGATAAGAAAGAGCAGCTAAAAAGTCAGGAAAAGCTAATAAGTGTTTTCTTTTCTTCAGTAACAAATCCTATTCCATGTTTAGTCCTGATAAGATGTTACCCTAAACATACCACACGAGTAGGACACCACTGGATGGAATATTGAACCCTCTCCCAGCAGCAAATTGTCATTATTTCACTCTAGAGATAAGAAAGAGCAGCTAAAAAGTCAGGAAAAGCTAATAAGTGTTTTCTTTTCTTCAGTAACAAATCCTATTCCATGCCATGTTTAGTCCTGATGAGATGTTACAGGATTTACTCTTCCAAAGAAGTAAGTTTGAACCTTCAACACTGATTGGAATAGGAGCTAAATTGATCCAGAAGAAGAGCTGGACTCACTGAGTTCCACTTGAGTCCAAAAGGTTCTATCATTAATATTAATGCCCCCAAATTTGCTTAACTTGTAAGAAAACCCCTTCATCAAACAGGGAAAAGCACAAAGTAGAGGATGAACATCCTTGCAGAAGCTCTGTACATTGCTTCAGAGGTTTGACATGAAAGGAGGAACTCCCAGAAAGGCTACTTGGATCCTGAGAGCTTTCTTCATTAGCACAAAGCAAGAGAGAAGGGAGAAAAGGAGCATCTTGCTATATGAAAGAATTCTCAGTCCTCACATGATTCTGGAGGGTTTTTAGAAGGAAGACATGAAAGGACAAGAGCACAGAGCCTCAAGCACAAACACTTGGGCACACATTTGGCCTGGGAGCTTTGCAGGAGAGTTAGAAGCTAGAGTCATCATTAGATTTGTTTGTATTTCTAAGAGTACTTTATTATTCCTTACAGAGCTTTTCTAACTCCACACCTGGGATGGATGCAATGTTGCTTTTTCCACCCATCTCTGTTTGACATTTTCTCTAGGGCTAAAACTGCTTAGCAAGGCAAGATGATGAAAATTCATCCCTTTACTGATGGCTCTAATAAGGTTTGGGGTTATTTTTTTCCCCCCCTTCTAAATAGTCACCACGATCAAAAAGTAAAATCAACTCTTGCTACAGAAGTCTGTTTTATTCTTTTGCCAGAGAATTTATTCTTAAAACAACATTTAAGCTCTAAGTTTGATTGCAGTTCCTTCCCTTGATTCCTAGTGGCATAGTAGTGATAGGTAACTGGTTGGGCTTGATGATCTTAGAGGTCTCTTCCAACCTTCATGACTCTGGCAATTCTGTAATAGGGTTTGTTTCCAGACTAAAAAGCAGGCAGCATTTCTCCTTTTGACAAGCAAACTGTAGCCATGCAGGGGAGAGCTCTCTTCAGACAACACTGTGGGGCTGGAGGACAAATTTTAGCTCCAGCTGAAGAAATCTTAGCAGCATTCTAGCACAACCTCAGCTCTAGAAAGCAGGTTGCTTACTCCTGCTGCCTGCATCAGAGAAGGCTGCCAACTCTATTTTAAGCGTTGGAAATAGATTTTTAATGTCTATTTAGCAGCACTTCACTCCCCATCCACCTGATCACCACCACCAAGAGCTCCCAGCACCTCTCTAGGCACCAAGGATTCCCCTGATGCTGCAGCACAATGGTTTGCTGAGGGGGGGGGGGGGGGTAAAGCCACATCAAAGCAACGTGGTAGCAGCTCTGCCTGACAGCTCCTGCAGAACACAAACTGCAGAGTTCACTTGTGCCTAGCCAAACCTCACCTGCCTAAGGGGGAACACTTTGTAAATCCAATCATTTGGATGGAGGCTTACATGCTTTTATTGCACAGAAGAGAGACCTCCTACTCCCAGGTTCTGCTACAGGTAGGAGCAGGCAAGGCTCACTTGCTCCTTCAGCTGAGGTGGAACTCATTAGTAAACTAACTAATCAAAGCACAGAGAAAGCTGCCAGCCTAGGTAGAAGAGGAAAGCAAATTTACACCTGACAAAAGGAGTAATTAGTGAGCTTAAAGACAACAGGAAATATCAGATGGGGCCCAGCTTGCATTAATAATTGATACACCACAACTCTTTGTTATTCCCTTAGAGGCTTTCATTGTTATCACTGGTAAAGTGCATTTTTGATTAGATTACTCACTAAAAAAGAAATTAAAAGCATCTTACCTATAACTAGTCCACAACACTCACCTCTTCCCTTCCTCCCCCCTCTCCTCTCAAGACACAATCTGAAAAGTTTGCTTGCAAACAGCAGGAATTGAACTATTTATGGTGTCTCTTTTTCACTTACCATCATCCTTGTCCTGCTTTAAGTGGTCTATCATAAACTGAATGGGATCCTCTGGCTTGTGAATTAATAGCTCTTCAAGCATGTTCTGAAAATAAATAGGACAGAGGCGAGTTGAACAGAGCTGTGCACTCCTGATCTATTGCATTTTACAGCCTTACATTGAGTCTTCAAGGGGCTATAAATGTTTATTTTCTTAAGGCCTCTTTCACTGGCAAAACTGAGCCTAGGAAATGTAGTTTAGATGTTGGAAAGCTGAAATCAAGCATGGTCAGAAAACTGTCAGTGAAAATACAACCTATTTGCTTTGGCTTAGCTAGGATGCACCCAGCCACCAGAAAGGTTTGCCTGGAGCTCTTTGGTGTCAGCACTGACATAAAAACCAGACAAGGACCTTCAGAACCACAGTTCACTTCACCTGTTATCTCTGCAGGGAAGTTACACCTCCTCCTTAAGCTCATTCCCACAAGTTTCTCAACTGCAGAATGGCCAAGACCTTCAGAAAACATCCTCAAGTCCACAAAAGCAGCACCTCTCACATCTCTAACTGCATCAAGTCTTCCTCCAACATGACAAGGAAAAGGGGGGGAAAGGTTTAAAGCATTTCCTTGAATGTCTGTGTTGGAGTCTGTGATCCTACTGAAGGTTTGAGGTTACAGGAGCCTGCTTGAGAGCAGTGGGGATCTTCCCCCAGGGTCAGGGAGGCTGGAGCTGTACAGGCAGGGAAAGGAAGAGAAGTGAGAAACACTAACTCCACAGATTTCTTCCCCAGACATTTCAGCACAGCCAAGAAGTCTGTAATTAAACCCAAACATCAAATGCTCTGGCTTAGATTATCTACTGAAATAGGACATCCTTTTCTACAGAGCAGCCATAACACTGTAATATTTGGCAGTGAATTCCATAAAGTCTGTATATTCCATCCAATTTGATATTCTAACCCCCTGATTGCCTTTTACTGGAGTGGCCTCATTTCCTTTGCCACTTCATCAGAATAATTAAACCACTCCATTTGCTTTATAAACTGTTTCAGATGCAAGTTCTGATGCCTCAAGGTCTGGGGAGCATGTAACATAAAGTATCAAATCTGGATTTTTATTGGAAGTTCATTTCAAAATAATTACTTTGCAGAAATGTTCATTTAAAATAAGGAACCTTAATTTGGCACTAAAATTAGCAGCAGCTTTATGAACAACAAACCTAAGAAAATCAAGTCTTGTTAAGGTTTGAAATTGTTCAGTGATTGATGCTTTAACTATTTCATGCCCAAATCCTGCCAGCACTTAGATGCTTCATCTTACTCCACTCTGCTGCTAATCTCAGTTTAATTTTCTGTTAGTATCTGGGGGAGGTTCAAACTTTGCTTCTCCTGGTTTAGGTTTCACATTTTGGGGTTTATGAATGTTTAAGCTGAGGACATTCATTTCAAGATGTGTTTGTTTGTACCTTTATGTTATTACGATATAACTGAAGCATGAAAACAAGATTCTGTGTAAATATTGATGTCCTCTGAGGTCCTGCAGCTGCATCCAATGCTCATGGCACGCAAAACAAAATAGAGCCATTAAAAGCCCACAACTGTTATGCTAAATGGCCTTGAAAAAAAGAAAAGAGGGGAGAAAAAATGAAAAGGAAAGAAAAAGAAGCATTTGCTTGTTTTCCAGTGAAATTTGAGAAGCTAAAAAGGCTTTTAACATCGACAGATAGGAGCTAGCAACAGCACACAGGGAGAGTCTCTCTGACAAGTTCTCCTCTCAGGACAGCACCAGGACATTTAGTGTCTCACACAAACCTTCTCACGCTTCCCACAGTCACAGAACAAAACATACCTTGCTCTGAGGCAGGGAACCCAATCCTGCCCCGTGCTGAAAAACCACAGCGCTGGCAGAAAGGGACTTCTTTATCTTTTATTTTTGACACCCA
This sequence comes from Bucco capensis, assembly GCA_013396975.1. Classification (NCBI taxonomy): domain Eukaryota; kingdom Metazoa; phylum Chordata; class Aves; order Piciformes; family Bucconidae; genus Bucco; species Bucco capensis. Next base: position 35,929 of record VWZO01002024.1, read on the forward strand.
TCTCCACAGAAAAGCCTCGGCAGCAGCAGGAGAAGCAATGGGAAGCAGGTGAGGATGCAAAGGGCTGCAGCATGCCCGTTACCTCCCCAGCTTGTGTCTCAGGAAGGGTAAAAACCTTCAGCGCGGCTCTTCCCGCGTTTAATCTGCTCCTGCCTCCTCCTCCCTCTCCTAGCAAGCCTTTCCTCTCACAGACTTCCACAAGCTGCCACTTTCTCCCGCAAAAAAACCCCACCTCTGTCTGAACCTTAGTAATCGCCAGACTGTTATTAAAACAAGTTAATTACCTGGGAGAGCCCTCGGGCGCCTCACCTTCCCTCACCCCGCGCCTCCCCACAGGAGCCCGCTACCGGCCGCGGCGGGAAATGGCCGCGGCGCTGCTCCCCGCCTCAGCGAGCATTCCCCGGGACCACCCCAGGCCGGGCTCGGGCCTTGCCTGAGGCAGCACCTGAGGACCCTAAGCAAACCGGACACCACTCCCCACCCGGGGCCAGGCCAGCGCTCGCCGTGCCCCTCACGGTCCCACCCGGAGCCCTGTCCCAGAAGGGAAGAGCAATAGCCCCGCCAGGGCGGGCACGGCCCCGTTCTTCACCTGCAGGAGCCGGAACAGCTCCCGCTCCTCCGCGTAGGCACCCAGCGGCGGTGGCCAAAGCTGGGCGGGAGCCTCCATCGTGCTCTCCCCTAGCAACCAGCGCCGCCGCGTTGCTAAGGAGTGCGTCATCACAACGCGACAAAACCAGCGCCCAATCGGCGAGGCCTCGCCCGGCACAAGAGGGTGACGTCATCGAATAGCGACGCCAGCGCCGTTGCCGGGGAGACGGCGGCGCTGTTACCGGGGAACACCGTAGAGCCGCTGCCCGCACCGGCCGCTCTCGGCGGGGCTGCCGGTAGGGAGCTGCGGGGGCTGGGTGAGAGCAGAGCAGTGAGGCCCGCAGCCCGCCCTCAGCCCCAGGCTCGGGAGGGGAGTGGGGGGCCGGAGGGTCTCCGGTAGGACGGAGGCAGAGTGTACGCAGTAAGCCAGGCTTCCTCTAGAGCAGGGAAAAATCAGTCCCGCTGTCGGCAGGACCCCCTCTCGGGTAAGCAGGGCTGCTCCTGCTCCCCTGGGGTATGCTGCCTCCGCGCTGGCTGTGTTTGAAGTCACTCGGGCTAAGAGCTGCCACGTCTCCCCTCGGCCCTTCCAGGCGCTGCCTTTGATTCATTGCCACATTATGTCTACAATAGACCCACTAGGGTATATGGTTTCTGCCTGTCAGTGCTCCCCTCTGGCTTCTCTACCTCTTGCTGCAGCATCGTTACTACCTCATTGCCTTCCTGTTTGGGGCTCTGGGACTGCAGAGCTTTGAGTCAATCTGTCTTCTCTTGTCAACTGCAGCTCAGAGATGAGTTATACATGTAGAACTACATCATTTCTAAATACAGCTTCCCTTCTCTCTTTCTCTTCCCAAAAATCCAGGAGGGGGAGAAAAAAAAAAACCACCCAAGCCCAAACCATGAACGAGGTAAAGGAAGCTCTAAGAACCATAGAGCAGAAGTACAAGCTCTTCCAGCAGCAGCAGTTCACCTTCATTGGAGCACTGCAACACACCCGAGAGAATGCCCACGACATGATCAGACCTGTGGCAAGCATCAGCCAGGTACACAGTGCTCATGCAGCACAAAGCTCTCTGCTGAGGACAGCAGGGCCTGATGCAGAGCTGGCACACACCTGGGGATACAGCAGGAAGGAAGAAATGATTTGTACTAAGATGCACAGAAAAACCTCTCTAGGAACACGTATGTAACTCTGCAAAGCAGTGGCAAAAGATTAAGTAGAGGAGAGGAATACTCATGTTAGATCTTCCCATTTACAGAGGAGGAATTTCATTGCTGAGCAGCACTTTATGATTTAGTTTAACACTCTCATTTCACTGCTGAGGCAGAGCCAGAAGCACAAGGTACAAGAAAGCAATCAAACCAACTCTCCTTCCCCAGCCACACATGGAATCTGTAATCCTTAACTTGTACCCAGCAAGCTTGCCTCCTCCCCCTGGTATTGGTGCTGCTGTATCTTTCTCTAGTGCTTATTAAAAATAATGGCTGTGGTACAGAGGTAGGATGATGGATTGAGAGCTGAAAGTCCCAAGTGGGCTAAAGGTTTTTTTTCCTGGGCTGCTAAGTGAATTGTCTTGGAATTTTTATAGCATGAGGACTTTTCAGTAGTGTTAAGAACTTAGAGCAGCTGCAGAGAGAAGAAAAATCTCAATGAAATTAGACCTGTGGATTGGAGAGAGCAGAACCCAGGCACAAAAGCCAGATGGATGCCAAAGGCAGACGGAAAGCCAAGCTCTTGTTAGGATTAGGCCACAGAAGTGAGCTGGTTGTGTTCATATCCTAGAATAGTTTGGGTTGGAAGGGACCTCTGGAGCTCATCTAGTCCAACCCCCCTGCAGTGGCCAGGGACATCCCCAACTAGAGCAGCTTGCCCAGAGNCTCACTCCTGCCTGCTGTGCTTTGGCACTTTGCACAGTGGCTGATGCCTGCAGAGCCACAAAAGCAAGCAGCTTCTCAGCACTAAGCTCAGCAGCCCCAGGGAAATTCTAATTTCAGAGGCCTGCCTCTGTCTTTGCCCATGCCCAGGTCCAGTCCTACATGGCCCATCACTGTAACAACTCCACAGACAGAAGAGTCCTCAGCATGTTCCTTGAGCTCTGCAATGAGCTGAGCCAGCTCTGCCACTCCCTGGAAATGCTGCACTCTGGCAATGACAGAAGCAAGGAGATGCTGGAGACATGCAAGCTGCTCCTTAGCCACAGCAATGACCTGAGCACCATCAGAGCTAGGTAAGTCTCTCCAGGAGCTCACTTGCTCTCTTCAGGGGCTTTTCAGTGTCACAAGAATGCACATTCCTTCTTGACTACTCCATCCCTTCTCTTCCAACACCTTTCTGGCTTTAGGGAAGGTTCAAGGTGCTTCCCAGTTTGCTCTTGCAGCCTTTGGGAAGCCATTGCCAGTCTCTGTTCACAAAAAGGAGTGGAGTTTATTCTCTCTTGGCCACTGGAGCATGGAAGAGCACACACAGGCAGGTTAGGACATGAAGTCCCATGCAACCTTCAGGCAGTTTCCCTCCTCTCCCTGCAGCTCATTCCTGTCCCTGCTCCTGACCTCCTGCAGCTGAAGCCCAGCAGCCAGGATGGTGTCTGGCAGGACTCAGTTCTCAAGCTGCAATCCTCTCCATGCCTTTTAGCTCTGGGGAAGTGGCTTGCTGCACACTGCTGCCCTTCCCAGGGGGCTCAGGGTGGCACCTGGGGGCTCTCACCAGCACTATCCTTATCCTGCCTCTTCCTGGACAGGCTAGAGACATGGGCAGGGAGAAACTTAATGAAGTTTAACAAGGACAAGTGTAAGGTACTGCATCTGGAAAAGAACAAGCCCATGGATCAGCACAGGCTAGGAACTGATGTGTTGGAGAACAGCTCTGGGGAAAAAGCTCTAGGAGTGCTGGTGGCTAGGAGGATGCCCATGAGGCAGCAATGTGCCCTTGTGGCCAAGAGGCCAATGGCATCCTAGGANTTCTGCCTCTTGTCTCCTCCTGTCCCACAGATACCCCCATGATGTGGTGAATCACCTGAGCTGTGATGAAGCCAGGAATCACTATGGAGGAGTGGTGAGCCTCCTCCCCATCGTCCTGGACTGCCTCAAGGACTGGATAGCCCACGTGGAGAAGCTGCCAAGGCACAAGCTCTATAGTGTGAGTGCTGCAAGTGCTGCCTCTGAGCAGAGAGCACCCCAGGATGCTCCAGCTAGGGCAACCACTTCCCAGCCACTACCACCTCCTGAGCACCTTGAAGCTCAGACCTCAGCTAGTAAGAAAGCTAATGCACAAGTGCAGGGGAGTAAGCATGTCTGGAAGAAGCAGCTGAAAGACACAGAAACTCATGGTAGGAAACATAAAGTTCCCTGGAAACCACCAGGTAGACATGCCTTTTGAAGGCTCAAGGAACAGGCTTGCCACCTTCCATCAGGTGGCTGAGTAAAAACCAAGACAATCAGAGCTCCTGCCTGTCCCAAGGCCACTTTCTGAAGAGTTAGTGCTGGAAGGCAGCATTGGACAGATAGCTCTCTCCTCTCCCTTGCTGATGGAAACTCTCCTGCCCACACAAGTAGCTGTAGCCACCACAGATGGGCTCTTGGAGCAGCACTGCAGAGGGAACAGGCAAGAGTCAGGAGGAAGCAGGTTCTAATCACTCACAAAAGTCTGGGCAAGCCACTCGACATGGCATTTCACACTTGCTCTGCCTTCTTTCTGAGGAACACTCCCTCACTTACCCAAGGCTGGAGATGTAAAGAACTTGCAGATCTGAAGGACATGATGCAGAGGAGCAAAGGCCTCTCAGGATGGATTCCTGGGTGTGTTTGGGAGATTTACACTTGGCCCTAAAGTTCCCTCACCCTCACTGAAATTGCCTTAGTAGTTGGCCTAAAGTCCACAAGCCACTCATGATGTCAGAATCCAGAGGATACTACTGATGTCCCCAAAGTCCAGAGGGCACTCATGATGTCCCCAAAGTCCAGAGGGCACTCATGATGTCCCCAGAGTCCACAGGCCACTCATGATGTCCCCAGAGTCCACAGGCCACTCATGATGCCTCCCTTCCATGCCACTGATTACAGAAACAGTCAGGCTGCTTTAGCTGTTCCACCAGTGCTCTGCTGCATCCTTCCTGCAGCTTCTCCCCCCACTCCTAGCACATCTGCCCTCACACCTGGGACTCCTTTGCTGTCAGAGCTAGAGATGTGAAAGGGAACCAAGTTCCATTCTGCACTTGCTTTGGTGTACTGACAGTCTGCAGACTTTGAATAAAGCACCCTGGGCACCCCAGAGCTCTGCAAAGCTCCCCAAGTCATCTGAATAAAGCACCCTGGGCACCCCAGAGCTCTGCAAAGCTCCCCAAGTCATCTGAATAAAGCACCCTGGGCACCCCGGAGCTCTGCAAAGCTCCCTAAGCCATGTGCAGCTGCTGTGCTTGATGGCAGTGAGGTGGGAGGAGAGCCAGGGGCAAAGCTGTGGCCATTGTGATCATTCCTCTTCAAGCTTCAGCTTCAAATGTCAGTGCTTTGCCTTTCCTGGGGTGATAACCAGGCCTGTCTAGCTTTCCAGGATATTAGGAGGCTTCCTTCACTCAAAGCACAAGTCATTTGGAACAGTCTCCTGCTGCTCTGGATCAGCACTTCCCATTGCCCACACGGTGACTTTGGAGCAGTGCTGGGATCAGCTTTGTTTCCAGGCTGCTCAGGGAGGCTCAGCAGAGCCCCAGGCTCTCCCCATCCTCTCCTGGAGCTGATAACACATTTCTGGGAGTGCTTTTATTCAAGCAGTGTTAACTACAACCTCAAGATCTCCATGCTGTGGTGTTTTCCCTGGATCTGACTGCTCTTTTCCCCTCCCACAGGTAGATTAGCTCCTGCTCTTTGCTTCCTGCTGGAAGACACTCCTGAATAAATGATTTCCTCTTGCACACCTGCCTCAGCTTGTTAAACCTGGGAGAAAGCTTTTGCCTTCAGATGACCAGATTTTGGGCAACAAGCAGCCAAAAAAAACAAAAGAAGGGAGGATGAATAAAGAGGAGGGAGCAGGGGGAAGGCATGATGGGAAGGTGAAATGGGAAGTACTTGCAGGAGCATTTGTATTCCTCACCTAACCCCAGCTGCTTTAGCCCTTGCTTCCCTTCCCCTCTCCACTGGCACTGCAATGCAACACAACACAACACACAGCTCTCTAGCCACACTGCAGCTGAAGCTGCTTTTTAGGAGACATCATGATCCAAGTGCATCCAAAGCTTGCCAGGGTGCCACAGAGCCTCCAAGCTCCTAGTAGGGCCCCAGGCAGCAGGATGGGACCATTGCCCTCTCAGGCTCTACTTGAGAGCTCTGGTGCACAGACAGCTTCAGGCAGGGAAAGGTGAGTTGCTTGCAGCTGCCCTGTTGTGTTTCCTGCTGCAGGGACAAGGCTCTGATGACAGCTGCTGCCTTGGAAAGCTTTTCAGAGCAAGGACATGCTCCATGGCCTAAAAGATGACATGTGTTGGGGTCACTGTTCCCAGATCTTGTTGCCAATCCTCCTCCCCCTGTCATGTAGTTTAAATTTGAACACACAGGCTCTGAGGAGATCCAAATCACCGAATCACAGTGTGTCAGGGGTTGGAAGGGCCCTAGAAAGATCATCTAGTGCAACCCCCCTGCCAGAGCAGGAGCACCTAGACCAGCTCACACAGCAATGTGTCCAGGCAGCTCTGCAATGGCTCCAGACAAGGAGACTCCACAGGCTCCTGGGCAGCCTGGGCCAGTGCTCTGGCACCTGAACTGCAAACAAGTTTCTCCTCAGCTTAATACTAAACCTCCTGTGCTCCAACTTGCTCCCATTCCCTCTTGTCCTACCATTGGATGCCATGGAGCAGAGCCTGGCTCTCTCCTCCTCACACTCACCCTTCCCATATTTCTAAGCATTGCTGAGGTCTCCTCTCAGTCTCCTCTTGTCCAGGCTGAAGAGACCCAGCTCTCTCAGCCTGTCCTCCTAGGGCACATGCTCCACTCCTTTCAGGATCTTGCTGGCCCTGGGCTGGACTCTCTCCAGCAGCTCCCTATCCTTGTGGAGCTGAGGGGCCCACAACTGGACACAGCATTCCAGGGGAGGCCTCCCCAGGGCACAGGAGAGGGGAGAAGAACCTCTCTGGCTCTGCTGGCCACGCTCCTCTAGTTGGTAGTTTGTTTTGCCAGAGCAGTCCCAGCACTGCTCAGCACCTCTGCTGCTCAAAGCTCCCATGCACTTGCCTTTTTGTACTGGACCAAAGCTGCAACACAACCCCCAAAGCTGAACAAGAAATTCCAGCCTCTCCCTAGCCTCCCAAGCAGCCAGAAGCTGAAGCCATCAGCACAACAATGAATGCACAGAAGCTGGCAGTCTGAGCTTTGGCACTGACATGACCAGAGGCTGCTGCAAGCCTGCAAAGTTAAGCCTCACAAAAGCACCTAGACAAATCACTTAATTTCCATACAAGTTCTCCTCTCCCAGAGTGGATGGACACTTCAAAAGACAAAAAGATACAGCAAGAATTGTTTTTCTCTGCTACAAACCAAGCTGTTTGAAGCATTTACATAAACAGGATGTAAATGCCAAGCACAGAAGTGCAAGAAAGTTTTCCTTGAGCCTCTGTGAGCATCAAATTGCAAGATAATACAGTGAGAAAGCTGGCAGGGCAGCAGGCTGACTTACCTAGAGAGCTGGCAGGGCAGGCAAGAAAGGCTGCTTGTCTCTTCAAAGCCTCAACTAGAGATACAGGCTGCTAGGAGATGATCTCAACAGAATCCTGGCATCTGGAAGCTTTCCCCTCTGTGCTTCCCTTGAGTCAGCTAAGGGTTAAACCAAAAAGGAGGCAATAATCAGGTCCAAAGATTCTGTAGATGAAGTATCAGGTTCTAGGGTCTCTCATTCCAAGAGGATGGAGGGCAGCTCCCAGCCCAGGAGGTTCAGATGAAGGGTCAGGGCTGGTAGGGGATTCTGAAGGGAATAAGAGGAGTCAATTCAAGGCAGAGGGAGAACTCAGCATCCCCAAAATGCCATTGTTGAAGAATTACCCTCAGCCCTTCATTGGAATGCTGAGCTTCATGTATCCATTTCTACATTGCTGTGAGCAACTTTTCCAATATGCATTTATTTCCAGGAAAAAACCCAAACCAACAGAACAAAAT
>VWZO01002035.1:1213-36398 GCA_013396975.1 Bucco capensis
GGATAATGCAGGATATGATAAACTTTCATCTAGACTTTCCTAGCTTTTAACTTTCCTGGCTAGTTCTAAACTTCCAGGTGATTAATTACAGCACCTTAGCAAAAGGTTAACAGGACACATGAAATAAAAATGACACTCCCAAAAAAACCCAAGAGCAGGTAGTTCAGTATGCCCATTACTGGCTTGGTTTTTAATAGGGAAGCTGCTTTTCTGCACACTTCCAGTCTCTCAGGAAATGCTGCACTCATGACCATGAGTGACAGCAATTCTAGGGAGCTTCCTGTCCTGAGGATAGGGAAACTCATTTTAGCAAGAGCAAAAAGAACCCTACTAATACAAGTCCTAAACCACCCATTTGTGTTTGGAACACACAGTCAGATAAAATGCACTTCAGAGAAAAGAAGAGAAAGAAAAGCTTCTTTGTTTCAGTGCAAATCTTTATACTGTCTCATTATTTGAATGTGCCCCCTCCTGGAATAATATCATCCAACTGGTTTTATTTGACAGGTTAAAGAAATTCAAAATATAAGGGTTAGGGATTTTTTTCTTTTATAGAAGACAAAAATAAATTCACATGTTTATATCCAGAACACTAAAATATCCTTTTTTTAGGCAAAATTAATATCGTTCCTCATATGGGGGAGGGGAAAATCAGAAAATGTCACAGTATCATTCCTTATTTGCTGCACAGGGAGATTCCTTTGTTTTCTAGGCCCTCAAACAGGTAAGCTTTTTACTGTGTTCTTTTACTCAAGTTATCACAAGAGCTTTTTAGTGCCAGACTGAGCCAAAAGATCTGCAAAGAAAAAAAAATGCCTAACATGATCTAATCACCAAGAGCCTGCAGAAGATTTTTTTTAGTCTGTAGCAAACCAAACACTACTTTATTTGACCATTTTCAAGCCCAATCAATATCTCAGAGACATCAATCAATGCACAACACTTTTTCCATCACTGTGCTAAAGGAAGAAAGCAGCACAAAAGAAAGTTTTCACTTGCTTGGAGCTGCACACTGAAATCAGGCTGCACCAGGATGAGGATACAGAATAAATGCAAAGCCATGGGAAGGCATCCAGCTCTGGAGCCCTCAGTACAGGAAGGACATGGACATCTTGGAGTGGGTTCAGAGGAGGCCACCAATGATCCAAGGCATAGAAGACCTCTCCTAAGAGGAAAGGCTGAAAGAATTGGAGTTGTTCAGGCTGGAGAAGAGAAGGTTCCAGACAGACCTTCTTGTCAACTTTCAATACTTAAAGTGGCTTATAAGAAATATGAAGAGAGACTTCTTAGCAAGGCCTGTTGTGACAGGACAAGGGGTGATGCTTTGAAACTGAAAGGGGTTAGATCTAGACTAGATAGAAGGAAGAAGTTTTTTTTATGATGAGGGTGGAGAAACACTGGCCCAGCTTTCCCAGAGAGGTGGTAAATGGCCCATTTGTGGAAATATTCCAGGTCAGGTTGTTTGAGGCTCTGAGCAACCTAATCTGTATGAAGATGTCTTTGCTGACTGCAGGGAGCGTGGACTAGATATACTTAAAAGTCTCTTCCAACCCAAACTATAATATGACACCAAAACATTCCACACAACCACACTTTAAATAGTGAGGTGACAGAAAAACCACAAATTACTTTTGCAAGTCCTTTCCCTGGGAACACTGTACCAAGATATTAAAAATGCTAAGATATGCTGTAGTTGGTTATACTTCAGCCATGCACCTTCTCATCTCACACTTTTCCCCCACTCTTGGATCCTGCTGGAATGTCTCCCTTGCAGCTCCACATGAGGCAGGCAGCATCACTTTGCTCATTGTAGACCTGCATCTGCTGGGAGAATTGTAGGTGCTCTTGATCCCTTTGCACTGCTTAGAAGATGTAATGTCATTTATTTAATTTCATAGGTCATTTGATTGCTTTATCTTGATGGCTTGTTGCCTTTTTAAAGTTCAATTTTTCATACATTTTATATTTTTAAAATAAGCATTCTGAAGCTAATCATTTCTTCTTACATATTTCCTCCCCACCACCCCAAAGTGCCTCCAAACACTGTGATTCTTGTCCTTCAGATCTGTTATCACTCCCAATTCCTTTTCTGCAGCAAAGACAACATTCTCTACTCCTCCTTCCTAGAGTCACTACCTCAAAGACAGACTCTAGCTGTGGTTTATCTTCTCCACTACATGACATGATCCTGACAGTGTCTTGTGATTGGCATTGCAGATGTCCTTTGCCCTCAAGAAGAGTATCAAAAGCCACATGTCCTTACAGATATTGAAGCCCCAAGCACACACTCCATGTTTAGAGTCACAGAATGGTTTGGATTGGAAAGGACCTTGAAAGATCATCTAGTCCAACCCTGCTGTAGTCAGCAGGGACATCTGTAGTTAGATGAGGTTGCTCAGACACCCAGACAACCTGACCTTGATAACCCCCAGGGATGCAAGCTATCTGTGATATCCCAGTCCAGTTAACTCTTTGCCATGCATTTCCTCATCTTGGTCTGAATTAATTAGAAAATGACTGTCAAGAATTAGGTCACTCTAGTCTGTTTGCAGAAAAACTCACCACTGGTTCAGCTGTGATTTCAACTGCCAATACTCATTTATGCCTCTTTAGAGCGAGAAAAAGAGTCACAACTAAAGTCTCTCAGCTAGAAATTTAGCAGCTGGAGACCACTGGAGAGATCAAGCCAGACTCTTTGAATGTTATAGCCTGATAAGACAAGAAACCATGGACACAAGTTACAATATGGGAAATGGGAAAATCCAATTAAATTTTAGGGAAATGTAAATAAATACATATTCATATTGCACACTGAGGGCAGTCAGAAATTGCCAGAGGGCAAAGGACAGTTATAAGAGCTCCATTCATGGAGATTTTCTAAATTTAACTGGAATAAGGCCCTCAGCAACACACCAACTCCAAAGCTGGCCCTGTTTTAGGCAATAGGGTTTATACCAGATTATCTTCAAAGGTCTCCTCTAATCTGTTTTTCTTGTGGTAAAAGTCACTGTAAAGGTCTAACTCTTGCTCAGGAGTCCAAGCCTTGCTCAAGTCTCTGCACTCCACAGGGAAACATGTTTGTTGTCTTCTTTGAAACCCCTTTTCCCACACTGGCAATTGTTCAGATTCATTTCTTCCAGCACAGAAAGCCTGTCAATCCTCACTACAAAATGTGTCTTTCAACTAATTTTCCTCATCTCTGAAAACTCCAGACTTCCCTTGAGATAAGTCTTCTTATTTATAGCTTTTAACCTTGATTATACCTTGCCCAACAGTTCACTTGCAAGGTGTTCACCTACCAGTTTTCCTTCTCCAGCCACACAGACACTAATGCACAGCACAAGCAGCAAGTCAGGTGTGTACAGAACAACTATCTGAGCTGGAGACTTCATTCAGAGTCATTTTATTATCTGTCCATGCCCACAGCCCTGTCTATCAATCATCTACACTGATGCAGTCAGGAAATTGTTCTGCTAAGATGCTGTTCTCATTTTCAGCCACATCTAAGCCTCTCATTCCCTGGAGATACACAATAGTCCTGCTTTCTAGTGTTTTGGTTTGACCCTCCCCATCAGAATATGTACCTCAGCTACCAAGTTTGCTAAATAAAGTAAATCTCCTTTATAAATGGCTGGCTGAAAGAATCACATCTTCCTAGAAGCCTGGCATTTGGCTACAATCTATTGGTAAGGCTTTTCCCAAATGCAGTTTGATTTCCTTGCAACCAGACTTTGTCTGGGGCCCAATACCTCCAGACTCAGCAATTTGTTTCCTTTGTCATTGCAATATCCTCTCAGCAGGGACCAGCTCACAGCTTATCCTCTCTCAGCACACATGGCCAGCTCTACATTCACCAGGATATTTCATTTTGCTCTGCACTGCTGACAAGTGTGGTACTTCATTTCAGCAAGGGTAGTCCACATAGCAGCATTTCTGACTCCTCTAAAGCAATGGGGAGAGTTACAGAATCACACAATGTCAGGGGTTGGAAGGGCCCTAGAAAGATCATCTAGTGCAACCCCCCTGCCAGAGCAGGAGCACCTAGACCAGCTCACACAGCAATGTGTCCAGGCAGCTCTGCAATGGCTCCAGACAAGGAGACTCCACAGCCTGGTCCAGTGCTCCTTCGCCCTCACTGCAAAGAAGTTTCTCATCCTGTTAATACTAAAAGTTATTTATGAGTTAATCATGTCTTTTTTTCCAAAGCAAAATTCTTTTTTCTTCTTGCTTCTAGGATACATGCCCAAGTTTGTAAAAGCCAAAACTTGGTGTTTGCATGTGTCCAGTTTGAGGTATTCCTAACACTATCACTTCAACAGGAAGATGAGAACTCAAAATTTCTCCCAGTAGAAACTCCTTTTTGGAACTTGAGCACTTTTAAGGTCCATATTGAGCTTATTAAATCCTTTGCCCATACATGAGCCTTGCACACAATTTTTTGGCTTTTGCTGCTATGAACTCCTGCAGTTCTGAGCCACAAAGTTGCTTTGTGCCAGAGTCCCCTGCAATTCTCCTTACTCCAGGCCCAGCCTGGTCTATCCTGCAGCACATCCTTAATGAGCTATGTGTAGCTCCTTCTTGAAAGGAGCTCTCCCACACACACAGCTCCAGCTCCACCTCCCTCCTCACCTGCTACCAAACCTGAAATGATTACCAGAGCAGCCTGCTTGGGGCAGGTACTCCTCTTCAGATCCTTCACAGGCCTGTACTTTCATCTCCTCATTTCTGGGATTGCTACACTTCTGAAGAGGGAATAGCTTTTATTGCCAGGCATACTGAAGAAAAATTGATTTCTTTGTCATTATTTCCTACTTGAGAAGGAGACTATTGCCTGCTCCTGAGAACCATTCCACCCTGGATGTATTAAGCTCATGCTGTATTTTCCTTATTAGCAGTGGCTTCACCTGGCTATTTCTTATACTACAGGCTCTGCTTTATGAAGGTGAAGATCATCTTCCCCTTCCCAGGCCTTATAGCATCATGGAAGTACCTAGACTTCAGACTTTGTCCATGCAACCTTTCAATTCCCATCCAAATCAGGACTTAGACCTCAAAACACCTCTTGGAATTAGCTGCTTTATTCTATACTTCAAACTGGAGGACTGCCAGTGAGCAAACAAAGGAAGGGGCAGTGTGCCTGGGTAATCTAGTTTGCAAAGCATGCACAGCAGCTCACAGATGAAAAGAACCACTTCAAGCATCACATCACCTCAAAAGTAAGCAGCAAAACAGGTAACACTGCTATAGCTTGTCAGACTAAGGGGATAAGTCAAGCACATTCACAGACCCAGGTCAAAACATACAGGCTCAGGCAATTAATTCATTAATAAGAGATTAAAACATAGTGGCATTTCCTTTGCATGTGAACAGTCAAATCCCAGCTCCTGAGCTTTGTGGCACATCTCTGATAAAAGGCATTGATTCCTGTCTTGTCTGCTTTCAAATGATGCCAAAAGATACTTTGCCTTTTCTAAATCAGCTTTGAAAAACTGACTATCTTACTTCTAACCACAGTGTCACAAAGTCAAACGTTAAAAAAATGTTCCAATAACGAGCAAGAGTTTATTTGCTAGCCAGTATTGTATGTTCTATGTCACACAAGTTCAGAACAGACTTCAACATCAAAATTACTGTCTAAGAATCAGCACTGAACCACAGCTCATTTAAATGTAGTAATTCTGAGAATCATTTGTGCTTTGATTACCAGGAAGACAGAAATCTGGAGAGAGGTGTCAACATAGCAGCTTAAGGGCATCCACTCTACAGAAACAAGAGTTCTCTAGGAAGTCTTGCCATTATCCCTAAGAAAATACATTTCAACCTCCCTGGAGTGTTATTCATCCTCCTCACATCTGTCTTAGAAGGCCAAGCCTAGGAAGTAGTGTCAGTGATAAATGAGATTTCCCCTCTCCAACTTCTCCTCCTCCCTCAACAGTTACATAAACCTAACAAGAAAGATGCTGCTCCCCCCCCCTCCATCCCCAACCTTCCCAATGGCTTAAAACTGCACAAAAAGGGAATAAAAGACTGCCAAAAGATACTAAAATAGAAAAACTTCCTCTGCTCACCCTAAATTGCTGGTCTGTGTTACTTCTGGCAAACCCACACCATTTAAGGGGCACTTTCCATTTTATAACCATTTAGAAAGCAATTCAGCTGTAGCTACAGAAAGCTCTTAGAGGCAAGAAACACCATATGGAAGGCCCAGAATAAGGTTTATTGAGAAAAATTTAAGCCACCTTATTTTTCTATTCCATCTATTTCTAAACTGTTCTTTAAAAAATGGAACATTTGTAACATTTAATTTCCAGTATGCATTTGCCTTCCTGTTGGAACAGCTTTTTCTTCTAGGCTTCCAGGCCCAGGACTAAGCACATCTCTGCATATATGCAATGTCTCCAATGCAACATTCTCCATTTATTTCCTTATCTTATCTGAAGAAGAGTCATGGGATGTGCTATCTTCTCCTCTGGAGATAGGAGAGCAAGTCTAGTAGCACCTGACTCAATAAATTGGGGCTGAAGAAAAAAAGTGGGACAACAGATCATGCAACAGAGCAGCACTAGAGCTCCAATTGGAGTTTAGAAGCTTTTGCAAGTTATGAGTAATTCTATATTTACTTTATTTCTATTTTTGTGGCATAAAGCCCTCCTCTCCAGCAGCATTCAGAAGTTAATTACTTTCAAGAAGTGTCATGAGTTTAGCAGGTTGGACAGAATAGGACTGGTTACAAAAGGACTATTCTGTTACCTGTGTGTCCCCCCCCCAGGTGATGGAGAGAAGGGAAAAGGGCTCCCAGTACAGGGGGAAGATAGAAGAGAACATGTATATAGGACACAAGACCTGTGCCTACTGCCAACTAGACATCAAATGTTTCCCAAAGGCCATTGGGCACATGCCAAACTAATCCTCCCAGTTGTGTCAACCTTGGAGAAGTTTAGCTTGACAACCCAGAGATTTTGTCTGACTGATGGGAAGCAGACACTGGTTTGAAAAGACACTGTTAACAGACCAGTCAGTCAATTTGCTGATGCTTAGCTGTTCTGTTAATTTGAAAGCTGGCTGAAAACTAGATCATTCCAAGAGTGATTCCTTCCAATAGCTGACAATTTATTTTGAAAATAAACTCTGGAAAATTCTTGTTGGCAAATGCAGGCTTTGATATGTTTGATGATATATCTTAGTATGCAAGGATGGGAGATTTCTTGCTCTTCATTCCTAGCCTTAAAACTGCAATTGCCTATCGAGGAACTTTATATCTTGACTAGAAGTTGCTCGTTCAACAATCCCTGGTCTAACAAGTGGCCCACAGGTAATTATCTCAGCTTTCACACAGCCCAAATGCTAGACAAGTTTGTCAAAATGATTTTTACTCCCATGGTTTATCATCTTGTTGGGAAGATTTTGATGAGAAAAAGATTAAGTCCCTGCCCTAATGTGTGCATTTCATTAAGCTTCTAATCCTTAAAGAGTCACTAATGCAACTAGCCATTGAAAAGCATTAAATCATAGTTCAGTTGTATTGACTAAAATAATCTCCTAATTATTGCAGAAGAGAGCAGAGCACAAGAGCTGTGCTGGAAATTACACCTCAGAACTTTTAAGGTGCTGTACAAAACAAAACCAAATTGAAAGGCAACTCTGATTGGTTTTGGTCTGCAGGAATATGGGAAGGTGAACAACATACCTCTACTGAACAACTCCTTCAGAGCAGGTGGGATTTTTAGGTCACGTTCCTGCAAGTGGTCACTTTTAAGGTCATTTGGATGGGGTGAGGATATTGTTTCTTGCAGCTGGTCAGCTGCTGCCATCAGGAGAACTAAAAGGACCCAATGAATTGCAGCTGCTCAATTATCACTAAATCCAATCTGCTTCTGAAGAAAAGGCTCAAAAAAAGCACATCCAGCCCCTAATAAAGACAAAATAGCCATCATATAGCTGATAAGGCATCTCATTATTTAGAAGATAATTTAGTTTTGCCTCTGTTTTGGCTGCTGTAAGAGGTATCTGGAAGCACACATAAAGGATGTCATTTCTAAAGGCTGCAACTCCCTCCACCCCTTTGTTCAGCCCCTCCAGGTAGACACAGAGGAGACCTGCTCCCACTAGCAGGGCCTCCAGAGGCACATGCATCATCCTTCAGGCCTTGCATGCCAGCTGATGACTTCCAGAGTTTCCAGAAGGCTTTTCCTTCCAGAGTCATGCACTCCAATACACTTGCTGAAGACAAGAGCAGGTAGCAGCTATCCCAACTAATGCAAAGAGTGACCTAGTAAGGAAGTCATGACTGATACAGTTTCAAATCCAATGTTAAATTTACTGTACCCTATGTGAGGGTAGCCATAAGTCTTTCATGAGCAGCTTGCCTTGTAAAGCATGATTTTGAGTACAACATTTGCAATTTAAACACCCAAAAGACCAATAATAATTCACTGTCAACATTTATAAACCCTTTTGAACAACTTGCATTCTCATTACCAGAAAGATCACCAGAAAGGAAAAGAAACAACCACAAACATACTTAGAAGCAAGACTAAATCCCTCAAGTCAGAGCATCAGTTCAAAGAATAATTTCTACATTTTTACTTTCACTAACTCTCTATTTTGTCACAGCAAACAAGGTGCAGAATGATTTTCTCAACTAGATCAGATAGGTCAGATTTGGGGTGAACCACAGCTTTCTGGTAAATATATCTAGACCTCCTGAGTGCAGAATGATCTTCTCCACTAGATCAGTCAGACAGGATTTAGGGTGAGCCACAGCTTTCTGGTAAACATATCTAGACCTCCTGAAAGCACTGACCTTAGAAAACCACTTTTTCTTTGAACAATCTCTAAATGGATACAGTTTTAAAACAGAAGAAACAAACAGTAGAAGCCAGTGGAGTCTTAAAAGGAAGCCACTCTATCCACACACACAAGGTGTTTTCAGGTTTACTTCTAATTCAGTTTAACTAATTCCAGTCTTGCTGCCAACTCTCCCCAGTTCCCACATCTTCAAGAAGCCTCTTTGAGCCTCATCTCGGGAGGCTTGCCAACAGGTCATGTCCCTTAGACCATCCTCTCCCTTTGGCTAACTGTCCCCATGATGGAGCCTTCTCCATCCACCTCCCTGGGCAAAGGGTCACCTCCCTCCCTCCAGAAGAGGGTTTCTCTTTACTAAATAATTAATACACACACATCTCCTCCCCCACAACACCATCACCCATCTCCCAGCACCACAAAACAAAGCAGAAAAAGAAACTCTATCTATCCCAGCAGACTTTAAACAACTGAACTTCCACAGAAGTTAACAGGATTTGTTAGTGGTGTTGGAAGAACTTAAAAAGAGGAAATGTGTGGTGATCAAAACCATGTAATTTTTAACTATATTTTTATCTTCACTTGTTCTCTATATTTAGACTCTACTGGACTTTGCTGCAGGCTAGATTTTCTCTTTAATTAACCAAGCTGGCCTGGAATAAGTTAGACTTATACTTAAGTTCCTTCCAGCATTCTTTCTTTTTGCTAAATTTGAATATGTTGAAGTGCAAATACCACTGGCACAAGGCCTCAAGCCTGCATCAGAGCTAGGATAGGCTATACAGGATCATGAATCACAGGGCTTTGATGCAAACTTGCCTAGAACTTCCCCTTAGTGCAGGCCATCACAAAAGACTAAAACAGCTTTGAGGTAAAAGAGCCAGATTTTTGCAGAGGGAAAGCCAGCCCAATGAATTTTTCTACAACAGCAAAAGCTTAAAATTTCCAATCCATCCATCCATCCATCCATCCAAGCAAGTCCTCCTCTGGAAGCTTCACCTCTTTCCAGAACCTTCCACACTCAACACAGCCCTTCTGCTCTCTGGGAATTTATTCCTTTCACAGTTACAAACACCTGGATTCCCTGCTCACAGGTGGAGGTGATTCCTCTCCTTCTCTGTCCCCTGCAAACTGCCTCCCCAGCCTTCCAGAGGTGGTTCTTGGATCACACCCTGCACATGGACTCACCTGACCTCAATCACTCCTTTAACCAGCACAAGTAAACAGGCTAGGTGTGTGTCTTCACAGTGCTCTGAGAAACTTGGTGAAAACCTAGAAATGAGTGGATTTTGTCTTCTACATATTCCCCCCCCCTTTTTTTTTGTAACCACAACTGAACATTTCTTAGCTTCTCTACTCCAGCTGGGATCAGTTAGTAGCTAAACTGTAGAGCACAAGAAGCATATACCAACAGACTGCTGCAACCAGGATTTATCAAACTCCTTTGGTGGAACTCAGATTTTAAACATTGACAGAAAACATCCAAACTGCTCATTGAAAAGGCACAAAAATGATTTGAGGACTGGAACCTCTCTGCTGTGAGGACAAACTCAGAGAGTTGGGGTTGTTCAGTCTGGAGAAGAGAAGGCTCCAGGGAGACTTTAGTGCAGCCTTTCAGTACTTAAAGGGGCTGTAAGGAAGATGGGGACAGACTTTTTAGCAGGACTTGTTGCAACAGGACAAGGGGTGATGGTTTGAAACCAAAAGAGGGAGATTTAGACTCTACCTAAGGAAGAAATTATTTTTCATGAGGGTGGAAGAAACACTGGCCCAGGTTTCCCAGAGAGGTGATAGAAGCCCCATTTGTGGAACCATTCCAGGTCAGGTTGTTTGGAGCTCTGAGCAACCTCCTCTAGTTGAATCTGTCCCTGCTGACTGCAGGGAGGTTGGACAAGGTGAGCTTTAAATGTCTTTTCCAACCTGAGCCTTTCTATGATAACGAAAGGCCTATGAGAACACTCTCCCAGTTGCATGCTGGACCAAAGCCCCAGCCTGAAATCATCTCTATTTAATTAATATCTCACCAGGCTATTTTCCACAATGTTATTTGGTACATAAATAAATAACAGAAGACATTACTTCTGTCTACAAAGGTTTGCCCTCACTCATGGTTTGTCCATTCTTACACAGACAGAGGTTCCAGAACACAGCAAGCCTGTGAGGTCTTTTCCTCCTCTGTTTGCTCTCCTTGGAGCCTGAAAAAACAGGTGTCTTCCAGTCCTCAGATACCTTCCTGGTGGACTTCATGCCACTTCATGGGGTTTTCCTGAGTGTATTTTTAATTTTCTTCTGAATGGTGTGGACAAACACATTATCATCTGTAAAAAGGAAGACTGATCACAGCCAGCAGACTCTCTATCACAGAATCACAGAATGTTAGGGGTTGGAAGGGACCTAGAAAGATCATCTAGTGCAACCCCCCTGCCAGAGCAGGATCACCTAGACCAGCTCACACAGCAATGTGTCCAGGCAGCTCTGCAATGGCTCCAGACAAGGAGACTCCACAGCCTCCTGGGCAGCCTGGGCCAGTGCTCTGGCACCTGAACTGCAAACAAGTTTCTCCTCAGCTTAATACTAAACCTCCTGTGATCCAACTTGCTCCCATTCCCTCTTGTCCTACCACTGGATGCCATTGAGCAGAGCCTGGCTCCCTCCTCCNCAACCAGATCATATGTATGATATGTGCAGTCTAAATTTATTTGTGAAGCCTTGCCTCCTGGGAGCAGAATACCTGCAGTTCCTGACAGCTCAGGGTCACTCTCCACTGCCAGGACCTGGCCATCTCCATGGTGCTGGTTTTGTCCAGGCAGGGTGAAGTGCACGTGCTGCAAGCAGCTGGCCTAGCTTTATTCATCCTCATTAAAACTCTCTTGCTCAAGCACTTACCTGCAGACTGAAGCAACTTTACCCAGGCAGAGAACTGAGGTATAAATAGGTAGCTAAAATGCTATTCAGCATGCTTCATTTAATGTGCTAAGAGCTCTTCTATAAAATGTGAGTGATTAAAATGTGGTGTGGTATGTGATTTATTCTCATCATGTGAGTCACAGAAGTAGCATACAATTGCCAGTGGACACACTGTGACACTCAGCTAATTGATTTTGCAGGGTGATGCTTTTATGAAGGCAACTTTCCATAATGCCACAGATCTATTGAAAGAGGTCAGTCAAAACATCCAATATTCTCTCAGAGGCCTTTCACAGCTACTTTTTGGGTGTTTTAGACAGTAATTCAGCATTATTTTCTAGTTTGCCTACCAGATAGCAAGAATGCCACTTCTTTCTTTGTCTCCTTATCAAGTGTATCCACCAAGATAATGACTGAATTATCTTACTCTGTTTCTAATAACATTGTCTACCCAGTACACTAGCTAAGTGCAAGAATCCTAGAAGTGTTTAGGTTGGAAGAGACCTTTGGGATCATCAAGTCCAGCCATTAACCAGCACTGCCAGGTCACCACTAAACCATGTCCCTCAGCATCACTTCTCCATGGCTTTTCAATCCCTCCAGAGATAGTGACTGCCCAACTGCCCTGGGCAGCCTGGGCCAGGGTCTGACAACCCTATTGGGGAAGAAATTGTTCCTAATGTCCAACCTAAATGAGGCTATTTCCTCTTGTCCTATTGCTTGCTCCTTGAAAGAACAGACCAACCCCCCCTCCTCACTCCAACCTGCTTTCAGGGAGTTGCAGACAGTGAGAAGGTATCCCCTGAGCCTCCTTTCCTCCAGGCTAAATAATGTGCCAGTGCTGTTTATATACCACTAGGTTTTTAGTTCTTGATTTTTTTCCTTAGCCCCTTTATTTCCTCAGGCTTGTTGAATTATGGTTACTTTATGAGATTGTTCATCATTGCAACTTTTGCACTTGAGCCTGCTGAAATAAGTGATAAGAGCCATCAAGGCTCTTACAATGCAAGAATTCTTTGGTCCCTCAGCCACTATGTGAACACTATTACTAATTTTATCTCCTCTCCCCAGCACAGGTAGTTGTCACATTTTCTCCAGACCCTTTCCTGTCACCAACACTGCTTGGGCTGTGGCTGCATCCATGCAGTTAGGAAGCCAAGTGCAGAAGTCAGCCCTCTCTTCACAGTGGGCACTTCCACAGCCATGTCAGCAACAGCTCTGCAGACAGGGTTGCTCAAATATTGCTAGTTGCTAGCCAAAAGTCTGGCAGGGCAAGTGGTGAAGAAGTGGATAACCTAGTCCCTGGGCAGACAGAGGGAATGTTTTCTCAGTTAGCCCAGATTCAATGTGCTTTTTACTGCTTTGTAGAAGAAAATCTGGTTTCATAAAAGTTCAAGTTTAATATCAGCTGCAAGCCTTCAGGAGCTATTAGCTGATAATTCTCTAAGCTTTTGCTGTAGACTCCCTTACCAGCAGCACTGAAATGATCAAATTACAGCAGTGATGGAAAACCTTGGCTGCAGCAATGAATTTCTCTCCCAATGGTGTTGGACACAGTTACTTACCTTCAGTGTTCCCATGTGTATTAAAGATCCTATCACACCAAGCAGGGGCCTGAGCAGGGGAATTGAACATCTCCCTCACGGGGAAAGGCTGAGAGAGCTGGGGCTGGTTAGCCTGGAGAAGAGAAGGCTAGGGGGGATTTGGTCAATGCTGATCAATATCTAAAGGATGAGGGTGAGAGGATGGAGCCAGTGACAGGGCTAGAGGTAACAGCCACAAACTTGAACATAGGAAGTTCCATTTAAACATAAGGAGGAACTTCTTTACTTTGAGGGTGCCAGAGCACTAGCCCAGGTTGCCCAGAGAGGTTGTGGAGTCTTCATCTCTGGGGATATTCCAAACCCACCTGGATGTTATTCTTATGTTTTGCTTCTCAAGCTCCTTTCCTGTTGCCAACCAAGTGTTTGCTGTGTTTAGGAACCTCTCAGTATTCTGTGTCAATGCACCAGGGTCTTCTGAAGAGAAAAACAAGAGAACAGATTTCTCTGTCGTGCTCCAAATCCTCCTAGCCCATTGTGGCAGCCTTGCCTGTGCTAGAGCAGTGTGAGCTGGGGAAGGTGCTGCTGCCACAACTCCAGGCAGCTAGAAAAAGATCACTGCTGAAAGTACCAAGTTCCTCACTGCTTGGGAAGACCTGGCTTATCTGCTGCCTCAAAAACCGTTTTCCTGGGCATTTGGTCATGGGTAAGGGTGGTTTTATTCACCCCTCCACAGTGGGGCTGAAAGGGAGCAGAGGCTGCTGAGCTGCACCTGCTGCAGATGTTATCCAAGGGCTACCTACCACACTAAGACTTAATAAAGCAAGTGAGAAAACCTCACTGAGCACTGAGAGCTGAAGTTCAGAGATGTCTGCAACTCTCTGAAGAGTCAGGAGGATGCTCTCTTCACACAATCATTCAGGTTGGAAAAGACCTCTAAGATCATCAAGTCCAACCACGTACCTATTACTCCCATGCCACTAAACCATGGCCCTAAGTAGAACATCTAAATGTTTCTAAATGTTAGATGTGCTGGAGAATTTCATGGGTTCTTTGGCTAGCACAATTTTTTTTGCCCTCAGTAACTTGACAACATTTTTTGAAGAGCAGAGGCTGTGCTTCAACAGGACAAGGTGCTGCCTTGAGGACTCTCTTCTTGGTCACTGTTTTGCTATTCAGGACTGAAAATATGTAACATTTTTTGTTGAGATGTTTATACAAAGAGAAATCCTTGGAAAAAATAAAAATCAAATGCTTACAATTGAAAACTGAAGAAATTATTTAATTGAAATAATTCTTTCCTGGCACAAAAGTATACACACAGATTAAATCTGTAGAGCTTTACCAAAACAAAGATGGAACATCAGGGAGAAGTGCTAAATTGTGTAGGATGAAATTAGTTCAGATATTTTTCAGTCTAAAAGCTTAAATTAAATATTACCCTAGATTTTCCAGCTACTCAACCTTCAGGAATTTTCCAGGCTGAAATAATGAAGTATCAAGACTATGTTTAGACAGAGAGGAGCAAAAGTGTAAGTTAAGCAAGAAAAGCAAGTAGTTACTTGTTTCTATTCCTCCAGGATGTTAAGAATAAGTTTTCCCTTCTTAATTTTGAGCTGTAATCCTTAGGAGACTCTGAAAACTGTAAATCATATTTCCAGTATTATTTTGCAGGCACTCAAAGCAACTCTCTTGGCTCTTGCAGAGTGTTTCTTAGCCATGGACCAGCTCTGTTTGCTGGTTCCAGGAGCACATGGTGAGCTGGTGGATCACAAGCCCCAGCAGTGGCTTGGCAAGGGAGGACTTGGGAGAGTTTGGAAAGCCAGGCAAGCACTGAAGTTTGGGCTTTAGGAAGATGTCCTAAAACTGGAAGATGTAGCTGTTAATCATTAGAAAATAAGCCAAATGGCTAATTGCAATAGCTGAATGTTGTTCAGCAAGACATGCTGGAAGGATGTGCTCCAGCCTGGTCCCATCTGACACTGGCACTGCTGCTGGGATGGGCAGAGCTGAATATCCTGGCCCAGGTGAGCTGGCAACACTGCTCCATAGTGCCACAACTACAGCACAGCACTTTCCACAGCCACAGAGCCACTTTATTCTCCCTGTGGACATCCACAAAGTGTTGTCAGTCAAAGTGCAGCTTTGCAGTGATTGTTCAGCATATTTGGGGTTAAGGTGACTGCTTCCTTGTCACTATTTCTATACATTTTCATGTGCTTCCTGAATAGATTTTGCTCACTGCTGCAGTGACAAGGCTTTACTGAAATAAAAACCCTCCCTGAGGTTAGTTAGTACTGAGCAAGAGATTCCCACACCTCTGAAATCCTCTCCTCTCAACATGGAAGAGAAGCTGCAGAAAAACACCTGCTCAGGATACTGCAATTTGCTGAAATATGCTTTATAATAGAATGTTCTGCTTTGCAGTAGCCCAAATAAATACATAAATATGTCTATGATACAGGGTCAGGTTGGTTTTTTTATGGGGAGGAGGGAGGCTTTGGGGGCTAAAGGAAGGAGAAGCCATGGAAACAAAAAACAGTGAATCTTGTTTCTCTTCTGCCAACACTCTCCTTTGGGTGCCCCTTTGCCAGAGTGGCTCCAGAAGCAGAGTTGGACAACTCAAGCAGGGAGAGCTTCCCAAAGCCACCAACAAGGACAAGGGGAAATGGCTTCAAGTTGCACCAGAGGAGGTTCAGGTTGGATATTAGGAAGAATTTCTTCACCCAGAGGGTTACCAAGCATTGGGAACAGGCTGCCCAGGGAGATAGTGGAATCACTATCCTTGGAAGTGTTCAAGAAACATGTAGATGTAGTGCTTGGGGACTGGATTTAGTGGTGAGCACAGCAGTGTTATGCAGGGTTAATGGTTAGACTCATCTCACAGGTCTTTCCCAACCATAATGATTGTATGGTTCTGTGATTCTGGCTCTGGAATGGCCATTGATGGTGGATCCAGCAAGCTAAGGCTGTTTGAGTCCAACAGTGAGTGCATTCACCAGTTTACAAGCTGAGACAGAGCTGTGTGGCAGAGCTAATTCACACTGACATGTAGCCACTGAGAGCCCAGCATGATCTCCACTAGCCCAGCATCCTGGATCACTCATCACTGTGTTTTACCAGGATCAGCTGTAGGCATCTATCAGATCAGCCCAAGTAGAAAACAGCCACATTTATGGTTTATGATGGATGGCACCTCCATCAGCATAAAATCTGCCTCTACAAGGTTAAACAGTGGGAAAAGACTCAGTCCCAGAGGCAGATGTTGGGAGTGAGGAGCTCTGTCTGCTTTTTCTGGAGCTGCTCATCAGCCCTTGAAGAACTAACTACCAGAGATGGCATCTGCTCTGCAGGAGCAACACCTCCATCTTCAAATGAGGGAAAGGAACCTTTATGTTAGTACAAAGAAAGCCAAGCTTTAAATAGATAAGCTTGATGTGGAGAGGAGGAAGATGTTGTCTGGGCCTGAGTTCCCCACCTTTTTTTATCCCCCTACACAAAGATAACATGTTTAAATTCAAACCATATCTCTTGCCTACTTCTTCTCCTCCCTCTTTAGGCTCATATTGAATGTATACAGCTCTCTACACAGAGCTATAGAAAGCAGTTACTGCAGTACAAACATGTGAGTTATATGCAATTATTTTGGAATGTATATAAGTATATAGATGTAGATATGACTGATAACAGCAATCAAACTTAGTCATAAATTATAACAACAGTGCTGCCAACCAGCAGCACTTACAAGTCACGAGTCAGTCTGCAAAGAAACATGAGGAATTATCTTGCACAAAAAAATACACGTTGAGTTATTATTTATCTTCTGCTTTTCTGAATCTTTAAAATGCATTTACATCATGTTTTCCAGCCTTTGTTCTTAATCATGAAGTAGAAACTAACTTTTGAGGGGAGTGGGGGAAAGCTGAATTTCTAACACTGGCATTACTCCAAGAACCAGGACTTTAAGGGAAAAAGCCCAAACAAATAGAACATGCAAACCATATTAAAACAGTGAGGATTGGCAACACTTTGTCATAATAGAGTATTTTTATGCCAAAACAACTGTGTGTGACAGGGATAAGCTCAGGCACCATCACATTGCCCTTCCTGCTTCTCACATTAACTCCTTGCTGCAGCACCAGGCTGCAGAGTCAGCCTCTAGCTTTAAACAGCTCTTTGTAGATTTGTTTTCTAAGGAAGAAACTGCTGGAGTGCTCAGGGTCAAAATCTGCCCTTGAGCAATGTCTGCAGAGTCATATTTACAGATTGTACTAACTAGATATCAAAGCTGCAACACCAGAGATAGCTGAAAAGAATATGAAAGAAGAAATCTCTTGCTGAAAGAAAACTAATGGAGAAGGGCAGGGGGGAAACTCATTAGCTGCTAGCAAAAAGAGTAATGGGTTTTGGAGCTGATTCTTTAGGCTTTTTCCAACATCAGCAGCTTCAGTAAATGGACGTTGCAATATTTAGGGAAGAGTCATTCTGTTGGGAAATGTTTCCCAGTTCTCCAATCTGCACATCAGTAGCTGCCTCTGGGTGTATTCCCTGCCTCTCTCCACCAGGAGATGGGATTGGAGCTCCCCACACTCCCAGGAGTGTAATTAAAATTTCCAATTCCTGATCCTACCTCAGCTCACTAAACACAGGTTATATGCCTGGAGTGAGAAACACAGTCCTGCAGAAGGAGTTAGAGAGGATGAAAGGGAAGATGCCCACACCACGTTGCTTTATTGACTCACACACCACTCAGGGCTTGCTGCTCTATCCCTGACCAGCTGAAGGCACATGGGACTCTTTTCCTTCCTCACAATTATTTTTTTTCTCTATTCCAGCTGTTGCACATCTGCACCAAAATAAGGACCTGAACCAGTGCTGCCTGCTCTAGGGTTTTGGGCATTTTATTTGGTGTCTCAGTTCTTTGAGGTGATTGCAAAGCTCTGCTTCCACTGAAAACATTTCTAGCTTGAAAGCATCCAAATTATAGAGCATAGCCTCAAAAGAGAGAGCAAGTTAAAGCATAGCAATATCCCTGGAGATAATTAAGAAACATTTAGATGCTCTACTTAGGGACATGCTTCAGTGGTATGGTAGTGATAGGTATGGTTGGACTCGATGATCTTAGATGTTCCTTCCAACCTTTGTGATTCTGTCCTTAGTGTAAAAATTGACTTTTAAGCAAACCAGCACTGTGTAGTCTGGGTTTCATCACTTCTGAAGGGTGTGTAGTTGGCCATAGTGTATGGTGGGGTTTGGGCAGAGAAAGAAGAACTGGCAAGTAAAGAAACTTGTAACAGCCTCCACAAAACACTAGCCAAGGGTTTTCTTTACTCCTTTAAAGTAAGCTAATACAGTGAAACAA
The DNA here is from genome assembly GCA_013396975.1 of Bucco capensis. Classification (NCBI taxonomy): domain Eukaryota; kingdom Metazoa; phylum Chordata; class Aves; order Piciformes; family Bucconidae; genus Bucco; species Bucco capensis. The sequence goes on from VWZO01002035.1 coordinate 19,826, forward strand.
AGGCAAACCCCCTATTTGGTCCAATAATCCCCTTGGCAGCAGCACAATCTTTTTTAAGGAAATCCAATGCTGTAAATAACTGAAGTAATTTCTCAGGAGATTAAAGAAAATAAGCTCACTTTCTTTCCTGAAAGCAAATCAGCTAAAATATCATTGACAGATGGCAATCTGAGGCTCCAATACTGTATTAGAGGCTGATGACACCATTTTCTCTCTCATATTTACAAGTCTGGCAGGATACCTTTAATAGAGCTGAATAGAAAGAGCCTGTTTAGCCCAGCTCTGCTGTTCAGTTTATTCCTCCTCAGACAAGGGAAAAATACTCACTGGAATGTCACAATAAATCTGGTATCCATGAAAATGAGACCTAGAGTCCCAGCCAGGCCAGGAACAACCTCTCCCAAAGAAATGTAATCTTCCAGCACATCTCTGTCAGCCAGAGCACTCTACTGCTGCTCCGAGACACACAGCAGAGCCCTGCACACCTCTTCTGAGCACAGCCTGCCACAGCCACACTGGAGCACTCTCTGTTTGGAGGAAGCATCCTGGGAGAGGCAAATAAACTTCTTTTTAATCCGAGAATCCTAGAATGGTTTGGGTTGGAAGGGACCTCTGGAGCTCATCTAGTCCAATCCCCCTGCAGTGGCCAGGGACATCCCCAACTAGAGCAGCTTGCCCAGAGCCCTGGCAAGCCTCACCTGCAATGCCTCCAGGGATGGCAACTCAACCACCTCCCTGGGCAACCTGGGCCAGTGTTCCACCACCCTCGTGGGGAGGAACTTCTTTCTAATGTCCAGTTTAAATCTACTCTTCTCCAATTTAAAACCATTGCCCCTTGTCCTTTCACTGCAGGCCTTTGCAAACAGGCCCTCTGCAGCCTTCTTGGAAGTTCCCTTTAGGTACTGGAAGGTCACTAGTAGATCCTCCCAAAGTCTTCTCTTCTCCAGGCTGAACAATCCCAGCTCCCTCAGCTAGGATTGTGACCTGAGCAGCAGCTGGGGCTGGGGCCAGCAGAGAACCACCTTGACCCATGGCAATAGCGTGGCTACAGAGATTTTCTTTCAAGGACACATTTCATTCTTTCCAAGGCACATTTCATTCTCTCTGCTTATTTTACCCCTGAAGACTATTATAGTTATATTGGAGAGAGACAAGCAGTGAGAATGAAAAGGAGAAAAGCTTGTTTGCAGCAGAGCTTTTTAAGCTAAACCAACAAGCTCTTGTGGTTCTTTTGTCCAACAGTGAGTCCTCCCTCTTCCCTATACCCAATCTTCCAAGAACTTTGACCACTTCATTCTAATGTGACAAGCTTCCAAGATGTTACTTCCTAAACATTCATTAGAACAGGGAGTGATGTTTGGGAAAGGAATCCTGCCAAGCAGCTTCACTGATGGGATAGAATCATGGAATCATTACAGTTGGAAAAGACCTCTGAGCTCATGAGTCCAACCATTAACCCAACACTACCATGCTCACCACTAAACCATGGCCCCAGGCACCATATTACACACTGCTTGAGTGCTTCTAGGGATGATGATTGATATGCTTGATAACCCTCTGGGTGAAGAAATTCTTCCTAATATCTAACCTGAACCTCCTCTGGTGCAACATGAAGCCATTTCCTCTAGTCCTTATCACTTTTTATTTGGGAGAAGAGACCAACCCCCACCTCACTCCAACCTCCTTTCAGGGAGTTGGAGAGAGCAAGAAGGTCTCCCCTGAGCCTCCTCTTCTCCAGACCAAACAACCCTAGTGTCCTCAGCTGCTCCTCACAACACTTGTGCTCTAGACACTTCACCAGCTTTATTGTCCTTCTCTGGACATGTTCCAGCACCTCAATGTTCTTCTTGTCCTGAGGGGCCAAAAAGAGAACCCAGGATTCAAGGTGCAACCTCCTTATTAGAGACAATATTTTAAGAAGCATCTTGAGCTCAATTCCTGGCAGACACCAGGGAATTCACATCAGAAGAGCCCCTCCTGGGTCACCCAAGCTGGTAGGAGTCCAGGCTGCCTTTGTTCTCTCCTGCTCACCACACCTCTTGCCAGCACAGGAACAGAAGGGGCCAGGGGTACAGGGACACTGAAACATTTGTGTCATTGATTGGGTACTGAGGAAAACCCATTGTGCTTTTCAACTTCAAAAAGAAAAAGAAAATTAGAAGTATTAATAAGAATTCAGGTAGTAAATGAATTTGGTTGTGAACAAGCAGCAGGTCCCTGCATATATTAGCTATTGTCTTGTCTTGCAAGTAATTCAGCTCTAATCCTGTAGGAATTCCTGTAGAGAGTTTTCACTATTTTCCTGAAAGGATACACAGAATCACAAAGGCTGGAAGAGACCTCTAAGCTCATCAAGTCCAACCACACCTAGCACTCCCATGCCACTAAACCATGTCCTTGAGTGCCACATCTAAATGTTTCTTAAACCCCTCCAGGGATGGTGACTCCAGCACCTCCCTGGGCAGCCTGGGACAAGACTTAGCAACCCTGTCAGGAAAGAAATCCCTCCTTATATCCAATCTAAACCTCCCTGCTGCAACTTGAGGCCATTTCTTCACATCCTCTCCCTGTTAATCCTGGAGAAGAGACCTACCCCCAGCTCACTGCAACCTCCTGTCAGGGAGTTGTAGAGAGGATACAGTTAAACTAACGAGCAGATACAGATACAGTTGTACTAAAAAGCACAGCTTTATACCCAACTAGTTAAGTCTCTAAGTTTCAGCTAAACCAATGAGAAACTGCTGGCTTTGTGAGATTTTACCTCCTTGGGTTTGTTAGCATCCTTACCAACAGCCATGCTTGGGTGCTGTTGCTCTCACAGGCATCCCTAGGAATGTTCTCTAGAAGATGTTCACAGCTGGAGATACTAGTGAGCAACTGAGGGTGAAAATAAGGAGAGAAAAAGAGTTACTCCTGCTCTTAACTGACCAGAGAGAAGAGGCTGGCATGGTAAGCCATTACATCCAAATCTTGGCTGACAGAAGAAGATAGCTGTATCTTTTCTTGCAGGAATTGTGAGGAAGGAAATTAGTCAGTAAAAGACATTTTCAGGAGAGCTGCTGCTGTGCACCATCTCTGCAATTATTTAGCAAAAAGGTGCTTTAGCCTAAATAAACACTCTACTAACTTTGATAATGGTCCTTTTAATTTGTAGAGGTTCAGTGGCACACTAAGGGCTATGGCCACAATTATGTTCAAAGAATAGATTCTCCTTCAGGAGACCATATTAGGGATTTCTTGGCTTGCATCCCAAGGAGAGTAGAAAATAACAGAAGCTTGACACAATAATAGAGTTCAAGTGCCTTATCAGTATATCTGCTCTTCAGGAATTATCCCAAAAGCTGAAACTAATGTTCTTTTCTGTGTGCATGGCCCAGGCAGGCCATCTGATAGCTGTTGCAAATAACAGCCTGTTGCCTCTCCTGTCCATCAGCAGAGGCAATGTTCACCATGATATAATGCTGTTGATTCAAATTCCATCAGCTGCTATTGCCTAATTATACAAGCAAAACAAATCCAGACTGTTTAAGGTAGAAGGAGGAGGTGGGAGGGGGAACTGCCATAAAACACTGAGGGAGAACTGTCTTCTCTTTTCAAACATGTGGTAAAACCAAAGAGCTGTTTTCCCCTTAAACAGGAATACTGTGGCCATGATTCCACAGACCTATTTACTTTTCTTTTCATAATGTGCCAGTCTGCATGCAATAAAACTGTCAGGCACAACTCAAGAGCAATAAATAGAGAGAAAACTGTTATTTAACGGGCCCAGAATCATCTGTACAGTGTCACTATGCATTCAGAGCAGGGCTCTGGTAAAAAGTCATTTTGCAAAATGACAATTTGTGTTGCATCTATTTTCATCTCTCCTCCCATTGCTGTTCAGTTGATTTTCTTGGCAGGAGTAGGGAGATTTCTCCATCGTTGTTCTGCTGCTGCTAACAGAGCAGGAACTGGGTTAGTCTAGTGCTTGAAGGGGAGGGGAAGGGAAAGGGAAAGAAGGGAAAGAGGAAAGGAAAAGCTGCAGGGCTCTAAAAATACTCTGAAGATACCAGGATAGGAAAGTTACTTTGTTTTACCAATCTGAGAACAGATATGTAAACTCAAACATATATTCATAGGCAAAGAGAAGGAAGAACAAAACCCCAATGCACAAGAACCTGAATATATATCAGCTGCAGCTACAACTCACACAGAGTGCTGGATACAGTGGTGCCAGCCTGAAAGAGATAGAAGGAGTCTAAAATCTGAGCCTTTGATATCACTCATCCACTAAGGTCTGAACACTCAAGTACTGACTGGTTCTTCAGGCCAAGTATCTGAGCACAGAGTCTTTAAGCATTACATGCTACAGGCAGTCCCAGTGTAAGAATCTCATCAAGTCCATCAAAAACATCACCTGAATATGTGGTTCTTATTTTAAACAACAACTCTGAAAACACAGCTCAGCTTTCCAAAATGTTCATTTCACACCTCTGATAGATAACACTGTTCAAAACAATTCTGATGGAATGGTTTGCCTTCAGATAGTGGAGCTCCATGTCAAAATGCTGGACACTCAGGATTGCAGTGAAGACTCCAACAGATGCTGGTGACCCAGCTAAGGTCATTCCAAGCCAAAAGACCTCGAGGGAAATGAATGGTGATTAGAAGGATATACAAAAGGAATTTACCTAGGGATTTAACTCACAGTCAAGGCACCTGAATGGGGCCTAAAAATCAAGAAGCATGCACTCTGCTCTCCTGCCTATAGTGCACCCTAGCTACCTGTGTCCTAATATCAGGAGCTTCCCACATAGAGGTAAATGGATAGGACTCTCTTCCAGTCACTTCATAGTATCTATGGCCTGTGTTAGTCAGGAAGACAGACTGAAGGATATGACAATCCTTGTGGCATTGCTATCCAGTGTTTCTGTGCAGTGTTGTTCTCAAAATAACTGTATATCACAGAATCACAGAATGTTAGGGGTTAGAAGGGACCTAGAAAGATCATCTAGTGCAACCCCCCTGCCAGAGCAGGATCACCTAGACCCTGGCAATGTGTCCAGGCAGCTCTGCAATGGCTCCAGACAAGGAGACTCCACAGGCTCCTGGGCAGCCTGGGCCAGTGCTCTGGCACCTGCACTGCAAACAAGTTCCTCCTCATGTTAATACTAAACCTCCTGTGGTCCAACTTGCTCCCATTCCCTCTTGTCCTACCATTGGATGCCATTGAGCAGAGCCTGGCTCTCTCCTCCTCACACTCACCCTTCACATATTTCTAAGCATTGCTGAGGTCTCCTCTCAGTCTCCTCTTGTCCAGGCTGAAGAGACCCAGCTCTCTCAGCCTGTCCTCCTAGGGCACATGCTCCACTCCTTTCAGGATCTTGCTGGCCCTGTGCTGGACTCTCTCCAGCAGCTCCCTATCCTTCTGGAGCTGAGGGGCCCACAACTGGACACAGCATTCGAGGGGAGGCCTCCCCAGGGCAGAGGAGAGGGGAGAAGAACCTCTGTGGCTCTGCTGGCCACGCTCCTCTTAATGCATCCTAGGATGCCATTGGCCTCTTGGCCACAAGGGCACATTGCTGCCTCATGGGCATCCTCCTAGCCACCAGCACTCCTAGAGCTTTTTCCCCAGGGCTGTTCTCCAACACATCAGTTCCAGTCTGGACTGATCCATGGGCTTGTTCTTTCCCAGATGCAGTACTTTACACTTCCCCTTGTTAAATGTCATTCAGTCTCTCCCTGCCCATGTCTCTAGCCTGTCCAGGTCACTCTGGATGGCAGCACAGCTCCTGGTGTGCCAGCCACTCCTCCAAGCTTGGGATCATCTGCAAACTTGCTGAGGGAACACTCTACCCCTTCATCCAGATGGGGTATCTGTAGATGTGTACATGATCCCTCACTTGCTATGGGCAACTTGAGTCTCATTTATAATATGTTCTGAAATATCCATTCTCAGTGCTGGGTACCAGATTGAAAATATATTTAGGGTTTAAGAAACATAATTCTCAGGTTGTCTTGCACCTCATGAGGAGAGGAAAGGCAGCTACTGGAAGGAGAGAGGACTTTGGGGTATTCTCTCATTGCAAACAGCTGCTGCCAGACCTCCTATGCAGCTAATGATCTCACTGCTGAGTTACATTCTTGGAAGCCTTTTAGACCCCAGAGGAACATGATAGCACATGGTACCAAGAGTGCAGAACTGCACTTACACCCAACTTTGCTGTCTTCTCAAAATCACACTGCTGGCAGCGTGGGCAGAGGGTTGTCAGAAGGAATATAAAAAAACCCCAAAACCCAACCTACTGGGCTTTGATCTTCTGTCATAATGCCAGTTCTTCTCTTTGATTTGCACCTTTGAACATCTCCAGGAGGTCAAAACACAGAGCAGTGTTTGGCCAATCCCCAGTCATGAAAAGAAATGGATTCCTGAAAAATCCTGATGAGTCACATTAGGTTTAACAGGGAGATATGCAGGAAACAACCAGGCAGCAAATACATCTGAAAACAAACATCGCTGCTACTTGGCTCAGGAATCACATTTATTTATATACTACAATTATCAAGTGATGCAACTACTGGATAGATTGTGTTGCATCTGTAGTCTCAGAGAGCCAACAGCATAGATGGGCTGGAGATACATGGCATTTGATTTGGGATTTTTACAGCCCCTCAGTAGGCTTGTTTTGTGGTGGGAGCATCAATAGCCCCATAAATAAGTCATTGATTTTAATTTGTGGAGAGAATATTGGTTAATCTCTGGAAACTGCCTCCTGTTCCACTGCATAAAGTCAAGCAGAAGGATATAAAAGTATCAAATATCTGCTGAATTGCATTGGGTTAAAAATCTACCATCAGTGACATTTTACCCTTCAAAACCAACAGCTAGTTCCTACATCCTAATTTCTCCTCCTAAATTCTCCTCCATTGAGTTATTTCTAATGCTGATATCTCTCTACAGAATCTCCCTAGAAAGACTACAGGATTTAAGTGGTGTCTAATAAACCAGATGAATAATTCTGGCTTAACTTGGGCTCCTCTTGGGGCTTTCTGTGGGGCTGTGAGGCAGCAGACATGCTCTCCCTCAGTGGTCCTTGGAGTGGCTGGGGGTTTTGGAGGAATCAGCTGGATGCTACTTAAAGTAAACTGTCAGAACAAGGGCTCTTGCTCACTTCTAGGTCTCTTTTTACTCCTCTGATGCTCCACAGTAAATTACTAATCCACTTTGTCCTAAGTGACCAATTATCTCCCAGTGCCAGAGCACAGCAGTCCAGAAAACGGCACGAATTCACCTTGATTCAAGCACAGCATTTTAACTCATCCATGGTCACATCTCATTTGGCTTCCTCCTAGCAGTTTTTGCCTTAAACAGCTAGTTTAAGGGAAAACTCTCCCTCTACTCTGCACTGGTGTGGCCTCACCTCAACTGCTATGTATAGTTTGGGGCACCACAACATAAGAAGGATATGGAGCTGTTGGAGAGCATTTAAAGGAGGCCCCAGAGATGGTGAGAGGCCTAGAAGGGAAGCTGTGTGAGGAATGGCTAAAGTCACTTGGTCTGTTCAGCCTGGAGGAGACTGAAGAAAGATGTCATTGTGGTCTCCAGCTTCCTCATGAGGGGAAGCAGAGGGGCAGGAGCTGATCTCTTCTCTCTGGTGACCAGTGACAGGGCCTGAGGGAATGGCATGAAGCTGTGCCCGGGAAGGGTTAGGTTGGAAAATGTTCTTCACCCAGAGGGTGGTGGAGCACTGGAACAGACTCCACAGGGAAGTAGTCACCAAGCACCAATCCTGACACAATTCCAGAAGCATCTGGACAATGGTCTTAGACATATGAAAGTTCACCATGGCCTGTTCCTTCCCAAATTTAAAAACCACATGAGCCAGGCACTGAACCCACCCTGGGCAGGGTTAACATACTCAGCCAGGTTATTCTACTCAACACTTAAAGGCTTTTTGGTAGAAAACTGCAGTTTGGACCTGGGTTTTTGGCCTATACATTCATGTTTTGTATAGGGAGTAGAATGAATCTTCTATTTTATTGCTTTTATATATTATTGCATTTTCCTTGGAGTCAGGCTGGAGTTGAATACTGATACCTAGAAATGAAAGGCTAGTGTATTCCCACTGCAACAGCCAGCAACATCCCACTTTTCCAGCAGTAGTATCAGCTGTTACAATACCTTGTTTTCAAGTAACCTTGCAATTCAGGAAAGTTCTGATGGGAGAAGTGTTTTCAAATTAACCTTTGAAATTATGTCTGCTCACAGCACTTCCCCAACTTGCCTCATGGAGTGAAGCCTGTCTCCCCTGAAATTCTATTAAAAATGCTAGCAAAATAAACCCATTACAGCTCTAACAGCTCAAATTAATGTCAACATGTCAGGACATATGTCTAATTTCAGTTTGGAGACTTGAAGATTGGAATCCTCATTATGGGCACCATCAGCTGTTTCCAAACAGCCTTCAGGTCTAGAGAGATTCATTTTAAATGAGGAACATCAAGGCAGAACACTCAGTACTGTTCAGATGGTGCATTAATTCCAGTCAGTTTGCTAAGGCTATGATTATCAGCACTGTGGATTCAATCATTTTCTCAGCCTTGCTGCTAATGCAGCTCCATAGGCCTTTCCATGCATCTTTCCTCTCCGTGGGAGACAGCAAGGGAAAACACACACTGTGGCCTTCAGGTGGGATGGATGGGGAATGAGGACCTCAGGTAAACCAAAGAAGATGCTTGCTCTGCTCATCCCAGCCACAGGAGAGCTATCAGAAAGCTGTGCCCATCTCATAATCTGGTGGTTGTAATGATCCAGCACAATGGAACCACTGATGAGAACTGCCCATGCCAAAATGAGACTGAAAATTGAAGGGAAAGTATTAAATCACTCGAATTGTGTGTGCTTTGGTAAAAACTAGAACAGTAATCCATATGCATATTGACTCTGGGACATAGAAATGGAAGGTTGAATTTGTATTACTACAGTATTCAGAAACTCCAGTTGGTATGGAAAGCCTTTGCAATGGGTGATCTATAAACCCCAGGCAGCAGACAGGTCTGTTCACAGATTTCCTGTCTCTTAGCTTTGAAGGACAGAGGCCAGAGAGTTGTGGTCAGTGGAGCAGAGTCTAACTGGAGACCTGTGCCTAGTGGTGTGCCCCAGGGGTCAGTGCTGGGGCCAGGACTGTTCAATATATTCATCAATGATCTGGATGAAGGGGGAGAGTGTTCCCTCAGCAAGTTTGCAGATGATCCCAAGCTTGGAGCAGTGGCTGGCACACCAGGAGCTGTGCTGCCATCCAGAGTGACCTGGACAGGCTAGAGACATGGGCAGGGAGANTTCAGGTGCCAGAGCACTGGCCCAGGCTGCCCAGGAGCCTGTGGAGTCTCCTTGTCTGGAGCCATTGCAGAGCTGCCTGGACACATTGCTGTGTGAGCTGGTCTAGGTGATCCTGCTCTGGCAGGGGGGTTGCACTAGATGATCTTTCTAGGTCCCTTCCAACCCCTGACATACTGTGATTCTGTGAGATTGATGGGAGTGATGTGAGCTCACATAGTCACGCAGAACCTACGCAGATGCACGACCTGATTCTTCAGACAGCTTGCTTACAATCACTGCTTCATCTTCTCTTTTCTGTCTCTTCTGAAGTTGAGAAGTATTTTTGACCAATTTCCTCCCTCGTGATATGCAAGCTCCAAAAAGGAAAATAAATTCTCACTCTGCCTCTGTTCCTATTGTCACTCAGTGCTTGGAGGAAAAGCCTAGTTGTTTTTTTTCTCAAGGCCATATACATTTGATGCTTCTGAATATAAGTTTTCACATTTTTTATAGATGAGAGTCTGTATTCTCAAACAAAATAGAATAATGGAATTACAGAATAGTTTGGGCTGGAAGCAAGATTTAACAGTCATCTAATCCACCACCCCTGCAGCGACATCTTCAACTAGCTCAGGTTGCTCACAGCCCCAAGCAACCTGACCTGGAATGGTTCCAGGGATGGGACATCCACCACTTCTCTAGGCAACCTGGGCCAATGTCTCAGAACCCTCATCCTAAAAAATTTCTTCCTTCTATTTAGTCTAAACCTCCCTCTTTTAGTTTCAAACCATCACCCCTTGTCCTGTCACAACAGCTCCTGCTAGAAAGTCTCTCCCCATCTTTCTTATAGGACCCTTTAAGTACTGTAAGGCTGCAATAAGTTGTCCCTGGAAAGTGCTACTCAGTTTTATTTTGTCAACTTCAAAAATGAAAATAAAAAGAATAAAAAACATAAGAAAATGCCCTTTTGACCCAGCTGAGACCTGAGGGTGTGCTCCACTGTTTGCAAAATTTCCAGGCCTCTGTCAGAACTAATATTTCTGCTGCTCAGCAACATTTCAGTTATTCAATACAAGCCCAAGAAATGCTGATGAGTGCAAAAGGAATCCTAGTTGGAACTTCTTACAGTGAAGAAAAAGCTTCTGCAGAAACTCTGGAATAAAACCCATTAAGACTCAGTCTGCATGCATGCTAGAGGAAAGAAATACATACTGGGTGCTAGGAAAAAATGAGAATTATAAAGCCTCCATCTAGCCCATTAATCCTACTGGAAAGTTATGGACATAGAGTTTGTTTGCTTGGGAGTAGAACAACAGATCCCCACCAAAGCTGGGAAATCACCAGGAGCAGCTCCAAGCCCTGTACACATCTGTACAGACATCTGTACACATCTGCAAAGGTACAGAAGAATGCCAAAAGTCAATGGAAGTCCTGTACACTGGAGTCTTCATCTCCTCCATTGCATTTAGTGGATTTCTTGGCTCAGGCTCTAAAGTGATGACTGCTGGTGCTTGCCCACTGGATAGAATCATAGAATCATAGAATCCTAGAATGGTTTGGGTTGGAAGGGACCTCTGGAGCTCATCTAGTCCAACCCCCCTGCAGTGGGCAGGGACATCCCCAACTAGAGCAGCTTGCCCAGAGCCCTGGCAAGCCTCACCTGGAATAGTCCATGGGGAAGGGAATATTCATAGCACAAAAGTGTAGATTGAGCTGCATTTGGTGCGTTTGCCACTGCAGTTTTGTGGGCAACAAATGGAGCAGACTGAGGGGATTTATCTGGGATTTAAGGAGAAATTACCCAGAATGTCTGGCTTGAAAAAGATTTTCTGAAGCAGCTTCAAAGGTTTAAGAGCAAGCCATCAGAGACAAATGAATAGGTAAGGTTCACGTGAGATGGTCAAAGTACATGATAAATGCAATTAATAAGGCAGTAGATTAGATTTTCACAATCAATCCTGGAGAGCAGATAAAGTGGGAAACTGCTTCTCTGTGCCAGGAGCAGAGCAGCAAACAAAGGGCAGTCATGGTGCTTTCCTTCACCTTGCTTCTAGAGATAAGCAAAACACTACAATCATTCCCTAGACATCCTGCTATCTCTTGACTTTGCCTTGGTAGTGACTTGGGAGGAAACTCTAGTCCAGCCTACTTCTGCTTTTCTCCAAGCCTGTTTCTACTTTCTAGTCCTTCCCAGCTAAAGGAAGCAAAACAATGCAGGGAAACACTTGTTCTCCCCTTCCACTCTGCTACAAGAAGTTGCAAAACCAAACCCTTGGAAAGATTTTCCCTCATTCTTAGACTTTTTCCTAATGTCATTGTTTTCTTCACAGATAGTAATAAAACTAGCAGGAATGACTTCACACAATCCCAGAATCCCACCATGGTGAGGGTTTGAAGGGACCTCTGGGGATCATCTAGTCCAGCCCCATGCTAAAGCAAGAGGAGGTTGCCCAGGATCACCTCCAGGTGGCTTTGGAATCTCCCCACAGAAAGGAGAGACAACCTGGGCCAGGGCTCTGGCACCCTCACAGCAAAGAAGATTATTCATCCTGTTCAGATGGAATCCTCCTGGATTCCAGTTTGTGCCCATTGCCACTTGTTCTGTTCCTGGGCACCCCTGAGCATAGTCTGGCCCCATCCTCTTGCCCCCCCCCCTCCCCCTTTAGATAGTGATAAGCATTGAGCAGATCCTCTCTGGTTCTGCTCTTCTCATCATAGAATCACAGAATCCTGGAATGGTTTGNTGCCTCACTAGAGCAGAGTAGAGGGCCAGGAGAACCTCCCCTGAGCTCTGGTCACACTCTTCTTCCTGCACTGCAGGAGCCCATTGGCCTTCTTGGCCACAAGAGCACATTGGTAACTCATGGGCAACTTGTTGTCCTTGAAGGGACTGAAGTAAATGCATGGGAAGGTTCCTCACCAGGGGAATTCACCGACTGCAGCTCCATGTGCCTACGCTGGCAGAGTCAGTGCGTGTTGGAGAAGAGTGGGCAGTTCCCATCACAGGCTGCCTTAGAAGCACTGTATCTGCCCTTCCTTCATCTCTGAAGCACAACTACACTTTCAAACTGAAACAGATGCCTGCAAACAGCACTTCAAAGCTGAATTCAAAAACATAGCAATGCTTCAAAGCTGAGGAAAGGCACTGCAGTGTTTTGAGGGATCCTTGTGAACACTGTGACTATCTCACATGCACCTCAGGCTATCTTTTCAGCCCTTTAATGGAATATTTAGCCCAATGTTGTTATTAGATTTTCCCCTGGATGAAAGGATCTATAAACCTAAGTGCCAGTTGTTAATTCTTGCTGGAACAAAATAATAGTATTAGTACATCACACAATAAGAAAAAAAAATAAGCTGGTAATTTGTACTGCTGAATTAGATACCCTAACAAAACAGGGATGCAATTATATACCACAGTAAAATCTTCAGTGCACAGACTTAAGCATTCCTCAGTCTTCAGTGTTCAATTAGGGTGGAATTTACTTTCAATACAAGACATAATGCCAAGGGGCCTCACACCTTCAGGAAAAAATGTAGGATTTCATCTCATCTGCCTCCATGTAAAGTCTTTTTTATTCTGGCAAAGCTTAAGGTTTAGCTCTAAAGAACAATTTGATTTGCATTACACACTGCACTAACAGGCTGCAGATTTATCTGCTGAATGAATATGTTCTAATAGGTCTGATGATCTGTCTTTATAGTACCATTTGATTAACAACAAATCTCTTCACTTGGCAGCTGTGTTCCTTAAACAGGTGTTCATTAAGCAACAGCATCTAAATATGTATAAATGTCAGATCTATGGATCAGAGACTACAATAATTTCATTTGAGGCAAGGTGGATTTTCTATACTTCTTATTAGTTTCCCTTTAAATAGGCTCACCATAAGTAGACATGTGCAGATATCTAGGCCCTGATGCTCAGAGCCAAGGGTACACATCCAGTTGGGTATCACCTCCATCCTCTGGAGCCCTACTGGAGTCCTCTGACAAGTCCTTTCAGCCCTGTTGTTCAACAGGACTGGACTCTACACAAACATTTCCCTCCATTAGATGGTTTTAGAGGGGGGTTCGTTTCCAAGCCTGAGTAATTCACAGAGATGCACATACACATACTTTGCACCTGGCCAACCTCTGCTTGTCATTCTATAACCTGGGCACACAAAAACAGGTGCTGCCAGTGTATATGCACTGGCAAATGGCAGACAAAGAAATTACTAAAGGGAATATCTTCACTCAAATGGATCCTGGTTGTGATAATAACAGAAATGATCATAATTACCAGGGAAAAATACTCTGTGGAATTCAACCCAGGCTTTTAAGGTAGGTTATAGCCTAAGCTGACAGGAGTGGTTTTACCTTTCTTTTTTTTGAGCAGGTTCTCTAGCAGTCACTTTTACGCTTCATGGGAGGCTGGAATTAACAAAAGGAAAAAGAGAAAGGAAGAAAAAAAGTGAATCTGAAAATCTCCTTGGTTTATCAGGTCTAAGTACTGTTATTTTGAAATCTGTACAGGAGGTAAAAGGACTGGAACTGTCAGATCTCAGTTAAAGTCAAACTGAACTGGCTGTGAAGACATAGGTAGTTTGAAGGGTGTTAGTGGCCTCTACTTTGGTGCACTACAGGTATCTAAGCTGAAATTTAGAGCACCTACATTTAGAAGATAAAATTGTCTTCCAAGAACTACAGACACCTGCCGGGTAGCTACATTACAGAGCAAAAAAAGCATGAACCACCTCAAAATTACCCAGTTCATCATGCCTAATCTATGTAACTTTTGTGTTTAACTTGAAATTCTTCAGGAAACCTGCAAGAAACTTGGTGACTGGAAGCTCAACTCTATGGAAGTCCTTCCATGGAAGAGAAACACCTAGCACACTGCAGATCTCAGCTGTGTGGCTGAGCCCAGCTCTACTGTGCACTAGCTCTGCCTGTGCAATACTCAACACTAGTTTAGTTCTGCTCTAACCAAACTTTTCAGGAGATCACTGGGAATTAGGAACTGGAGGCAGGAGAGTGAAACAGAGCAAGACCTGAAGAGTTAACTCAGAATGCATGCTCTGGGTTAAGAAATGAAAAACCAAGATTCAAGGACTAGTTGAAGANTAATTTGGCATCATTTCATGCCCAGCCACAGATGTGTTGTTCTCAGAGGTGTGCTCTCTGCAGGATACGATTTGTTTCCCCAAGACCAGACTGAAGCCATTAGCTGCTGCTTTCAGCCCTGCACCATGGTGGAGGTGATAGGGTGACTGAAAGCATGATAGATTTATGCCATGTATTCTAATTTAATCAGGTACTAGACACACACACACACACACACACACACACACAAATACATAAGAACAAAGATGCATTTCCTACTGCTCTGAAGTCTTACCAGGGCCTGCTAAACTCCTGCCTGAAGCCACATCTCTGCATNAACTAGTTGAAGATAACTCTTTACCAAAGAATGCTAACACACTGACAAAAAGAACATAAAGTAAGAACACAGGAAAACACTGGCCACTAAAAAATACTAACATATATACATAAATAGAAATAAGGGAGGAACACTGAAGGATAAAGGGAAAGAGAAAGCCAGGAGCCCAGAAACTCTTGCCAAATATACGTTGGAGNTTATCATATGTACTATATTAAACAGATACACGACACACACACACACACACACACACAAATACATAAGAACAAAGATGCATTTCCTACTGCTCTGAAGTCTTACCAGGGCCTGCTAAACTCCTGCCTGAAGCCACATCTCTGCATCATAAGTGAACAATTTCCCTGTGGTGTGTGCTTTTAGTACAACAAGTGTCACACACTGTGTTTCTTTACATATAATCTATATGGCTGGCAGTGTTCATACCAGGATGGATGAGACCTTCAGCAAGCTGCTCTAGTGGAAGTTGAGGTTGGGGGTTTGGAACTAGATGAGCTTTAAGATCCCTTCTAACTCAAATGATTCTCTGATCAATGCCACTGCATGACCTGGTACACACCTAAAGCAAGTCTCCACAAGCAAAAGGAGTTTGAGTACCAGCAAAACATTCACTGGAACTCCATGTACAACTGGCCTGTGTTTCTGGAACAGAAAGGATTAAAGCTTTAGTGCAGATTGCCTGACTGTGCTGTCAGACCATGCTACAGGTGGAGGCTCTGCTCTAATCCTGCTTACAGTTCCAGCTGAAATAATTTCAGCCAAATATCGAAAATGACATGTAAGTCTCAGATATGTTACCCATGCTTCTGCTCCATCCTGGTATATCCAGCTGTGCCTGTATTGCCTCCATAGAGGGCAAGCAAATTTTGCAACACAGAAGTCATCTGTAAATAAATGAATAGCTAAAAATCATCCTTCACACTGTTCCAGTTGCATAGAAATTTGGAATTCTGTTAGGTTCTTTTATTAGGTTACTGATGTCTTTCTAAAATGTAAGTGTAGGGAGACTAAGCCATTGTCATTTAATATACAGCATACAGTAGTGTGTTGAGATGGATATGAGAGTCATAGTTCCTTGCAGTATTTAAGTCTACTGAGTCCTGCAGATCTCCTCTTCTAATATCACCTGATTTATCAAATCTGATTTGGGATTCATAGCCTATAGAGAGGGAGTTCTCAAATTCCTAGTCCATTTGGCAACAAGTATCTTCTCTGCTTTACTACTTCATCTTCCTTAGTCATTAATCTGAAGGGCTGGAGCTTTAAACTCACTTAGCAAGGACAAAAAAAAAAAAGAAAAAAAATATTTTATGATATGTTTACAATTTATATATGTCCTGATCAAGAGAGTAAATAAAATGTAAGTGCCTATTTGCTGTGCCACTAAATGCAGGCCACCAAACTGGTGACCTGTGATGGGAGATGTACAAGATTTGCTGCTGAGTAGACAGAACTGGAACCAGTTTGTCTCTCATCATGAAAATGAGTTTCCAGTGGCAATTTTCAGGCAGCTGAAATTTCACACTTCTAAAAGTTTTGTTGAGGCACTCACTTCTCCAGGGACTTTTCATAGTTAGGTGCTTAAAAGAGCTATCTACTTTCCCCAGTTACGCACTTTCAACCCTAGATTTGAGAGACAAAGAAGCATAGAATTTCTTTTTTTTTTTTTTTCATGGCCAGGCTTGGTGAACGCAGCTCCGGGGAGGGCTCCATCCACACTCTGCCCAAGTGCTTTTTCCAAGCACTGCTGGCTGCAAAGGCCAATGCAGGACAGACAAGAGCAGTCGCAAAAGGCACAGCACAAGGACTCCTCAGGAGGTAGAAGCTGCAAGACA
>VWZO01002035.1:36597-51837 GCA_013396975.1 Bucco capensis
CTTGTGCTCTAGACCCTTCACCAGCTTTGTTGCCCTTCTTTGGATACACTCCTGCATCTGAATGTCTTTCTTGTTAGTAGCAAGGGGCCCAAAACCTGCAGGAGGACAATCACTGCCCTAGTCCTGCTGACCACACACATTTTGGCATACAGGCCAAGGTGCTTAAGGTTCACCTCAGCCCACTGCTAAAGGCTGTGGAGGAATTCTGTTTTGTACAACACTGAGTCAGTCACTTAACTTACCCTAGCCTGTGCTTTTCTGCAAGAGAGACTTTTCTGCTACAAGTTGTTCCCAGCCTTGCTAAGAACATCATGAGATACCTAGTCCATGCCCTTGAGTGTAGTCAATCCAACACAGCTTCTGCTGCCTTCTCCTGCCTGGTTTAACACATCAAGTCACAGGGCTTGTTCTGCCTTCCCTGAGACACTTCCCCCCCACCTACATGCATTTTAAAAGCAACTTACTGAGACTGACTTAATTTTTTTCAATTGAAATGCACTGTTCTTGAGTGAGATGATGTCTGGCCTTCTGTCTTTCAGTTAATGACTTTAAATGTAATAAACAGAGTAACCCAAATTAGAAATACAAAATAAAGAGTACCGGGCCCTTTATTTCTTGCTCAGAGGCAAATTGTGCAACTTTAATTTAACAGAAAATGATCAACTTTATGACTAGATGTGTTGCAAATAAACTGACAACCTTTATACAATAGAATGACTTTATTTTAGGTGATATTATTATTATCTGAGCCATCTGACGTTCTTATGGCTCATATAAAAAGTCCTATTTTAGTGTAACTCTCTGCTTAAATAGATCTCTTTGTACTACATGAAATAAAATAATCCCCTCCTCTCTCCTTAGCATTTAGAGCCTCTGAAATATAGAGAGCTCTCTCATATCCCTTCCTCCTCAAACAATTGGATTTAACACCCAGGTCAAATGAAGTGTTTCCACTGATTTGAATGACTATTGGATCATCCCTAAAGTGTACCCATGGGAACAGTTCAGCCCCATGGGACTGGAAGGAAGACTTTCCTTGAGCTAATAGACATTTTTAACAAAAAGGGGCATGTTTCCTGATGGAGATTGATGGTAACTGGGCTATTTTGTTTCTAGTCCCTAAATAAATCCATTCAAGAGGCTGGCACTGAGTGGCACTGCACCAGAGCAGGCAGATCTACCCATTCATTATCATCTCTTGCTACACACCACGTATTTAATTCTTCTGATCCTTCCTCTCAAACCTCTCCTCAACCCTGGGATCCTGTTAGCAGCTCTTCCTCTTGTTCAGTACAAATCCCTCAAGAAAAGAGGCATGTATCTGCCATTATGTTTTACAATTTCTTAAAAGCAAGACTTCTTACTCGCTGTGTTAATTCACTCTGTGCAACAGGCAGTCTCTCCCTCGCTGGCCATGCCCTGAAGCCCAGGATTTGAACACAGCTGAAGGGGACAAGGTTGAATTTTGATTCAAGATGGCATGATGTGTACAAGTGGTTTCCATTTCCAGCCTCTCCCCACAGCAGCATCCTCCCTTGCTCACCACGTGTGGCTAGAGCATGGATCTGGGTCTCTCTGCAGCCACAGTGCCCCAAGAGCAGGCCTTGCAGCTAAAGGTCCCTCTTATGCTCTGCTTTCTTTTATCTTTACTCTGACAAGGAATCCTTTAAATCATGAGGTAATGAGGCAGGCAGAGACCAACCAGTTGCAGTCAAACAAGCATCCACCGTTGGTGGCACAAGGATGAAATGCAACTTCTTTAAAGGGCCCACACTGGTTTTCTCATAGAATCATTTTGGTTGGAAGAGACCTTTCAGATCATCAAGATCAACCATTAACCCAACACTACCAAGTCACCACTAAACCATGGCCCTCAGCACCACATCTACATGTCTTTTCAATCCCTCTAGGAATTGTGACTCAACCACTTCCTGGAAGAAACTGTTTCTAATAACCAACCTGAACCTTTCCTGGAGCAATCTGAGGCCATTTCCTCTTGTACTATCACTGATTATTTGAGAGAAGAGACCAACCACCACCTTGCACCAAATTCCTTTCAGGGAGCTAGAGAGAGCAAGAAGGCCTCCCCTGAACCTCCTTTTCTCCAGATTAAACATCACGAGTTCCCTCAATTGCTTCTCACAAGACCTTCACCAGTTTTGTTGCTGTCCTTAGGACATGCTTCAGCACCTCAGTGTCCTTCTTGAAGTGAGAGGACCAAAAATGAACCCAGTGCTAGAGGTGTGTCCTCACCACTGCCTAGTGCAGGAGGACAATCCCTGCCCTAGTGCTGCTGGCCACACTAGTGCTGATTCAAGCTAGGATGCTGTTGACCTTCTTGGCCATCTGGCCACACTGCTGGCTCATATAGAGCTCCTGTCAGCCAACATCCCCAAGTCCTTTTCCACCAGGGATCTTTCTAGCCATTCCGCCCCAAGACTGTAGTGCTGCATGGGATTGTGACTCAAGTGCAGGACCTGGTGCTTGGTCTTGTTGGAGCTCATACCTTTGACCCTTGTCCATAGATCCAGCCTGGCCAGATCCCTCTGCAGACCCTCCCTGTATGTATGGCTAGGCTTCGCGAATGAAGCTCCAGGGAGGGCTCCATCCACACTCCTCCTCAGCGCCAAGCACGCTGATAAAAAGAGGATAGCAGATAGCACCCTCGAGCCTGCACTATGGATTTTTTTAGGTGAGACACAGCATGCACAGAGCTGGACCCACCCTTTAGTCCTAAGGTTCATCTGCCAGGGCCTAGCAAGCTTGGACGCTGGCAGCCAAGTCCTTAGAACGGAGGTTTAACCTCTTAGCTGGAAGGCCTTACAGGGCTAAACGAGCTCTATCTGCCCGGGTTTGGAATCAGAGTTGTTCTTCTCCTAGGATGACTGCCAGAAGGCTAATGAGCTCATCCTACCCATCCAAGGATTCTAGGAACATGGGTATCACTCCCCACACTTTCCCGTGGGCAACGAGTTTAATGCTCCCTCTGCTGTGGGCACAGTAACGGCACCAGGGGCCACAGGAGACCACAAGGGATTTTCAGACTGTGCCTGGAAACCCTCCCTACCCTCAAGCAGATTAACACTCGTGCTCACTTGGTGCTGGCTGCAAACTAACTGAAGGTGCCCTCAATTCCCTGTGGCTCCTATCAGTGATGATGAGATTGCCTGCCTTGTCAAGATACACCCCTCTCTAGCTGATCATCTGCCAAGCACATGGGGGAGGTGTAAGGCATCTGCCAATACAATTTATCTCATCCACCCCAGGACTACCTCTGGGTGCTCCATGCTCTAACCTGGTGCTGGGGTTGGATGTAGGGAAGAAGTCAGAAAATACAGATGAGACAATTGCCATCTCTAAGAAATGTGGTGTGGCTTGGGGGAGGCACCAAGGGGCTGAATCCCCAACAAGGACTCCTGCCAGTGAAGGGTGGAAAAAATCCAGCCCCATAGGTCCATCAAATTACTGACATCCCATTGACAGGAGGCTGTGACTGAAGCAGCCCTTCTCTAACTACACCTTGTCTGTCAGGAGGAGCAGTTGCCTGTTTTCTTCTGTATTGGCAGGACTAAAAATTCCTGTGTTCTTTCCAGCATTTATCTCTTTCCAGCACGTGATCCAAATTATTTAGCTGTGTAGCTAAAACCTATTTGCTCCTGAGAATGTGTGGAAAACACTTGGCTTTTTTTGGCAATAAGTGCATTGCTGCTGTAAACAAGATTTTTCTGAGCTCTTTTTAATGAAGGTAATTAAGAACACATTATAAAACAGATTATTAGTAGTAAACAGCAAGTAGTAAACCTCATATATATAACGTCACATAATTATTAGGTTTCTCCTACTAGAACAGCAGACACATCCACCCTGGCCATTCCCTGAACACTATCAATTCTTGATATTTGGTCACAATTCTTTAAAACATATTATGCAGAGGTCTGTGCTCTAAGAATAATAAAAGCTATTTGCTCTTAAATAAAAGGAGGAAAATGGTTCCCTATGTATGCTCTCAGCACTTGAGGATCTTCTAAAATAAAATTAATTAATTAATTTTAAAAATCTAGTCTTGTGAGGTTGGATAGAAAGATATGAAGAGGAAGAACTGTGTTTACCAGCAAATCTTGTTCTTTCCTGGATCACTGATATTCATGCAACTTCATGTGACCCTGAAAAGCATCTTGGCTGAAACAGAGAAATTACATCTCTGTCTCCAATATATGATTAAAGCCTGAAGCCACCCTCAGAAGGAGAACTCTGGTTCCTGCTATCAACACTTGCCATATGGCTCCTGTTTCTCCCTCTACCTTCTTAGCCTCCATTTACTATGGAAACAAGGCTTGTCTGATCCTGCTGACTTTCTCATTCCTTTCACCTCACACACAACTTCTAAGCCTGTAAGTCTGTCTTGATCAAATTCAACAGACCAGTAGAGAGCTCAAAGACAACTGCATTCTCAGAAGTCTTGTGGGGATAAGCAGCTGGGAGAAAGGGGAAGAGAAACAAACACATTGATGTCCCCTAGAGATGCCCAGTGTGGGGTGAAGGGTTTCTAACAAGCAATAGGACAAGAGGTCTCAAGTTAGGCCAGGGGGAGGTATAGGCTGGACGTTTGGAACAATTTCTTCCCCAGAAGGGTTGTCAAGAATTGGAACAGGTTGCCCAGGGCAGTGGTGGAGTCCCCATCCCTGGAGGGATTGAAAAGCCATGGAGATGTGGAGCTGAGGGACATGGTTTAGTAGTGACCTAGCAGTGCTGGGTAATGGTTGGACTGGATGATCTGAAAGGTCTCTTCCAACCTAAACAATTCTATGATTCTATGGCAAGGTAATGCTACTAGACATAAGGCAATCATTGTAAGATGAGGGCCTTAAACATGCAAGAGTTTCTACTGTAACCTTCTGGGGCAGAAAATTCAGTCAGCCCCTGGCCACACACCCATAGAAAACAAGGCTTTGTTAATTTTTAGTCCTCACAGATCTACTTGCATTTTCTATTTGCCTTTTCTGGTTTTTTTGTTCTATTAAGACAAGACAGGCAGTGCCAGGCAGGCAAGCCTCCACTATACCTTTTGCAGCACTGCTGTATTTGCTCTGGAAAGGAAGCTGAAAGCAGAATCATCACTATCACCACACCAGTGCTGGAGAAGCTGATCAGATCTCATGCTGTCTCTGGGTCTCTACTAGTATGACTGCCAGGAAAAAATCTGTCCCTCAAAACACAGAGGATGCTTCTTTTCTTTGCTAATCACTTCTTGCTCCTGTTGTGAGTCTCTTGGGGTTTTATCTTTTTTATTCCCCTTCCCCCCTGTTTGGAATTAGATTTCAACAGAAACAACAGCAGCAGGAGCAACATCAGCTCCATTATCTCTACTAACTGCTCCCAAATATAGGGGTATTTATACCACCTTAAAGTCTCCAAACCTGGGTTTTCCTTAGAAATACTTCTCTCAGTAACTAAAGGAAAAGGTTTAAGGGATATTGTAAAAATGAAACCCCTGCTTAACACAAAACATCTTCCATTCTTTTAACTATTTTTCCTTTTCCTATATCTCTAATGAAAGGTTAAAAAGATCTTTAAGGCTGATTGTTGCCATGGGACTAAGCAGCCTGGAGTCTATTAATTCAACTGCCAGCACTTTGTTTAACTAGTTGGTGTACAACGCTAGCAGGATCAGGCTGACTTCCTTTCTCCAGCACACTTTTCAAGTCAAACAATTGGGCTGCTCCTGATGGCTTACAATTAAATTCAAGCTGAAGTTCAGAGGTAGAAATTCTGTCTGTTAACTTGTGTTGAGGAGGTTGGAATTCTGAACCCTAAAAATGAAAGGAATCAAAGAGAAATGTGCAAACAGTGATTAGGTTAGACTTCTGCTAATTTGAGGCCTGATACAAAGTCTTTTTTTTAATGCTGAAAATTGGCATTATTCCTTTCCATGGGTCATGGGGTAAAGAGGAGCAAGGCCTATGTATAGGCTAGGTCTGGAGTTCCAAAAACTTTCCTTCTTACCTACAGTGATTTCAAACCTCTCTTAAACTATCACTGACTCTGAACCTATTTCATTTCCTTTCCTCTCTTGAATGACTGCTTCTACCTTTTCAAGGTATGCCTTGATGTGTTAGACTCACCAATGACTTGTTGAGGAGCCTTCAATGATAATTTGATAAACTATCAGATGATAGATAAATTCCAACTTGTATTCCAACAATACTTTACTCATGCTAATAACAATCTGTCTGTGTAGGTCTGCACTGTGCTGCCATAAATGACATGAAAAGAAACAGCCTGTAGGTAAAGGATGAAAATTTGAATATCTTATCATAGAATCCTAGAATCCTAGAATGGTTTGGGTTGGAAGGGACCTCTGGAGCTCATCTAGTCCAACCCCCCTGCAGTGGCCAGGGACATCCCCAACTAGAGCAGCTTGCCCAGAGCCCTGGCAAGCCTCACCTGCAATGCCTCCAGGGATGGCAACTCAACCACCTCCCTGGGCAACCTGGGCCAGTGTTCCACCACCCTCGTGGGGAGGAACTTCTTTCTAATGGTAGATTCTTTCTAGATGGTAGATGTACATACCAGGAGCATATAGACACATGGAAGTGAAAAATACTTTTAGTTTAAGTCTTTCTTTAAATTGAAGCTTATTCTAAATTAGATCTCTTAGGGAAACATGCTTGGTTTTAATTTTCTGTAGTAGTTCAACCTTTGCTATTTAGAAAAATTCACAACTTCCATAGCTATTTGCCATGAAGAGTGTGTATGTGTGTGTGTGTGCAGCAAACTGTTCCAGTTAACTCTGCCCTTGTAAATAACTCATGATATGGAGCTGCCAACCACTGCCTAACCATGTACAAAGCAATGCAATCTTTCATTTAGAAAATCAACGTCAACCAGAGAAAAGTAAGTCACTTCTCTAAGGTATAATAAAGAGTATTAGAATCAAGAAATGCTGGACTTCATAACATTGAAAAACTTCCCTGGAAGCTCCCAGTTTAAATGAGCCAATAGAGACAACAACTGAGCTGAGCTGAGCTGAGTTTCCAGCCTCCCCATAGTGCTCCCTGCTCTAAAGAGGTTCATTCTACAAATGTATTAAGCCATTAACTCCCATTTTAAACCAAACAAGAGAAGAGGCAGAATTTCAGTCAGGATCCTCCACAACAGACCTCCCCTGTGTGATTAATGAAGTATTGAGGAAGATGAATGCACACAAGCTCGCTCTGAGTGAAGCAAGCACCACCTTGGAGCAAGCTTTTGAGGAGAGGAAATTGCTCTGTATTAAGAGCTCTCTGGAGCCAAGGCAGAGACAAAAGTTACATTCAGCTCCCTGTAAATGAGTTCTGCTCTCTGTCTTCACAACTTTAACTAAACTGAAGAAAATGGCTGAAGAGGAAGACTTGGTTGCTCTTGAGACTCCATAATTTGCTCGGTGAATGCTTTAAAAAGAGATGGGCTGGAAGAGATGATCACTGAATTTAAGCAAAATCCAGTAGTCCCATCACTTTTGGTATCAAGAGGCAAGGCATATGATTCACAGATGAGAAAGGAGCTCAGCTGTAAAGGTAGGAAGCTGGAATAAGAATGAGCAAAGGTTTTGTGAGGAGCATGGTCCTCTATAGAAAGAATACTGCCTGCCTTGGGAGAACAAGAAAGCATTCAAGTATTGTTCAGGAGGTGGTCAACTGCATCAGATATTTGCAAGGGAAAAGGCAGAAATTGAGATGAATAGTCTTATTCAAGGCAGGGGGTGAGGTGATGGAAAATGCTCCATTTGATGCAACATCCCTTGGATCAAGAGACAGCAATGGGGTTTGTGGTTCCTTCCTTTCCTTCTTGTGCTAAGGTTTAGTTCCTCAAGTTTCCAGTCCCTCCCCTCTCTTCTTTCTGGAGCTCTCTGAGTTTGGAACACTAGCTCCTAGGATGAAGAACTTTTTACCACCCAGTGTTGAGGATCACTTTGCTGTGAGTGTGACAGACTACAGCAGGAGCCCATGGCAGCAATCTTTGCCACTCCTCTTCTGGAATTACTGCTCAAGTTTTTTTTTCCCTTTAGTTCTGTTTTTAATCAAGCTTGAAATTTTATTCCTTTAAAGAAGCCTTTAAAATCTTCTCATTTTCTCTGGATAATACAGCTCTGAACTACATTGTTTTACTCTAAGAAAAGGACTATTTTCTGTCATTTGGAAACCCACACCTCATTTTGAACTGAAATAAACTCACTAATAAAATTAATCAGAAGTACTATCCCTCTGGAGAGAGTCAGGGAAAATATAATGGGTTATAAACTGAGCCACAGGTTCCAGTAATGCAGCATGGGCAGGCCTGAGGAACAAGATCTCCACTATCTGGGATACAGTATACCTCAGCAGAGGGTTGGGAGATGGGCTGTAGGAACACAGCACAGAAAAGGATAAAATATAAATGAAGGCCAGATAATAAAAAGAGAATCACAGAGAATCACAAAATCATTAAGGTTGGAAGAGACCTCTAAGAGCATCACCCCCATGCCAGTAAACCATGTCACCAAGTGCCACATCTAGCTATTTTCTGAACCCCTCCAGGGATGCTGACTCCACCACTGCCCTGGCAGCCTGGGTCAATGCCTAACCACTCTTGCAGGCAAGAAATTTTTCCTAATAGCCAATCTAAACCTCCAATGGTACAACTTGAGGCCATATCCTCTTTCCCTAAACATTGTAAGCTCATTGAAATTCTTTCAGAGGATCTGCACAGATCCACAAGGTCCTTGCCTATTGTTCAAGACCAAAGCTTCAGGTTTTGGATAGGCTAAAATTAGTGATGTGAGCACATATCCTTCTGGGGCATCCTGTTAGCAACATCTTGTTTCCAGAAGAGTAAAGCACGTGAGTATCCTGTTAGAGCTGATTATTTAAGAGTGGTGAAATTCAGGCTGAAGTGTTGGGAGCACAACTAACAAGACACCTAAATTACCAGCACCGAAAATTGGGATAACACTTGTGGCTGAGTCTTCCTTCAAGCTTTTCTGTAAAATAGCAACACTTATAGCAATTTCCTAAGTGTGCAGGGAGGGTCAGGGAGTGTCAGAGAGGTGGTTTAGATTCGTAAAACACTGTCTGTGCCAAAAGTTAATGTCAGATGCTGGCACTGAAAGTGCAGGAGGTGGCTAATGGAAGGAATATTAGGCAACAGACGGTGGACTTTGTTTCATAATTGTTATGACTGAGAGATGAACTGACAGAAGCTGACAGTGATGAAGAAAAGGAACTGCTCTGGAAACAGGCCAGCTTCTCTGAATCTGCTATCAACAGAAAGGTAACAGATGCAGTATTTCAGGAACAGGCCCTAAGAAAATACAGCAAGAAAATGCAGACAGTGAGACACAAAACACCTGCTTAACCTCTTTCAAAACACCAACAATTATGAAATATTATTGAAGCTACAAAAGGAGGCCAAGTTTAGCAATCATGAGCACAGAATGACTGAATCATTAAGGCTGGAAAAGACCTCTAAGATCATCAAGTCCAACCATCTATCTATCACCACTATGCCACTAAACCATGTCTTTAAATACTACATCTATATGTTTTTTAAACACCTACAGGGATGGTGGTTTCTGCCCTGGGCAGCCTGGGCCAATGCCTAACCACTCTTGCAGGGAAGAAATTTCTCCTAACATCCAATCTAAACTTCCCCTGGTGCAACTTGAGGCCATTTCCTCTTGTCCTCTTACTGACCTACCCCCACCTCATCCAACCTCCTTTCAGGTAGTTGGATAGAATGAGAAGTCTCCCCTTCCTCAGACTAACCAACCCCAATTCCCTCAGTTGCTCCTCACTAGACTTGTTCTCCAGACCCCTCACCAGCCTCCTTGCCCTCCTCTGGGCACACTCCAATACCTCTGTGTCCTCCTTGTAGTGAGGGACCCAAAACTGAACACAGTATTCCAGGTGTGGCCTCACCAGTGCTGAGTACAAGGCGAGTCAAGTAAACTAATGTTTACTAAATAACTAACAATTTCTGCTACAGCTTCCACTCAGCTTTGGTGGACTTTGTGTATGTGTTAACACAGCTATCAACAGGCAGTGAGGCTGTAACAAGCCTGACAGTGTTTGTGCTCTTGGGAACCCTTTGTAAATTCATGATACACAGCATAAAAAGAAAAAGAAAGCCAGAGCTCATGACTTCCTCTTCCACAGAATTGTTTCTCTCCACTCTGTCTGACTGAGAAATTGGATAAGCCACAATCCTCTGGCACTCCATCAGCTCTTAGTCCATCCAACTAGAGGGACACATTCATGAGATCACAGTATCCCAGTATGTCAGGGGTTGGAAGGGACCTAGAAAGATCATCTAGTGCAACCCCCCTGCCAGAGCAGGATCACCTAGACCAGCTCACACAGCAATGTGTCCAGGCAGCTCTGCAATGGCTCCAGACAAGGAGACTCCACAGCCTCCTGGGCAGCCTGGGCCAGTGCTCTGGCACCTGAACTGCAAACAAGTTCCTCCTCGTGTTAATACTAAACCTCCTGTGGTCCAACTTGCTCCCATTGCCTCTTGTCCTACCATTGGATGCCATTGAGCAGAGCCTGGCTCTCTCCTCCTGACACTCACCCTTAACATATTTCTAAGCATTGCTGAGGTCTCCTCTCAGTCTCCTCTTGTCCAGGCTGAAGAGACCCAGCTCTCTCAGCCTGCCCTAAGATCCAGGAGGATGTGATTTTCCTTGCAGCACTAAAGTGTTATGATGTCTCTCACTCAGTATTTCCCCATACAATAGGCACTGCAGAAGGGCCAAGCACTGAGTGGTTTGGGGCTAAGAGCTGGAAGGCACTCTAAGAGGTTTCCTTTATGTTATAAGCCAATGCCTACTTCATTTGCTGGGCCTGAGAAACAAGAGGAGGACTCAGGTAACTCCTGGCAATGAAGCTTTACTGATGCTAACTGCTTCTTTTTCCTTTCCAGTAGGTGACACTGGGCACTGAGTCTGTGATATAATACAGCCTCAACCACAGAAGTTGCTGAATTTTCCTTTCTTCATCTTCTGTTCTGCTGGTTGGTGACCATCTGCTGCATAATTCTTTGGTGTTTTGCTCCATGCCCCAGTGGCTGTTTTACCTTCAAGCCCCAGAGACACTCCAAGCAGCAGCTCTGAATGCCACATTGACATTCTGGCTGCACTGCTTTGCTCTCACCACCTAAGGACTGGGCAAAGTCTGGAGGGATAGAAGTGGTTTATTTTTATTTTTCTGTGTTAAGAGATTTTCAGCAGCTTCCTTTCAAAGTTCTGTCAAAAGCTTGAAGAACTGAGCCATACAATAGAAACAATCTTCATTTATTTGTGGAGCCAAGGCTGCAAAGGAAAACAGCCCGGAATGGTCAGCTAACCTGAGGAATGGGGCTAGCTTTCAGGGAGGGCTGGAAAGGAACTTGTCTAGGTATATTAAAAATGACCTGGTTTATCTCTAGCACAGTTGTAAGAGGATGACTATTAAAATCTTTACACATTGAGGAGGGAAATATTTGAGTAGACCTTTTAATCTCATTTGCACTCCATGACACAAACTTTACTGGTGCTACCCGAACAACACTACTGATTTTTTCTTTCCAATAGATGACACCTTTACCTGGGCACCTACATTGTCTTTATAACACAGCCTTGAACACTGGAGTTTTACTTCCTTCATCTTTTCTTTTGCTGGTTGGTGGTCAACCAGGGAGGTGGTTGAGTTCCCATCCCTGGAGGCATTGCAGGTGAGGCTTGCCAGGGCTCTGGGCAAGCTGCTCTAGTTGGGGATGTCCCTGGCCACTGCAGGGGGGTTGGACTAGATGAGCTCCAGAGGTCCCTTCCAACCCAAACCAGTCTAGGATTCTATGATTCTATGATATGCCACAGATTTCTTTGGTGTTTTGTTCCATGTATTATCTTCTTCAGAATTTGCCCCAACTGGGCAAAGATACACGTCTATTTGATTCAAGACAATTCATTACAACCACCTCAGTATTTTTCTTTGACTTCCCTTGGTGCCATTACTGTCACTGTGGATCTGAAAGAACCTCTAAAAATCACCATTCACATTGTCACAGAATCATAGAATCTCAAAGGGTGGAAGAGACCTCTAAGCTCATCCAGTCCAACCATACCTAGCACTAATATACCACTAAACCATGGCCCTAAGTACCAAATCTAGATGTTTCTTAAACCCCTCCAGGGATGGTGACTCCAACACCTCCCTGGGCAGCCTGGGCCAAGAATTAACAATCCTTGCAGGAAAGAAGTTTCTCCTTATATCTAATCTAAACCTCCCCTGCTGCAACTTGAGGCCATTTCCTCTTGTCCTCTAACTGTTATCCCTGGAGAAGAGACCTACCCCCAGCTCACTCCAACCTCCTGTCGGGGAGTTGTAGAGAGAGCTAAGGTCTCCCCTGAGCCTCCTCTTCTCCAGACTAAGCAACCCCAGTTCCCTCAGCCTCTCATGTTTTGTGTTCCCCAAAGTCCACAGACCAGTTTCAAACACAAGGGAGCATTTGCCTTTTCGCAGATTCACTCATGTTGAGCTCTCTGCCATAGCAACTAAAGTAACAAATAGACAATAAACTACTTCAGATATCAACACATATATTTTTCTAAGCAGGATCCTGATACTTAAACACAATGACTAAAATGTTGCAGTGATTTCAGTGTTGCCATTTCTGTGAGTGCACCAAAAGACTTTTGTCTGGCGCATTTCTTAATAGCTCAGCTCTCGCAGGGAAGGGATTAAGAAAAAACATTTAAATCCTCACTTTTCTTTTTTTTTTAATCTTGTGGTTTATGGGGGAAAATGCAAAAGGACATAACTTGCAGTTATGCAGATCAGGATCTTTTATTTCTTTTCTAAATCTACAAGTACATTTTAAAAGGTTTAAGAATAAGACAGACAAAGAAAATGAAGGAGCTGATGAAGTATCTGGATCATATTGAATGTTAGCAAGAACTGTTGCACTAGATTACTACTGTGGTTTTTATTATTTTAAAAGTTGCTTTATTCTACCAGTACAGTTTTGGGATTACTTTTATTTNGGTATGGTTGGACTTGATGATCTTAGAGATCTCTTCCAACCTTAATGATTCTGTGACATTGTTGTGCAGAAGTGATAGTTTGGGGTTTGTTTGGTTTGGGGGATTTTTAACTTTGGATAACAGCAGTGTAGGAAGCACAGAACTGAAAGACAGATAACATGTAAACACATCCCAACAACCAGAGCAAACCTCTCAATTCCAGCATGGGATAGGTTCTGGTCGGCAATGAGTATTGCAACAGTGGCTTACATATCATATACTGATTTCTTGATTTGCTTGTGATAAGCTCTTTGTTGATGTGCCTAAATAAGATGTCCAAGAACATGAAAAACTCCCTTGCACTTAGCATCCCTGTGCAGTGAGTTGGTACCACACTGTAACTTACTGTCCTTCACCAGAGCTCTCATTGCCATTGACCTCCCAAAAGTTCTCCCCCATAATCCTCTGACTCTGACACTGACTTTAAGCCATCATCTCTCCTCTTATCCAGATATACCTGGTTTTACTCATATAGAAACATTGCTACACTGGTCAGAACCATAGGATCAATAAAGCAGAGGAGGAAAGAGCTGCATTCCCACCTGCATCATCCATCACTGGCAAACTTGGCAGCTGAGTTCTGCTGCTCAGATTCCATTTTTCCACTTGACAAAAAGCCTCTCTTGGAGCCTGCTAGTGGAGACACCTAAAACCTTATATACATTAAGGCAACTGAATTGATACCCTGTCAAAGGAAGAGAATCTCTCTTTATCTGGTGAGAGTTAATGATGATTTATTAGGCAGAACAGACAGGTCCCAGGACATATTTGCAAGGACTTGTCAATCAGACAAATTTCCTCCAGAGATTTGGACTAAGCTTATTTCACACTTCTTGTTTAGAAGACATGAGAGGACAAGGAGGCTTCAGTTTGAAGTACTTCTCATATAACACAAAGCTTTAGAAAGATAAAAGGCTAGGTGAGAAAGGACCTCTTAAGACCTGAGTACAATCCCATGTTATCACAGAAATGCCATTAAGGAAGCAGGTATAAGTGAATAGGATTTGGGAGATGGTAAAATAAACCTAAGAACTTTTCATCAAGAATGTTCCCTATAAGAAGAGTCTGAAACTAAAACACTGCACCTTAGATCTCAAAAAACCCACAACAAAACACCTTTAAATAACTGAATTTATGATCTCACCATCTACATTTCTGATACCCATAAAGCAGACTCCTAGATCTGTGACCCATTAGGGTAAGACTCTTTGTCTAAAAGTAGATGTCTCCATTTCAAGGAGTTGCCCTGGACTGTGTTTGGTGTCAAAGGAGAGAAATAAGGATTTTTAGGGTGTGCTTATCACTTGTGTTAGCACAGCAGTCAGGTGAAGCATCCCAGAAAAGCATCCACTCCTCTCTAGGGAGGCAAAGGTCACTCAGTCCAGTAACATGTTTACATTGTGGACCCCTACAGCCTGGAGGGATGAATCCTCTTCAAATGACCATCCCACTATTTGCCAAAGGCTAGTTCATGGGAGGCTTAATAGGAGGTGGGAGACATTTAATAAGGCTCTCTGGTTTTTAAAACTTCAGCTTTCATCCTCCTAGACCCATAGCAGTTGCTACAGGGAGGTTGGAAGAACAGAAGAGCAGTACCAGAGTAATCATCCTGTAAAACACGGTTTGAAAGAAGCAGGTGCTGTCTAAGACATGCTCCAGGAGATGCAGCAGATATAATAATGGAAAACTAGCTCCATTTAGACTCTGATTACAAAGCACATGCAGTTGGCCCATCTTCTTTGACTGTGTCCAGACTCACAATTTAGGAAGCCTGACAGAGTGTGGCAGACCAGAGTGCATGGGAAACACTTCCCACATACAGGAACCTCACTTAAGGATCATGTCTCCTACTCCTTTGGACTGATACCCATGTATCTGTACAGACTAGGAACTGATCTGTTGGAAAACAGCCCTGGGGAAAAAGCTCTAGGAGTGCTGGTGGCTAGGAGGATGCCCATGTGTCCTGGTTTGGGAGGACAAATTCGGAAGGAAGCCCTTTTAGAGCCTCCCCCTTTCACAAAGGGAAAGAAATCACTGGATACAGAGGCTGAGTTGTAAAGAATAATTATTTAACATAGAAATATATATACATATGTAACAATGGAAAAGGAAAATACAGGGTGTTACACACCCTCCCGGTTTCCACCCCCCTCACGCCACCGACC
>VWZO01002035.1:52233-89781 GCA_013396975.1 Bucco capensis
CAGGGCCAGCAAGATCCTGAAAGGAGTGGAGCATGTGCCCTAGGAGGACAGGCTGAGAGAGCTGGGTCTCTTCAGCCTGGACAAGAGGAGACTGAGAGGAGACCTCAGCAATGCTTAGAAATATGTTAAGGGTGAGTGTGAGGAGGAGAGAGCCAGGCTCTGCTCCATGGCATCCAATGGTAGGACAAGAGAGAATGGGAGCAAGTTGGACCACAGGAGGTTTAGTATTAACACGAGGAGGAACTTATTTGCAGTGAGGGTGCCAGAGCACTGGCCCAGGCTGCCCAGGAGGCTGTGGAGTCTCCTTGTCTGGAGCCATTGCAGAGCTGCCTGGACACATTGCTGTGTGAGCTGGTCTAGGTGCTCCTGCTCTGGCAGGGGGGTTGCACTAGATGATCTTTCTAGGGCCCTTCCAACCCCTAAGATTCTGTGGTTCTGTGATCCCTCTCTACTGAGCAGGATGTGGCAGAAGGGTAGACAGAGCAGTGTGCCTGCAGCAGTAGCATTTCAGGCTCTTAGCTAACAGTCTTAACACAAGAAGGAATCAGCAGATATTTAAGTTACACTCACCATACACCTCCAGCTCTGCCAGGCTGTGCTAGCACAAATGCTCCAGCTCTCTGACCATCAGCAAGATGCTCACATTCTGCTCTCTTAGGAGACTTTTCTCCAGCTCTCATATTTCCCTTGCTTTGA
Organism: Bucco capensis; assembly: GCA_013396975.1. Classification (NCBI taxonomy): domain Eukaryota; kingdom Metazoa; phylum Chordata; class Aves; order Piciformes; family Bucconidae; genus Bucco; species Bucco capensis. The sequence continues at coordinate 52,930 of VWZO01002035.1, forward strand.
AATGAGCCTTGCAGACAGTGAGTGTGTGTCTTGGGGTGTGGAAGAGCATCATTAATCACCTTTAAAAACTCTCTCATGCTGTAGTGACAACAGGCTGTACTGAGGCTGCATCAGCCCTGTTTGCTGATATTTATAGCAGAGCAGCAGGAACTTGCTTCAGGCTTCTGCAAGGCCTCTCTCACACCATGCTTTTAGTTCAGAAAACCAGAAAAGAATCTGCCTTCCCTGCTTGAATCACAAATATAAGCTTTCTCTCTGTACTCCCTTCAAATGAAATAAACTTCACAGAAGAAACCAACACTTGCAAGTCTTTTTCCACTCTGAAAGATTGAGGAGGTGAATCCTACCTTGGCAAGGGACACATTCTGGGGAATTGAAGTGCATAGAAAAAGTGGGATGTCCTACCAAAGATAACATCCATGATCTACAGTCTGCAACCATCCAAAATCTCTCACTCAGCAGGGGGACAGGATCTAACACCCAGACCAACCCAAGTCAGAAGAGAAAACTACTTGGCATTGATTTCATTTTCCTTGTAGGACTGAGTTTTCCCCTCAAAGCCACCTGCAACAATGACAGTTGTGATCTTCCCTACAGCCCCAGGGAACACAACCCTTCCCTTGCAGATCAGCTCAGCACTGTCTCATGTTCCCATCTGGGGATGTTATAGCAGCCCCATCACTGGCTCTTGGTGTCAAGGGCCAACCATCAGCTCTTGAGCCAAGCTCCTCTACAGACAAAAAGAGCTCCTGTGTACTCAAACCAGTCTTGATGTACTCACACTCTGCTTTAAGACAACCATAAAACCTGGAAAATCAGTAAAGGATGAAAGGAGACACACACTTCCCTCCATGGCTTGTTGGGCAGAGACATTCTGCTGTGTATCTCTTGCCTCTAACTGAGTTTCTTTGAGCAACTTTAACTTTTTTTAATGTCATTTTTGTGTCTGCAGTAGAGATTTTTGTCTGTCCTTGCTCCCTGCAGTCACCCAAGCCATTTCTCTTTGTCACTTGAGCAGAATCATACCTCCATGCAAAGTTCATTAGCACAGACAGTGAATAGCAGGGAGGAGAAACACCCACTGTTCACACTAAAGGCTCTGTTGATTGATGCCAGGCTGCAATATCAGCTCACTTTGGTTGCCTTAACATTTGCTGCCACTAGGCAGAATGTGCCCTCACCCAAAAAGCTCCTTAATACACATTCCTTCCACCTTCCAGTCAGTGGAAATCAAGGGGTCCTCATGGGAACACTGGGCATATAATGTTAAAAGATGAAAGCAACCTGTTCATCTGTCTATTCTGCGACCACCAAAGTGAGACCAAGCTACAGGAAAACAACCCTCATTACAGCTGGGCCACAACTACTTGTGTGCATTGCCTGCACTTAATATTTTGAATGGTTCTTAATGTGATTTTTTTGCTCCTTACCACACTGTCAGCTTGTGAGAAAATCCCTACCAAGCTCAACCATTTGCATAGAACCCCACTGCCTATTTGAAGGGAGATCTACAGGGGAGAAACCCCACTCCAGGAGCCTCTGACTGATGCTGCAGATTATTCTATATGTGCAAGAGTGGAAAAAGCAACCCTGAGGGAGAAGTTTTAAGAGCTGCCCGGCTTTGCTGGACCAGCCCAGCCTGTGCTGATGGGAAAAAGAGCAGAGAGATTGCTTGGAGAAAAGCATGCTTAATGGAGAGGCCAAAGACATGCCAAAGGCTTCTCTGGCCTTTCTGCCTGTGCTGCAAAACAGTGACAATCCTCCCACCAGGTTGTCAACAAATCACCTTTAGCTCTGTACTCCAAGTCAGTGGTGTAGCTCCTGAAAGCCCAGTGCAACCACAGAATCACAAAGGCTGGAAGACACTTCTAAAGTTAATGAAAGCCTTTCAACAGAAACTTCCCTTTCTGGAAGGTGCTGAAGTTGTTTGGGAGAATATGTAGAAAGAATGAGATCACCATGTATAGGTAATGTGATCTGGGCCATACCATCTGCTCCCATACAGTTCATTGCTTCAAGGGAAGATAGATTAGTCCCTGGGATAATATTTCATAGGCTGAGCCTTAAAAAGGAAAAAACCCACACTACTGTGTTTTCAAAGTCTGTAAGATGTAAAACAACAACAAAAGCACAGAAGAGCTTGTATATCTTCCACAAAGGAGATACTGGATACTGCCATGGATCCAGCACTAACACAAGTGTCTCCTCCCTGCCTGGCTGGATCTAGTCCATTACTTTTTACTTAATGCTTTTTTTTTTTCATTTTAGCTTTAGTGCCCATTACAAACACCTTGAAAAGAAAGGATGTGTGAGTGCTGGGACTGAACACCAGTGCTGCCACAGCAGCTCTGTGCCACACAGGGGTGGAAAGGGACAAAGCCACATATTATACAGCACATTTGCTTTTTTTCTCCTTTTTTTTTTTTTTTGTTTAAATTAAACTCTTTGTATAGTCATTCTGTCTGATTATATAATCTCCCACATTTAGATCATCTGAGTTGCAACCATGGCAACTCCCAGAGCTGAACATATTCAGTTCCAATTTCTTGCTAAATTTGCTGATGAGGGTGAAGAAACAGCTTTGGAAACCCTTCTCAGACAACCTACATTTGTTCTTTCCATGTAGAGCCCAGACCAGCTTGGACTGACAGGACCCAGCACCCCAAGGAACTTAGAAGCAAGTGTCCATCCTGTTCCAGTTGAACTGATTGCACCTCTGATACTAGCTATGGATAACCAGCATTGTCATCAAGGAAAATGCATAGCTCTATTTTGTGTAATTAAGTATGAGATTTGAGCAGTGGTGGAGCTGGAGAGAATCCTAGAATCCTAGAATGGTTTNCAGCACCCACAGAGGAGGTGCAGATTTTCTCACCTTGCCTCACCAGCAGGTTCACCTTTGCTTTGGAAAACAAAAAGTTAAGCTAAAAGGTTCCAAAAGTATTGTCACCTATAGCTAGTAAACCATCTGAGAGTGATGTTAAATGTGACACTTGATGGCACAGGGGTGTTGGATCAACAGTGGCCTTAATAGGACTAGGGGGAATGAATCCAAACTAGAGGAGAGGAGATTTAGGATAGACATTAGGAAGATGTTCTTCCCCATGCAGGTGCTGAGCCACTGTGCCAGGTTGCCCAGAGAGGTGGTGGCAGCCCCATTGATCCCTGGCAGTGTTGCAGGCCAGGCTGGCTAGGGCTGGGAGCAAGCTGCTCTAGTGCCAGGTGTCCCTGCCCATGGCACTGGATGAGCTTGAAGGTCCCTTCCAAGCCTGACAATTCTGTGATCTTAGAGGTCTTTTCCAACCTAGCTGGTACTAAGTTGGGTGTCTTGAGTGCTGATACTTGGCACTAATTTTCTACCTGCAGAATGTGACTCACTGGTCAGATGAAGGGGAGCAGCTCAGGCACAGAATTATGGAGACATTGGTCAGACTGCACCAGGTTATGTATGGCTAGGCTTTGCGAACGAAGCTCCAGGGAGGGCTCCATCCACGCTCCTCCTCAGCGCCTTTTCCAAGCGCGCTGATAAAAAGAGGATAGCAGATAGCACCCTCGAGCCTGCACTATGGATTTTTTTTAGGTGAGACACAGCATGTGCAGAGCTGGACCCACCCTTTAGTCCTAAGGTTCACCTGCCAGGGCCTAGCAAGCTGGGACACTGGCAGCCAAGTCCTTAGGACAGAGGTTTTATTAGAGTGTCCTTCTCTTAGCTGGAAGGCCTCACAGGGCTAAAGGAGCTCCATCTGCCTGGGTTTGGAATCAGAGTTGTCCTTCTCCTAGGATGACTGCCAGAAGGCTAATGAGCTCATCCTACCCATCCAAGGATTCTAGGCACATGGGTATCACTCCCCACACTTTCCCGTGGGCAATGAGTTTAATGCTCCCTCTGCTGTGGGCACAGTTATGGCACCAGGGGCCACAGGAGACCACAAGGGATTGTCAGACTGTGCCTGAACACCAGGTTATAGCCTGGCACTGACCCTCTGGGACTGCCAAGCCCCCACCTCTTCCCAATGCTCTGCATTGAGTTTGCAAAGGGAAAGTTAAGCAAGGCCCCAGATAGTGTGCAAAGGGGAACAAGCATAAGCAGAATTTATATAGATTTTATAGGTTTGGGTTTTTTTTAAAGAAAGTTGAATTAGGTAATTAACCATCATGATTATCTACTGTATTTTTCTACTTGCTTTCTACTTGTTTTCTTCAAGAGGATGAATAATCACACTCATGTCTCATGACATAAATATCCCAAATGAAACACATAGTCAGTTGTTTTGAGTAACATGGCTGGAAAATGCCCTACACTGATCAGAACTGCCAGAAGGTGCCATAAGAAAAAAGTCAGACACAATGACTTTGCACTTGCAGATTTACTGGGACTGATACCCTACTGGGTTAGGTATTGCATAAACCTTATGGTCAAGTTGGACAATTTATGCAAGCAGCTAAATTGTGCATAATCTTGTTCACAAGAGTTGTGAGGAGCAGCTGAGGGAACTGGAGTTGTTTAGTCTGGAGGAGTACTCAGGGGAGACCTTATCTCTCTCCAACTCCCTGCAAGGAGGCTGGAGGAAAGTGTTCACTTCTCCCAAGGAAGAAGTAATAGAGCAAAAGGAAATGGCCTTAAGTTGCACCAGGGGAAGCTCACCTTGGACATTAGGAACAATTTCTACCCTGAAAAGGCTGTCAAGCCCTGGCCCAGGCTGCCCAGGGAAGTGGTGGAGTCACCATCCCTGGAGGGATTGAAAAGACCTGGAGATGTGGTGCTGAGGAACATGGCTTCATGGTGAGCTGGCAGTGCTGGTTAGTGTCTGTTCTTGACAATCTTAAAGGTCTCTTCCAACCAAAATGATTCTCTGATTCTACAAGCAGTTGCCTATCTGTCTCACAGAACTAGCTTCCTCTGTACCAGGCTAGGCTTTTGTGGATCCTGCCAGCCATGAGGTGACAGACTACAGCCCATTTTTGCTCTAGTTATCAATCCACCTCACAGTCCAGTGATTGTTATTCTCATACAAATATGACAAGGACAGTAATCTAACCTAGGAAACAGAACTATTTCTTCATACTCTAGCTAAATCTCCACAACAACAAAAGAAAGCAAGAGTGTCACACTTCTTTCAGACATTTTAGAGCTTGTACAGCAAGCATCTTGCTTCAGTTGGATGTTTACCACAATAACAATCCCATCCATGCACAGACAATTCATGCTGCAATTACACTCATACAAAGCAAGTAGCAATCAATATCTCATGTAGACACCAATTTTGATTATACTTAATCAATGGAGATGCTAATAACCCATATCAATTAATTTCTTACCAATTACATCTTAATTACTAGTCTGGCTAGGCCAAAGAAGCCTAAAAGTTGTAAGGCAAGAGCTCCTATACTTCTTTATCTTATGCTGACATGACTGCTGGTCTGCCTGCTGCAGGCTGGAGGGAGAACAGACATTAAGTGCAATAATTAATTATGTACATTTGAAAGTGAATAGGAGAAAACCATAAAAATAAAGGTTGCTGAGCTTGTGCATTAGCAGGAGCTTGTTGCATTAATTTGGTTTCTCAATGATACTTTCTAATTCCTCTCTCACTGCATAAGGAGAAGGGATGCATTTTGCCAGAGCTAATAGTTCTGTGGAGGTGCTGGCCTCATTTTTAATGTGTCTACTCTCCTGCCTGTGGACAACCATGGATCTCTTTGTTGTCTTCTTCCTTGCCTGATAATCCCATGGAGAATTGAATAAAGGGAGATATTCAAGGAAATAACAGTAGCAGTGTTAGCCTGATATATTCACAGACCCACCAGGACTCAGCAGAAAGTGGGGAAGGTGTTTAAATAAGCAAATAAAAAGCCACCTGAGCCTCTTTTGCAGAATAATGTACCAGGTGCTTCTCTGGGAGCCAAGTAAACAAAGGAATTAATAGAAGTCTTAGCCTCTTGTTTGGTATTATTCATGCTTCTTTATTGGGTTGCTCCCTGGACACCTAGGTAAACTTCAGCTGTGACTTTCTTTTTGATCTTCTGTGCCCTAATCGCCTGCTTTAATGTAATCCTGGAAGCCTTTCAAGTAGTCTGTATTCACAGACCACTCTCTACTGATTTCCATTTGAAAGGAGAGCTGGTGCAGCTCCTGGCTGGAGCAGCTCAGGAGGGTGGCCTTAGCTGGTTTGTGCTGTGACCATGAAAGGGCAGAGAGGGAAGAGATAGGAGGGCTTGTGTTAAACTAAAAATGCATACCAGGGATCCAGACTCCTGATTCAGGAGAGAGTTAAGAGAGAACCTCCTCCCGCCTGAGTTTTGCCTGCTGTCACTGCTTAGCCCTGCCCAGGCTGTGATGGCTCACAGGGAGAAACCTTTCCCAGTGCCCTGGAGCCCTGCTCTGCTGCTTCAGTATTAGGAAGTAAATCCTACTGAGTTTAGGGACGTTGGCTGCTCATGCCTTTAGTAGAAATCAGGCAACACAGAGTGGCTTCTGATCCAGAGAGGTTCTTCTCCCCTCTCCTCTCCCCTGGGGAGGCCTCCCCTGGAATCCTGTGTCCAGTTGTGGGCTCCTCAGCTCCACAAGGATAGGGAGCNTTCAAGCCTGTATCCTCTTCCCTGTGCCCTGCATGTAAAGCATTTGTCATCCACAAACTCATCCAGGAATGTTTAAAGGCAATAGTAAAAATATCTGTCTACAAGTGCTCTGAACTTAGGTCTACAGTATTTGTTTAGCCAAGCCACAGTAACTGCTTCAAGCTTTTTACATAAATGCAATCTCTCTGGCTTCACCTCTCTCTTTTACCTTGCCTGGGCTCCCCATTGGTCTGACACCTTCCCATTTTTGGAGGAATTCATTTGAAAGTTAATATTATAATGGTGCCTTTGATATTGCTGCTTCTTTCACTTTTTCTTTCTACACATCACTTTGCTGTTGCATGACCAGTGCCTCCTTACTAAAAGCCTCTGTGAATAAGATTACCTTACACAGTACATGTGTCATCTAGTTTATTGAGGTAAATCTAGAGGGAAGTAGTTTGCCTAAGTCTGAGTGTCCAAACTTGCTGCACTCTTTTGGCAACAACTGTGTTTTTCAATAGAGATGTCAAATCAATCTCATCATTAGCTGCAGGAGAACATGCTTGTTAGTGTCCCTGGGGAAATGTCCTGCATTTCAGTATGAGATGGATTCCTTCTCCAAACAACTCTGCTAGGAAAGAGTATTTCACTGTGAAATAATGCACTTTGCTGTCTGGATTGGGATCACTTTAGATTGCTCAGACATGCTGGTCAAGATTCTGGAGCAAATGCACTTCAGGAGAGACTAAGACCAACTCACTGCTGGGGAGGCAGAGGAGAGGATATTGCAGGGCTTAGAGGCCAAATCAGCTCAGTAGCCTGACAAAGGAATCACAGAACCAAAATCTAGCTAGGCACAATATATAAGATATCATTAAAAGCAGTGGCTGTTGCTATCAGGAGCTGAACATTTTCTAGTAGTAATCAGGGTGGTAGAGAAAATACTGAACTATTCCTCTACAGATTTTTTCCCTCCTGTCTTCATTCCAGAAGCAGGAAGAGAACAAATGAATACAATTACTATGGTAATTTCCTATTTTCTAACTACACAGAGGCCATTTGGATATTCTGGTATCATAATGGTTGGTAATTGTTGAGTTCTTAATGGCTTCTGTAAGGTTGGCCCAATAACACTGCAAAAATAAGTGGACAAAGAGCATATCTGTTTAGACATTCATTGCAACTGTGAGTGAACTCTACAAAAGGAATTGGTTTATGTAACTCATATTTCATGATGGCAAACGAAATCTCAAATGTCCTATAATTACAATAATTATTTCTGCTTGCTGTTTAATTACTCTACCTAATGAGCCAGCAGTACTGTAATGGACAGGTAAAGCTCTGATGAAATCATCTTCCTCTTGTCATTTGGTTTCTAGCAGAGGATAGAGGTTTCAGTGTTTACAGAAGCACAGCATAAAGTTATGTCACAATTCCCATGTTTTCCAAAATGTGATGAAGTTGTGCCTATCCTGCTTCTGCAGATCACTGCTCCTGTCTCAAAAAGAGGAGTTGGACTGTGCACTAAACTCTTGTTCCTGAAAGTGCTTCTGTTGATGTTGATTATAGCACAAATAAATGATCACTACTGTGTGAGCAATGTGACTATAATAAGGGGTCTGGGGAATAAAAGGAACAGTCCATTAAGATGATCTGCAATGGCAGGGAGGTTGGACTAGATGATCTTTCTAGGTCCCTTCCAACCCCTGACATACTGGGATACTGTGATCTGGAAACAAGATATGAGACTGTGATTTAAATGAAATCAAATATGTTGGTTTGATTTGGGGTACTTCAAAAAGTGAAGGATAGATGGGAGTGGTGGCTCTAGAAAAGGACTTTGCCACCATTTACAAAACAATAGAGGAACTAAGATACCAGTCTTGTGGTCTTATAAACCAAGTGTTAAAGGACTCATCCAAAATTATGGAAATTCATGTTCAAATCCTGAATTCAAATCCTGAATCCTACCATGGGTTGGGAGGGAGGATTTGGAGGGGACCTCTGAGATCATCTTGTTCAACCCCCATTCTAAAGCAGGGTTACCCACAGCAGCTTGCCCAGGATCACATCCAGGAAGATTTGGAATCTCTCCACAGAAGGAGACTCCACAGCCTCTCTGGGCAGCCTGGGCCAGGGCTCTGCCACCCACACAGCAAAGTTTCTCCTCATGTTCTGATGGAACATCCCAGGTTCCAGTTTATGCCCATTGCCCCTTGACCTGGGCACCACTGAAAAGAGTCTGGCCCCATCCTCTTGCCCCCACCCTTTAGATATCGATAAGAATTGAGCAGCTCCCCTCTGGCTCTGCTCTTCTCCAAGGCTCAGCAGCCCCAGGGCTCTCAGCCTCTCCTCCCCACAGAGATGTTCCAATCTCCTCAGCATCTTCCTAGCCTCTGCTGGACTCTCTCCAGTAGTTCCTTGTCTCTCTTCAACTGAGGATCCCAGCACTGGACTCAGGATCCCAGCTGTGGCCTCACTAGGGCAGAGTAGAGAGGGAGGAAAACCTCCCTCTCCCAGCTGGTCACACTCTTCTTCATGCACTTCTGTCTTTATTTCAGATATCTGTCCTGGAGCCCACTGAGCTGTGGAAGGACCACACTGCCAACACCAACAAAGCAGTCTCTCTCCATATGTTCCAATATTTGAGAAGCTATTGCTTAGTCTCTCTTCAGCTGAGGATCCCAGCACTGGACTCAGGATTCCAGCTGTGGCCTCACTAGGGCAGAGTAGAGAGGGAGGAAAACCTCCCTCTCCCAGCTGGTCACACTCTTCTTCATGCACTTCTGTCTTTATTTCAGATATCTGTCCTGGAGCCCACTGAGCTGTGGAAGGACCACACTGCCAACACCAACAAAGCAGTCTCTCTCCATATGTTCCAATATTTGAGAAGCTATTGCTTAAAAAAATAAAGAGACTCTATTCAAACCTGCTGCTCAGTTATCCAAACCTGGGAGGAAAATACCTGTTTGTGCAGCATTTGTCCTCCCCACTGGCTTTTATTTTAGCAATGCAAGAGTCTCATTCTAACAGCACTAGGATTGCTCCAGGCCGCAGGTGAATCTCAGCTGCAGAAATGGTGCCAGGTTTCGTTTTAGTCTGAAGGATCAAAACTGCTGACAATTAAACTTAATTGTATGAATAAGCTCCTTAACAGAATGCACCACTGGGCTTTCATCCAGCCTTGTGCTGGCAGAGGAGGAGAAATCTATATGCAGAGAGTCTGTCAACATCCCGTAAGCTGGGAGAACAGGGCTTTATCACACTTTAATAGAAACACTGAAGGATCTGCCTTTCCTTGTATGCCTTTCCAAGAAAACTTCATTTTTCTTTTTCATGAAGCATTGCATTAATAGTCCTTACCCTCAACAACTTGCTTTTCCCTTGCCACATTTTCTTCAAGTCAAATTTCTAGAGAAACGATTAAATTTTTTCATAAGGTTTAATTATTGTCTTCAGCTTTACGTGCCCAAACAACAGATATGAAAAGACTGAACAACAAAAAAAAAAGCCCAATATATTTCTTCTGAAAATATCCTTTCTGAAATATTAATGTTTTGTTCCCTCTAGGGGTGGCATCTTTATTTGCTGTTTCTTATACAACTAGTCTGTTACTCTGCCTCTGCAACCAGCATTGCAGGAAGAGAAGATATTCTTGGGGCCCAGGGGTCAGTGGTTTTCCATTTCTTTTCTCTTTGGTTTAATTTTAATTTATTTTCCCTTATTCAATCACTTACAGGGATCTGAAGGCAACTACTCAGGTTGAATAAATATAAATACCATTAGCCTTAGCATGGACTTCTCTAACACTATAAACCTCCTTGTTTTCATGCTACATAAGACAGGCATAAGGAAGGTTCAGCTGAGCAGGGTGAAGGTGAAGGTCAGAACTTTTCTCCTATGAAGCAATTGATTTTTTTCTCCATGGTTTTGCATATGCTGTGATCTTATCACATTCATATCATTACAAACAGGGCAAGTTTGTAATCCAGACCATGTGCCACAAGACTATGCAACACATAAGGAACAGATTTTTGTGTTCATCAGTGATTTCTTTCTAACCCTTCTGGTGATAAATGTCCAAAAATAGCTATTTAATATCTGTAAGCTTTGGCAGAACTTTGTCTCTTTCCACCTCAACAGATCTTGATTGGGATATGGGATAAAATATGATCTAGAGAAGAGTTCATGGAGCGAAGAGAGTGCTTGGATATTGTGCATGCTAAAGAGAACATTAAATACTCCAGAAGAAAAGAAAGAGGTGAAGGGGAAGAAAGAAATCCAAAGGAAAACAAAACCCACAAAGTTGAGAATTGAAGCCTTTAAGCTCAAGACAGAGTGGACTGTGAAAAAGCACAAAAAAAAGACAAGCCAAGTAACAGAACCACTGCTGATGCCACATATGAGGCTTGTAGGTACTTATGTCTAACTCCTTTCACAGTATCCCAGTATGTTAGGGGTTGGAAGGGACCTAGAAAGATCATCTNTATATGAGGGTAGTAAAAAGTAGACTGTAAGTGTTCAGGGAGAGTTTACAATCCTGTTACTACAATGGCACAGGTTGGGAGTGTCTGGATACAAAGAGATGCACTGATCCTTCAGGGGAGCTAAACAACTGTGTTACAGGGTGCTCACAGCAGCAGAAGCCAAAGCCAGAACAGTAATAAAGTTTAAAAAACCATCAGAGCACTTGTACCTGAAAAGAAAGTTTTCTTCTCCATGCTTTGGGAAGCCCAGCACCATATTCCTTGTGTTGAGAAGAGGTCATGTTTCTCCTCTGCTCTCCAGCACCATGCAGCAATCCTAGGGTGGGTTTCTCTCTCCTTTGCTTTGAACTTGTGTATTAGCTGATATTTTAGTCAGCTTTCATCTTGATCTAAATGTGTTTTAGAACAAATCAAGCCCCCTAAATTGATTCATGAGGATTTATGGCATTTTAATTACAGGGTGTGTTTCTGAATGATTTAAAGGCTGATAAGAGCTCCAAGCAGCCCAAGATTCTGGGAGAAAATGAGAAACATGACATTTTGAAAACGAAACCAATTTTCCTCAACTTAAACTGTTGCTCATATAAACTAAATTATAAATACACTCTGTGACTGTAATGCTACTGAGGACTGCTTACGAAAATATGATTAGTAGAGCAATTTTCTTAGGTTTCAGCTGCTTTCTTTTCTTTGCCAGCTTTAATGCAGGAAAAAATCAACATCCTTCCTCCTCACCCACCCATCTTTCCCAGTGAAAATAAACCAACAAATCAAATTCTGCACCATAGCTTGGGGATATCCTGAAAAAACTCTGCTATGCTAAGAGAACTCAGGACAATGGTGGGATAGAGAAGGGAATATGTCTATATAAAGCATCAAGAAATTTGAACATGGCTGTAATCCCAAGATTATGCCTCATCCAGTGCCATAGTTCAGCTACATTGACATCCACAGCTCCTAAAAGAAACAAAGACTAAGAGATTGGTCAACATGATGTGGCTTTTCTTCTTCTAAAAGCACCCCTCCATAATTTGGCAGTCAGAGGAACATCAAATGAAGACACCAAGAGCTTACATTTGAATACCTTCTGGTGGGTCAGGCACATCATCAATGAAAACAGCAGTAAAAAGAACCCCAATAAAACCTATCCTGAGCTGCAGAATACTTAGCTGCTCAGCAATACATTAGGTTGTGCTTGGGACTGTGTGTGGTTTGCAAGACACCTGATGAGTTGATAGCCCTTCTTCCCATCAGTGATGGCCCCCAGAAGATGTGTAGTTCTGCTGTTAGAAAACTCACCACAGCTATATTTCAAGTTAGAAAGAGAAAAATCACCTGGCTTTGTCCCATCTAGGTGTTAGAAAACTGGTACTCTCTGTGCTGAGAAATTGGGCTTTATTGCTATGGAAGCAAAGCAAAAAAAGAATGCAATCTTTGGCACCTTTCTTGCACACAAAAAATGGATCACCCTTCACAAATACAGCAGGTAAAAGTAAGATTATTTATGAGTAATGATAGGAAGGAAATGCAAGAGCAGTACTTGCTCTAAGTATGTGTTAACATGACATTATGTGTGAAGTATTAGTTTCTTGGAGTTTGACAGGCATTCATTACAGAGCTACCTTCTTCTGAGTGCTATTTCCAACAGAACATGACTGTCAGTGACACATGTGCTGCAAATCTGAGACTTTGGGAGCTCATTGGAGAGCATCTCCATTAAGGCTCATTAGAACAGACCCTGTATGTGCAAGGGAGGTGGTTGACCTAACCCTCCTACTGCATTTTATCCTTGATTTTATGTCTTTACACAAAACCACCTAGTGCTGAGAGCAGCAAAAATAGAGAGCAGCAGTATCTTTTTAAGCCTTTTTTTTAACATTTCTCCTTGCTGCTTCTTTTCTTTCCTAAAGCAGTCCTGGAGAAACAAAGGCATAACCTCCCCCATGCTTAGTTTCTGATGTGTATTTAATCTCTCTGCATTGAAATGGTAATAGATTGTTAAAGGTATACCTTCACCAACAGGTGCCTGGTGTGTATAATACCTCTTCCTTACACACCAGTGAGTGAGCTGTAGCTGGATTGGGGTTTGGTTTTTGTTGCTATTAATCTCTTTAGCTTTTCAAGAGCAGTGGCACACGTTGTCATTTTAAGCTCCCAGCTGATGATTCATTCTATTACTCCCAAGCCCATGCAGAGCGAGGCAAGAGACTGTCTAGCTCTATAGCTCTGCTGGATAAAACACCATGTTGCACTAGAGCTTTGTGAGGGTTCAGAGGAGGAAATCATTGCTAAGGATGAAGCTTCATTGAGACAACAAAGCAAGCTACTGCAATGCAATCACAGAATTGTCAGGTTTGGAAGGGACCTTCAAGCTCCTCTAGCCCCAAGCCCTGTGCCATGGGCAGGGACACCTGGCACTAGAGCAGCTTGCTCCCAGCCCCAGCCAGCCTGGCCTGCAACACTGCCAGGGATCAATGGGGCTGCCACCACCTCTCTGGGCAACCTGGCACAGTGGCTCAGCACCCTCCTGGGCAACAACTTCTGCCTAACAGCCAACCTAAATCCACCATTCTCTAGTTTGGATCCATTCCCCCTAGTCCTAGCACTACCTGACAGCCTAACAAGTCCTTCCCCTGCCCTCTTGCAGATACTGGAAGGCCGCAAGAAGATTTCCTTGGAGTCTTCTCTTCTCCAGACTGAGTAATCCCAACTCTTTGTCCTCATAGGAAAGGTGCTCCAGCCCTCTGACCATCCTCGTGGCCCTTCTCTGGATATGTTATGCACACAAATGGATTGTAAGGCTCTCTGCTCCATCCTGACCTATACCTAGATTCACCTAAGCAGTGGCAGCTACGTGCTGCTCTCTCCCAGATCAAAGGCATTGCAATCACCGTGTAAATAAGCTGAGTTTCATCCCAGGATCTTAAATTAGATTGACTGCCATAGCCACATTCACAACAATTCTCCATATTTCACACCTACTACCTCTCTGAACAGCTTGCCCAGAGAGCTGGTAGAGGTCCCATCCCTTGAAGCATTGCAGGTCAGCTTGTTTGAGGCTCTGAGCAACCTTATCTAATTGATATGCCTTCTCACTGCAGGGGGATTGGACAAGAGGACCTTTAAATATCCCTTCCCAGCCAAACCATTCTATATGATTTCATGGTTTGCTCTTGCAGTGATGTAGCTCTGTGCAGAGGTTGCAGGGACCAAAGCAAAGCTGACCCTCTCTGGAAGCTGCAGTGGGGAGGAGGCACAAGGGAGCTGTGCCAGGAGCCCTGGTGCAGAGCTGTCAGGTGGTGACTAGCACTTCTCACTGCTTGCTGTATCTTACAGCTGTTTGACTTGTGATGGGAATCACCCAGGGAAGCTGCTGAGAGTTCCCCTGCAGCTCACCTGGACCAAGGCAGCCCAGAAGGGGATTAATGTCATGGAGCTTTACCTGCTTTGTCCCCCACAACCAACATCTGTCCAGCTCCTCCTGGGAGTGTCACACAGAACTTAGCAAGATATATGACATGACCTGTGCAGGATAGATTGAGCTATTCTCATTAGAACCTCTGCAGATGGAGGGAAGAGGCCCCAGTCTCATGCCTGCCAAATTTGTACCTGCTCTGGTTTGACCCTGAGACTAAAGAATTCTACAGCTTCTTGTCTCCCCCAGAAGCCCCTTAAAAAGAACTCTCCAACATCAAAATGGAGAAAGAAAATGAATAAAGATGATTAACTACAGTATTGGGGACTGAAACTCTGGCAGGGTTCTCAGAAACAGGGATTTGGAGCATGACATGCTGAAAATATTCATGCTTATTTAAACAGGAGCAGTTACAAGTGTGAGAGTGCATATAGACAATTTTTTCTGAGTGTCTTAGACCTTGAGAGATTCCTGAACACTGCACAGTACCAAGTGTGGAGGGAAATGAAAGAAAATATTCAAAATCAAAGACTGGAGCAGCAGCAAAGTTCCAGCAGGGCTGAAGCAATCTGAAACTATGGGTGATACTAAGAAAAGATTTGTAGGCCAGTGGTGTAAATGGAAGGGAAGACAGAGTAGATGTATTTGTGACAGGAAAAGGTCCTTACAAACTCCAAGTAAGAGTTTCCTGCTTCCTCCTGTCAAATGACAACTAAAAGGAGAAGCAGAAAAGTTGTATGTTGAACTCAAGCCTTGTCCTAGGCTCCATCTGCAGAGGCCATGTTAGCCTGTGTTGGTAACACAGGACTGATCCCTTCCATTTGTTTTCCTTAAACAAATCACAGTTCTTTTAGGTTTTTTCTAATGAAGGAATTTATATATATATATATATATATGTATCATTATAGCTAGGCTTCACGAACAAAGATTTAGGATATATACATATATATATATTATTGGACATATTTGCTTTGAAGCCCTGATCCAGGGTAACTGATTGCTAAAACACAGAGTATTAAGAGGAAACAGGGAGCTTGCATGTTGAAAGCTTTAAAGTCTGGAGAGAGAACAGAGGGAACTTGCAGAAGTACAGTAAGACACACAGAACTCTTACCATTGAAAGAGCTTCCACATCTTCATTGGTTATAATTACATGGAATTTCAAATTCAATCATTTTTGTTTGTTAAGCTAAATTCTGGCTGGGAAAAGGAAGATATATTATTAGGCTTCTTCCTTGAGGAGGTTCAGTTTCTGAGATACTAGAAGTACAGAGAGACTTCCAAAGACTAATCTCATTTAGGCACAGACAATTAGAGCTGCACGACAGGATTAAAAGTCTCTTTCCCTCACTTTTGGCCCTGGCAGTAGGTGAATACTATATAATTAGCATCAAGTTGGCAACTCTCCTTGGAACATTTGACAGATAGAGAACAGTGCTCCCTCCCCTTTGGTCTCCTTTCCTAGCCAAAGCCTGCATTGCCCATTCCTGCTTCTCCAAGTTCTTACAGAACACTAAAGAGTGTCTACAAAAATATTCAAATGTTTTTGCTCCCTGTATCTTCATGTCATAGAATCACAGAACCATAGAATTCTTCTGGTTGTAAAAGACCTTTCAGATCATCAAGTCCAAGTGTTAAGCAGCACTGCCAGGTCACCACTAAACCACATCCCTCAGCACCACATCTCCAGGTCTTTTCAATCCCTCCAGAGATGGTGACTGCCCAACTGTCCTGGGCACCCTGTGCCAGGGCTTGGCAACCCTTCTGGGGAAGAAATTGTTCCTCATATCCAACCTAAACCTCTCTTGGTGCAACTGGAAGCTATTTCCTCTACTCCTATCACTTGTTACTTGAGAGAGGAGAACAACCCCCCCCCCCACTCCATTCTCCTTTCAGGGAGTTGGAGAGAGCAGAAGGTCTCCTTTGAGTCTCCTTTTCTCCAGACTAACCACCCCCAGTTCCTTCAGCTCCAACTCACAACACTTGTGCTCTAGATCCTTCACCAACTTTGTTGCCCTCCTTTGGGCACAATCCATCACCTCAGAGAAATGTGCTTCCTTCTTGGAAAAGCTTTGCCTTCTTCAAAGCTGGGCAGAAGCTAAGACATCTACAGCATCACAGCACGTCTATCCAGCAGGGAAAGGAGTGCACGGAGGGAAAATCATCTCCCTGAGCTTTGCATGGTGAAAAAATGCACATTTGAAAATAGATTCTTCCAATAACACTGCAACCAATATTTATTTCTGTAGTGTTTTAGTCACAAATCATTTCCAAGGGGAAAATTATAATGTGACAAACTAGATTTGTGGTATTGGAATGAAGCTGGCTGGAATGGTGAATGGGTAAATCAATAAACTAGCAAAACTCCTGTGTGCCACCAGCCAGAAATTAACTACAGCAAATCTCTCTTGGATGATCTTGTCTCAGTAATCCAGTCACCATGGCAGCTTCCAGGCTGCAGTACTGGAGGGGAAGGGTGGGAAGGGTTAAGTGTGTACAGAAGTTACTGCAGGATAGATTGGGATGTGAATTTACAACATGCTGTCTTCTCCATAGTAACTTCAGAGTCTGCCTGCACACGTGCTCTAATCCCACAGTTGTGGCTGAGATAATTTCAGACAGCTTATTCAACAGTTAAAAAAGAAGGGAGGCTGAGCTGCTTGGCATTTACCAGGAGGTTAAAAACAGGTACAAGGGCGCTGACAACAGAGTAGCTAACAAATTGCAGGTCTACACCCTTGGTCATCCCCAGTGATATTTCCATGTCCTCAGCCTCCCTGTAACAGCATAAACACTTCCCCTAAGCATACTGCTAATCACAGTAATTGGAAGTTGCCATCCTGAATGCTGAACTAGCAAAAGCCCTGAGCTGGCCACATGAACATCCTCTAATGTTCAATTAAGATAAGGCTTAGTATATTGTTTAGTCTGCAATGGACAATTTTTTTCTTTTCCCTTTTGCTGGGTTGAAGCTTTTGAGATCAATAGAAAATGAAAAAAAAAATTAATATAGCACATCATTTCAGTTACTCTGGAGCCCTATTAAAGATCTGCACTTCACTCAGCCCTTGTGCCTAATTGCTGTCTGCCTGAGCACACTGCTTCTTGAAACCCTTTTATCCTGTTTAATTTCTCCTTAACATTGTTGACTGGAAGAGTCTGTTTGAGGCTGACCATGTGAGACTGGGCTGCCAGGCAGCACGAGTGTGGCTGCAGCAAATGCCCTGCCAGGACATGCAGGTAGGGCTTGTGTGGGGCTGTCTGCTGCAGGACAGGACCCACAGCCCCTGGCAACCACAGAATCACAAAGGCTGCAAGAGACCTCCAAGATCATCAAGTCCAACCATACCTATCAGCCCCATGCCACTAAACCATGGCCCTAAGGAGAGCATATGAATGTTTCTTAAACCCCTCCAGGGATGGTGACTCCACCACCTCCCTGGGCAGCCTATTCCAAGACTTAATAACCCTTTCAATAAAGAAATTTCTCCTTATATCTAATCTAAACCTCCCCTGCTGCAATTTGAAGCCATTTCCTCTTGTCCTCTCATTGCTAACCCTGGAGAAGAGACCTACCCCCATCTCACAGCAACCTCCTTGCAGGGAGCTGTAGAGAGAGCTAAGGTCTCCCCTGAGCCTCCTCTTCTCCACACTACCCAAGCCCAGTGCCCTCAGCTGCTCCTCAGCACACTTGTGCTCCAGAGCCCTCCCTAGCCTCCTTGCCCTTCTCTGCACACACTCCAATGCCTCTGGCTCCTGCTTGAACTGATGAGGGACCATTGAGCCATGGTCAGGCACTGAACCAGGCAAGGTTTTGAGACAGATCCCACCAAGGGCTGGGCTGGGGGTTGTTGCTTGGAGCTGCTCCCTCAGATGCTCTGATGCTTTCTGTGATTTCTGGTTTTGCTTTGGAAAAATTACCTTAACAGTGAATCAAAAGCAGGGCAAACCAAGCTGAAAGTAGTAGTTCAGTTACACATTAGCATTGGCAAGTTTAGCTTTTTCTGAAAAGATATTTAAAGCAATATTAAACCTCTGAATTTATTCCAATTTTATCACCAAATAAGAATCATAGAATCACAGAAGCAATGGCCTGAGTTGGATCATCCAGGCCAAGGGGTGGATTTTTCTCTGCTCTCATTCACTGGAAATATCAGAGCATGTTTTTTGACAGTTTCACCCTAGATGATTATTCTTTTCAACTTTGCAAACTTAACCAAGAAATCAGCTAGTTACACAGCCTTTATTTCTTCCAGGGTCTCCCAGCATCCAAAGAGCAGAGCCAGCAGAGATCACAGAATCACAGAATGTTAGGGGTTGGAAGGGACCTAGAAAGATCATCTAGTGCAACCCCCCTGCCAGAGCAGGATCACCTAGACCAGCTCACACAGCAATGTGTCCAGGCAGCTCTGCAATGGCTCCAGACAAGGAGACTCCACAGCCTCCTGGGCAGCCTGGGCCAGTGCTCTGGCACCTGCACTGCAAAGAAGTTCCTCCTCGTGTTAATACTAAACCTCCTGTGGTCCAACTTGCTCCCATTCCCTCTTGTCCTACCATTGGATGCCATTGAGAAGAGCCTGGCTCCTTCCTCCTGACAATCACCCTTAACATATTTATAAGCAGCTCCCTATCCTTCTGGAGCTGAGGGGCCCACAACTGGACACAGGATTCCAGGGGAGGCCTCCCCAGGGCACAGGAGAGGGGAGAAGAACCTCTCTGGCTTTGCTGGCCACGCTCCTCTTAATGCATCCTAGGATACCATTGGCCTCTTGGCCACAAGGGCACATTGCTGCCTCATGGGCATCCTCCTAGCCACCAGCACTCCGAGACCTTTTTCCCCAGGGCTGTTCTCCAACACATCAGTTCCAGTCTGGACTGATCCATGGGCTTGTTCTTTCCCAGATGCAGTACTTTACACTTCCCCTTGTTAAATTGCATTAAGTTTCTCCCTGCCCATGTCTCTAGCCTGTCCAGGTCACTCTGGATGGCAGCACAGCTCCTGGTGTGCCAGCCACTGCTCCAAGCTTGAGAGTCCCTACCTGCTCCTCAACCTGCTGCCAGGGAACAGCCAAGCAGAAGACAATGTTTCGTTGCTGCCCTCCTGTGGCTCTGCCATGACCACTCAGTCACTCTGATACCTCTCTAAAAATCCCTCTGTTGTTATATGAAGATGATTTGCACTTGGCTTTCCATCTGCATTGTTTTCTCTGCTCAAAGGTAGTTGCATTTACCAAGACAATTGGTGCTTCTGTGTGAAGGGAGCATGGATACCTTTCTAGATCATAAATTTTAAGCTGAAATCTCTCAGGTACCCAAGGATTAATATTTAATGGCTCTTCTCTCATGTAATTTCTAGAGGCCAATCTTTCATCTTCAAAACTTTATCATCATAGACCTACAAAAGTTACACTTCCCCATGATCACAATGCTTTATGCACACAGTGATTCCCCAATT
Organism: Bucco capensis; assembly: GCA_013396975.1. Taxonomy (NCBI): domain Eukaryota; kingdom Metazoa; phylum Chordata; class Aves; order Piciformes; family Bucconidae; genus Bucco; species Bucco capensis. The sequence continues at coordinate 72,848 of VWZO01002035.1, forward strand.
CCCCAGCTGTCTCCCACAGGCAATGTTGGTGGTCCTAGGAGTCTCAAAAATCAGCTAACATTTTTAATTGTCTGTTATCTATTCAACTTATATTCACTACTGTTGAGCTTCAGGTGTGAAATGCTAAAAGAAGCTAGCGTAGTGCCAGGACAAGATGACAAATAACACCATTGCAATTGAGGTCATGAAGCCAAGATTAAAAGGAGACTGTGATTTAATTCCATCTGTTAGGAGTCTTGGGACTCCATGACTAACAAAGGAGAATGTTTGGGATGTCTGAATAAAAGGAATTTTGGAAACATCACCTCTCCCATTAATGAATTTTTGTATTTTTTATGTATTTTTTTAAGTGTCAGCCAAATGCTTCATATGCTTAGTGGCTAAGACTTGCAAGAAAGACAAGTATCCATGGGCCAGATTTCTCCCCATGCTTTACAGCTCCTGTCATTTATGTTTCCCCATGAGTTTATCTTTTCCCCTTTCTGCTATGATGACTGAAGTAAGGGAGAACACAACAGGCTGCCAGAAGAATCCCAGAATCCCAGCATGGTGAGGGTTGGAAGGGATCTCTGGGAATCATCTAGTCTAACCCCCTGCTCCAGCAGGGTCACCCACAGCAGCTTGCCCAGGATCACCTCCAGGTGTGTTTGGGATCTCTCCACACAAGGAGACTCCACAAGCTCTCTGGGCAGCCTGGGCCAGTGCTCTGCACCCTCACAGCAAAGAAGTTTTTCCTCCTGTTAAGATGGAACATCGTGGGTTCCAGTTTATGCCCATTGCTCCTTGACCTGTCATTAGGCAGTACTGATTCTGGCCCCAACCTCTTGCCCCCACCCCTCAGCACTGATAAAATCCCCAAAATGCTAAATTGGCTCACTGTGAACATTTCCTGTTCCCCTTGGTGCAACAATCCTTTTGAGAAGCACAGGTGGGAACAAGCCAGCTCCAGATGTTGGCTAGCTCTCCCATAGGGGAAGGCAGCAGCAAATGATGGTCCTCACTCTCAGTGATGGTCATCACTCTAGAGATTGAGACTGCTCCATCTACAGCCTCCTTGCTGGTCTCCCAACATAATGCAAGTTAAAATTTGACACCACAAAGCATGAAAGAGCTTCCTAAAGGACAAGATATTGGTCAGACACCAACTTAGGCACCAGCTTCTGTTTACAGAATCACAGAATGTTAGGGGATGGAAGGGACATAGAAAGATCATCTAGTCCAACCCCTCTGCCAGAGCAGGATCAGCTAGACAAGGTCACTAGAGGTTTACTAGCTAAAGAGTTGATTACTTTTATCACATAAGTCACCCTTTCCTTGCTAGCAAGTAAACCATTTACTCAGCCCTGAAATGAGATGGGCTCTGGAGCACAAGTCTTACAAGCAGGGGCTGAGGGCACTGGGGTTGGTTAGTGTGGAGAAGAGGAGGCTCAGGGGAGACCTTAACTCTCTCTACAACTCCCTGCAAGGAGATTGGAGTGAGCTGGGGGTTGGTCTCTTCTCCAGGGTTAACAGTGAAAGGACAAGAGGAAATGGCTTCAAGTTGCACCAGGGGAGGTTTAGATTGGATGTCAGGAGGAATTTCTTCCCTGAAAGGGTTGTTAAGTCTTGTCCCAGGCTGCCCAGGGAGGTGGTGGAGTCACCATCCCTGGAGGGGTTTAGGAAACATTCAGATGCTCTCCTTAGGGCCATGGTTTAGTGGCATGGTAGTGCTAGGTATGGTTGGACTTGATAATCTTAGAGGTGTCTTCCAACTTTTGTCATTCTGTGATTCTGTGATGTTCTGAGACATTCCAGGCACCCAAAAATTCTGAGTAGCCCTAGCTTCAGGTGATACTTCCATCAGTTTTAAATAAACAAACCTTTTAGCCAATGAGTGTTAGTACTGAGGGCTCCTCTCTAACCTAGAGTGAGATTAGGAACAGATCCAGCTAGCAGAGGGTAAAGCTGCTTATACACTGACTTGTAGTCACATACCTGCTGCAGCCATCTGGAAAAATAAATCCCAGCAGAGTCAAGAGTCAGGTTATGGTCCCTGGGTCAACTCACCTTCCTTGAACAGAGTGTGTCCACAGGAGAATTTTGGTCCTGGTGATCTATTAGGTCCACAAAACAGGATGGGCCTTAAATTGTGCCTTCTGGGAAGGCTTTGTTTAGAGTGTTGTTTGAGCAGGTATGCACAGGGAATCCTCAGCTTGCTTTGGAGCTGTGGAGCAGAGCCATACCCACACTGGCACTTGGCTTGGCAGCTTAGTTTGGTAGCTGATGCCTGTCTCTCCCCAGGCTGCTCCACTGATTCTTGTGGAAATCTACAGCATTTAACCTTCCTTGACCAAAGTTAGACTATGAAGATGGGAGTCCTTGGCTTCCATACTAGGTAAGAGTTGGAGGCATTTGCCAGTTCTACCCAGCTCAGACCACTGACAGATAGGAAGATCCCTGACCTCTCATAGAGCAGTATAAAAGTGCTGCTTCTCTGCTATATTAGCAAAGGGGATTGAACAAAGACAATTGTCTAAGTTAAGCACACCACAGTGCTTTCAGATCAGGAGTGCCTCTGATGCTCACCTCCATCCAGAAAGCCAACAGCAACCTGACTCTTAAAAATACTACCATGACAAAGTGTGAGCTACAGTTCTTTGAATTATGGTTCTACCACTTTACCACAATATCTGGACTAATTGCTCTTTATACAAAAAGTGGTGAATATTCAATGAAATCCCCACTGCAAGTGCTGGCACCAGGACCATAAGCTGCATGGAAAATAATCCTTTCTTTAACAGCCATGTTCAGTAGCTCCTTATTTCTCAGCTAGCTATAAGCTTGGCTTTACCCTAGAAGCAGGAACACATTACCAACAAACAGGAGCTTTACTTATTGCCAGAGCATTATCTCTAGCAGCTGCTTCCCTTGCTGAGGAGGGAGCACAGGGACAGCAAAGGCACATGCTCCATTCCCTAGGCTGCCTTTGAATGATGAAATGTCACAGAATTGTCAGGCTTGGAAGGGACCTTCAAGCTCATCCAGTGCCATGGGCAGGGACACCTGGCACTAGAGCAGCTTGCTCCCAGCCCCAGCCAGCCTGGCCTGCAACACTGCCAGGGCTGGGGCTGCCACCACCTCTCTGGGCAACCTGGCACAGTGGCTCAGCACCCGCATGGGCAACAACTTCCTAATGTCTAATCTACTCTCCTCAATCAATCCATGTTGATTGTCAAGTTATCTTCTTCTCAGTAGTTCAGGTTTGATTGTCCCAGTGCAGGATGCAGAAGCTTATTCTAGCTCTCAGAGCATCTCAAGAGCTTTTTTTGGAGAGAGAAAGTGGAGGGAGGAAACAGACAGGAACTATTTGTCCTTTCATGAGGACTGATACTCAAGCTCTCTCCAGGAGAAGATGAAACAGCAGGAGAAGAAAACATCTCTCAACACACACTGGAAGAAATTCCTGATCCTTGTAACTCTGTTTCTGCCAGAATTAATTGTGTCCCAAAGTCAAGCACAACCTCATCAAACCCACTCAGAAAGAGCAGAGCTGGGGCCAGGTGCTCTTCTGGTGATTCCCTTTTGTTTCTGCAGATCTCTTTGTGCTGTGTTTTTCTGCAGTGGCTATGTTTGATGTTTAGGGTATTTTTTTCCCTGTGTGCATAATATTCTTTACATCTCCTCCAATTCAATTTTCTAACTTGTTGGCTTTATCTCTTAAAATTTTAGTGGAGGCTTTGGGTGTGCTGCTGACAAAGTAATCATTTCTATTATATCAGTCAGTATCACTCCATTGTCTTAATCTTTCATAATGGTTTTTTCTGCAGCTTCCAATTTTCCTCAGAATAAAACAAATTACTTAGCAAGTAGAATATCTTCTTGTCATAATAATTTAATATTAAAATGTCAATAAGATTTGGTACACACAGCAGAGGGCACAGAGGTAGAGAGACAGAGCAGAAATGAAGTAAACTTAATAAAGTAAGTGAGAAGGTACAATAGGGATTGAGGCTGGCTCCTGATAGGAAAGAACCTTTTTATCCTGCAGTGCAGCACAGTCATTGTGTAAGCAGGAATATTACTGCAGGAGCATTTCTACCTGCTGCCTGCCCCCTGACACCTAGTCCAGTCCCAGCATACACTCCTGGAGCTCTGTGTCCTCCCCAGGGAAGGGATCAAGGAGCTCTGGGTGGTGACAGTGCATGGCAGATGGGGTGAAACACAGTGGGGAAGGAGAGGACAACCACCCTGGCCTCTGCCCAGCACCACAGAGTCATTGAATCATAGAATGGTTTGGGTTGGAAGTATCTTTAGAGGTCATGTAGTCCAAACCCCCTGCACTCAGCTGGGACATCTTCAGCTAGAGCAGGTTGCTCAGAGGCCCCAACAACCTGACCTGGAATGGTTCCAGTGATAGGGAATCTACCACCTCTCTGGGCAACCTCTTCCAGCACATCACTACCTTCACTGTGAAAAATTACCTACTTATATGCAGTCTAAATCTCCCTCTTTTAGTTTAAAACCATCATCTCTTGTCCTGTCACAACAGGTCCTGCTAATAAGTCTCTCCCCATCTTTCTTAAAGCTCCTTGAGAGAAAAGATCAACCCCCACCTCACTCCAACCTCCTTGCAGGGAGTTGGAGAGAGTGACAAGTTCTCCCCAAGCCTCCTCTTCTCCAGGCTAACCAACCCCAGTGCCCTCAGCTGCTCCTCACAACACTTGCACTTTAGACTCTTCACCAGCTTTGTTGCCCTTCTCTGGACACACTCCAGCACCTCAATGTCCTTCTGGGAGTGAGGGGCCCAAAACTGATGCCAGGATTTGAGATTCACCCACACCAGTGACAAGTTCAACCCAAGGCCAAGCAGGAGTTAGGTGAAATACATCTCACAGTGTCACACACAAGCATGTGGGTGGGTGGCTGAGCTGCACAGGTGGGCAGCAAGACACCAGGGAGCTGCAGAAATGTCCCCACCAGCTCAGAGCATCAAAACATTTGATAAAAGCTGGTGGAGTCCTGTTCTGCTCACAGTTTTTATAAGGAAAGTCCTTCATCCACTCTGGGAGCTTTTCCCTTATTAACTGCTGCCCTCCTATGTATAAAAATAAAAGTGATAAAGAGCAAAGTCCTTCTAACAGTCACAGCATTGAATGTCAGGATGGCTTAACTGTCAAGAGCTGTAAACAAAACTGCTAGCAAAGGAGGCTGCTTTGAAGCCTTGTGCTAGGGGAAGGCTGTTTCCTGCTGGATGGTTTGTTTCCCAGTTCTCACTCTGTACCAGTTTAAAACCACTCAGCACTTTTCTTGAGAGCTCATTCAACACGACTAATTGCTCTGATAATAGGAAAGTGATGGTGATGTTCAGCCAGTGTTTCCCTATCCTCCCCAGTGAGCACTTGGAGGCTGCCACCAGGAATCCCTGCCTTTTTTAATATCTGCATGGTAATGCATCTCTCTACACCTTATATACTTGTTGATGCTAACTCTATTTCTCCCTTCCCCATTCAAATTGTAGCTCAGCAAAACGTAGCTTTTATTCATTAGATAAATCTCTCTGTTCTTCCTTCCAAGTTGTTTTCAGTTGGCTACCTTCTTTCTGGTATTGAAATGGTCACACTTGCCCAGCTGCTGCTTTAGGGACAATATTCACATCCTTTCTCCCTTGCCATGCCTCTGCTCCTTCAGATCTAACAGCAGGATAGACTCACCTGCATCCATGCTGCATTGTCAAAAACATACTCTCAAATATCAGCTCTTTCCATATTCTTCCTGCCAAGTGTATCCCACCTACCAAGACCAATCACTGCTACTTACCAAGCCACTCATCCATTGGCTTCATCTAACTGCCTCTCGCCTCATTTCTTTTCTCTCTTGGTCCATCTGTGTTTTTTTCCAGGATCATTTTCCCATTGTTGTTTGCTACACCTTCCAATCTGGGAATTTAATTAATGTGCTTTTTGTCTGCTTTTCCCCTTCATTAACAGTGCTCCTCTCCCTGAGGTAATCCTAGTACAACTTCCCCTAACTAGACACTGCACACTGATGCCTGTTGTGCACAGCTAACAGCTTTCTAGACACTTCTCAGTCACAGAATCAGACAATCATTAAGGTTGGAAAAGTCCTTTAAGATCATCAAGTCCAACCATGAACCCAACATCCCCATGCCACCAAACCCCACTCAGGTTTGGTTCAGGCATTGACTGTTTCAGGAGAGCTAAAGCCACAATGAGCCTTACCTCTCACTCCCCAAGAAATTGCTCATTTACAAGATGCTTGTTCAAAATGTAGAAGTTATGTATTGTGCTAGTTTGGGTTGAGTTAGTTCATTTGGATCCCAGTAGCTGCTGTGGGCTCTGTTTGGGTTTGTGCTGGAGGCAGTGCTGCTATTGCTGAGAGCACAGGGATGTTTTCCTTCTTGCTGAGCAGATGCTTACCCAGAGGCAAGGGATTTCTTGCTCCTCACCCCACCAGGAGCAGATTGGGGTGCACAAGCAGTTGGGAGGGGACACAGCTGGGACAGCTGAGCCAGCTGAACCAAGGGATGTTCTAGACTATATAATGCAATGCTCAGCATGGCAGGAAGAAGGAAGGGAAGGATGTTTGGAGTGATGGTGTTTGTCTTCCCAGGTAACTGTGTCATGTGTAATGGTCACTTGGGAAGACAAACACCATCACTCTGAACATCCTTCCCTGGAGTTCATCCCTTGCAGAGAGTCCTGCTCTCCTGGAGATGGCCAAACACCTGCCATGGGAAGTGGTGAATGAATTCCTTCTTTTGCTTTGCTTGCATGTGTGTTTTTTCTTTACCTATTAAACTTCCTTTAGCTCAACTCACAAGTTTTCTGACTTTTACTCTTCCCATTCTCTCCCCATCCCACCAGAGGTCAGTGAGAGAGTGGCTCCATGGGGCTGAGCCTCCTGCTGAGGTTAAACCACAGCACCTATACACAAATAGGTCTAAAACCTCCCCATCGTCCACATTTCATTATGTAGTGCTGCTTCTTGTTACACAGAGGCCCAGAATTGTCAGGGTTGGCAGGGACCTTCAAGCTCCTCTAGCCCCAAGCCCTGTGCCTGCCATGGGCAGGGACACCTGGCACTAGAGCAGCTTGCTCCCAGCCCTAGCCAGCCTGGCCTGCAACACTGCCAGGGATCAATGGGGCTGCCACCACCTCTCTGGGCAACCTGGGCGGACTCTACAGAGCAGGATTGTTAAATAAAATATAAATGATGCACTATTACCTACCTATCCCATAGAATGGTGTTGCATCCTACAGGGTACTGTGTGCTCCTGGAGGGGCCAAGAGCTGCATCTGGATTTAGCTAGCACCAATTTATAGCAGAGCCTAGTGAAGCAGTACTTGTAAAGCACTTGGGATCTTCAGTTAAAAATATTATTTTTTTATTATTTTCCATGTTATAACACTTGTGGGGGAAAGAAAAAAAAAAAAAAAGCCAGTCTGGTAATCAACTGCAGAACAATTAAATCCAAGTCTGTGTCCAGGCAGAAACAATAGAAATGGGTAATTAGACACTGCTGAGAGGAGGAACGTGAGCTAGGGATGCTGCACAACTGCCTGGGCTCTGTGGGAATCCCAAATGGCATTCAAAAAACATTTCAAGGGGATCAAAACTGCCTCAGGGGCACTATACAAATTCACTATCATAAACACTGAATAATACATGACACTAATCTGATTGCTATTGACTGGTACAGTTGCATGTGTGACCTTGGGCATACATTAATCAAAGGGAGCCGTTCATGTTTCCATCCTGTATCCTGCAGCAATGAGCAACACTCAGCTCAAGTCTCTCCTAGTGCTTGTATCTCTTTCTGTTCTGTCTGATGTCACTTGGAACTGGAGGCTGGCATTTGGAGGGAAGTGGCTTTCTCGACCCTCCCCTCTTTGTTTGAACACACACGAACATTCTGACATAGAACAACAAAAACCTGCACCTTTTTTGTCCACCCAGTGCTCACTGAACCCAATTTAGCAAGTGTTGCAATCTCAAAGAACATTTCAACTTTAGATTAATTTGTTTCTCAGCAGAGACTATAACTAATGGGAGATGCTCTTTGGAATTTCACTAAATGTGCTTATTATTTACCCCAAGAAGTGAGGCCTCCTCAAAATGAGAGATCCCATTGCTTTCAGGTAGCTTAGCACAACATAGTATGGACAATGTGTTGCTCACATCAAGGCTTAAACTGGAGAAGCCAATCTGTCACCAGTTCTTTTCCCTTTTGTTATCAACAGAAGACAGTGAATACAAGAAAGAGCTGATCATGTGTTGAAAACAAATTGGGGTTGTTTAGCCTGGAGTAGAGGAGGCTCAGGGGAGACCTTAACTCAATCTACAACTCCCTGACAGAAGGTTGCAGTGAGCTGGGGGTAGGTCTCTTCTGCAGGGTTAACAGGGAGAGGACAAGAGGAAATGGCCTCAAGGTGCATCAGGGGAGGTTTAGATTGGATATAAGGAGAAATTTCTTTATTGAAAGGGTTATTAAGTCTTGGAATAGGCTGCCCAGGGAGGNCTTGTCCCAGGCTGCCCAGGGAGGTGCTGGAGTCACCATACCTGAAGGGGTTTAGGAAACATTTAGCTGTGGTACTCAGGGCCATGGTTTAGTGGCATGCAAGTGCTAGGTATGCTTGGACTGGATGATCTTTGAGGTCTTCCAACCTTAATGATTCTGTGAACAGGCATTGCTTTGCCTGCAGTGGTTGTCTTGTCCTTCCCCCAAGGCTATGAGGTAATACTTAATGTATTATAATGGAAAAATCTCATGNTGCCAGGGGACCCACTGGAAGCTTTCTCCTTTATAAATTTTTCACACCAGTTCTATTACCTGGAGTGGACTTCCATGGAGTAAAGATGCATCCTGATTCCCCCCCCAGACCTGGATCAACCCCTACATAACCCATGATGAGGAAAAACTAGTGCATGCAGACCACTCTTCCTCCCTTTTTCATTTTGCAGCAGCTCTTCAGCACATAAGAGAGAGTTTCTGGACATATGAATGGATATTTTAGGCCATGTGAAGAGTGGTCTGAGAAAGATGAAGGGAACATTGTAAGGAGAATCTCAAGGCTGTATTTATTCCTTGGCTAGGGCTGTGAATGGCCATTTCATTTGAAGGAGAAATATTAGAATCATAGACTCATTTTGGTTGGAAGAGACCTTTAAGATCATCAAGTCCACCCTTAGAAATGAAAACTGCTTACAGGGTTTGGATATCTTTGTGGGCTCTTATCCAAATGACTCCACACAAAATAGTCACACACTGGAAATCACACTGTAAGAGTAGTTTTTTTGTCCCTCCTCACATCTCACCTGGGAGTCCAAAAGGGAGGATTGCTGGCTACTGTTGATTGGGAAGTTTCAATGGGAAAAACTAACTCTAAGAGAGAGAGAATCCAAGAGTTCATTCTCTTGAAATACAGGTTCAAGAAATAATTTCATTCAAATTGAGACTGCAGGCCTCAATGCCTGGTTGTTTTGTACTCCTGAGAGCTGGCAGATGATCTTCTTAAAATCAGGAGAGTTAAGGAACCTCAATCTCACTTACAGAAGTTTAAAGCCAGCATAACTTCTGACTCCTGTGGGTGTTACTTTTGATATACACTCATGATGTCGAGAAGAAAATCAGATCAAGGGAATATAAATCAAATAGAGATCAATACTGAGCATCAAGTTACTAATTCTATCTCCTGAAACAGCCCTTGTAAGCTGCAGGAGGCCAGGAGACAATTCCCCCAGGGCAGACACAGCAGATTTATGTTGAGCTCTAGTCCTGGTGCAGGGCAGATGTCGGAGGTGGAAGGGGATGGGTCTGCACTGCACACTATTAAGAATCTGTGTCTGTCTGGGCTGTCAAACAGTCTGTAGGCAGCTTTGAGAAGTTGTCATAAATCAGTGCACCCTTGCACTGGAGACTGGTGGTGAGAGCCATGTTGTATTAAATCATAGAAGCACAGAATGGTTACAGTTGGAAAGGACCTTTAAGGATCATCTTGTCCAACCCCCCTGCAGTCAGCAGAGACATCTGCAACTAGATCAGGTTGCTCAGGGCCCCAAACAACCTGACCTGGAGTATTGCCAGAGATGGAGCATCTACCATCTCTCTGGGCAATTTAGGCCATTGCTTCACCACACTCATTGTGAAAAATTTCTTCCTTATATCTAGCCTAAATCTCTCTTTTTTTAGTTTAAAATCATCACCCCTTATCCTGTCACAAGAGGTCCCGCTAAAAACTCTCTCCCCATCTTTCTTATAGACCCTTTAAGTACTGAAAGGCCACAAGAAGGTCTGCATGGAGCCTTCTCTTCTCCAGGCTGAACAACCCCAACTCCCTCAGCCTGTCCTCACAGCAGAGGCCTTCCATCACTCTGATCACTTCTGTGGCCTCCTCTGGACCCAAGGAATTATCTTTCACTCTGTTTTGTCTTCAGGAACCACTACAGAACCTCAGCCTCATGCTTCTCCTAATGGAAGGACCACAGAAATAATAATTGGCTGGGAACTTTTCCCCAAAATCAAACTCTCCCAAGGGGCACAGCAATGTTTTCTTCATCTTCCTCCAGCAAACACAGTAGTAGTAAAGCTGCTCTTAAGAGTATGCTGAAACATCTCACTAAGGCCAAATGCCAGGTGCTGCCCCTTGGCCATAGCAACCCCCAGCAGTGCTCTAGGCTTGGGGAGCAGTGGCTGCAGAGCTGCCAGGCACAGAGGGACCTAGGGGTGCTGAGTGACAGCTGAACAGGAGCCCAGGTGACCAAGAAGGCCAATGGCATCCTGGCCTGGATCAGGAACAGTGTTGGCAGCAGGNCTTGGAGCACACATGCACTGGCTGGAGAGGGCTGGAGGACACAGTTGAGTGGCTCAGTGTGCTCTGGGAGCAGCCCAGCAAGGGCCAGGCAGATGTTCACAGGAGCCAACAGCTTGTCTGGTGGAGTCTTAATTTGTTTTTAGGAGAGATATTAAAAAGGATGAGGTGATTTGGCTGCTTTATGCCAGCACTGGTAAATGTGACTGTAGATATTATGAAAGTCTGAAATCAAAGGGCTTGGGAGTGGAGGAGGGGAAGAGACACAGAATATGAGCAAATATTTTGTCCTTTAGAAAATGATACAACTTACTGATCAAAGCAGAAATTCTGCAGTTCATTGCTTTGTAGTAACTTGCAGAGAAATGTGATTGAAAGGGGAGGTATTTTGGGGGGTGTAGAAGGGTCTGGTGGGGAGAGATTGATGGCATGTTAAATTCCATAGCTGATAGCATCATTAAGTAATAAAGCTCTCCAAGCAGTAATTATAGGATATGTCAAACAGACTTATAAGGCAGGAGGCCAAAGGCCAAGTGATTAACCATCTGAGAAGTCTAACAATTCCCTGGAAATGCCCAGCCCAGAGTGCTTTTGCTGTAGTGAAATATAATTTAATAAATGCCAAAGAGTAGGAGCAGCTTTACACCTCAACTCTGAGCCCATGGCAGTGCCTCCCATTAGTCTCCCAGCCTACATGAACAAGAGTCAGGGCAGCTGCCCAGGGTCTCATTAGCAGGCTGAGCAACAAGATTTCTCCCTCCATGCTTGTGCAGCCCAAGCTTCCCCTGCTCACCTCCTCAGAGCTGTGCTCCCTTTCCCACTGTCACCATGCCTCAGCTGGCCCAGCACTCACTGAAGCTGGGGCACACCTGAGCCCTTGGATTTTGTTCTGGGCAGGAGTAGGAGTGCTCAGTCAGCTGAAGATGAGCTGTGGTTTAGAAAGCTGCTCTTCATCACCTTGTAGCAATTGCAACAGTCTCCTAGCAAAGGTGTGAGGTCTTACTTGAGTGTAGCTAAGGTATCTACTGAAACACACACAGGGGATCATTCCTCTTGCTGTAGATTTCACACAGAGAGCTTTCTCCTTCATTAGTTCCAAAGAAATAAAGAGGGGAAAAAAAAACCTTGATCCCTATCTTTGTACAGAGATACATAAAATTGTATTTTTCTCTGAAAGCCATTCTGGCTCCATTAATGAGCTGAGATGCCTTCTGGTCATTCAGATGTCAAGAACTCATGGGTGGGCTGAGCTCAGGACTATGGTGTTTTCACCCATTATAGGATAGTATTCCTGATGTGCACTTGGACACCATTTATCCAGATGTCAGTCTTCTGAGGAGCACTGCTACCCTGCTGTTAAGTATACAGGGAAAGGTCTGAACTCCTTGCTTTTTAATTTCATTTTATGTGCACCGCTCAAGGAATAAGACTTCTGGGCTCACCTTCTTTAAACACTTTGCTATTTTTTTTCTCTCTCTCTGCCATCACCCCTTATTCCAGGAACACCTAAGATAGATAGTTCTAATCTTTTAATCTCTCCACACACTGCAGCTTTCCATTCCCTTCATCATTTTCACTGCCATCCTTAGACCTTTTTTATGTCTGCTCTCTCCTTCTGTAAGACTGGAGAGCAAAGCTGAGCAAAGGATCTGTGCTGAGGTGCCACTTCACATAAAAGCTATGTCATAATTTTGTGCTTTCATCTAGCTTTTTCTTAATGCAAAAGAACATTTTGTTTGCTTTTCTGGCCACTGCTTCTCATTGAAGAGGATGCTTTGTTGGCAACGATGCCTTGCTCCTCTCCTGGCTACCTACAGTTAATTTAACACCAGCTCCACAGAGAAGTAGTTTAAATTGGTTTCTTTTTCCTCTTGCTATGCTTCACTTTATGCTTACTTAAACTGAGCTGATCCCTGAAATGTAGTCTAGTCTTTTAGGAGACTCCTGAAATGATTTACACTTCCATTGATGCTTTTGGCAATCTAAGACATTATTTTGGCTCAACAGTAGGGCTGCTCCTGGAGAATCACACTGCTAGCCTTATCCTGACATGGTTATTACTCTTCCCTTCATAAGGGAACCAATGCCCATGCAGCTGCTAAGTCTCCCAAGAAATGTTTGTGGGAGAATATTTAAAAGCTCCTTGCAGATGGAGATTTGGGAAAGCTCTTTCCATCTGTGCTCTGCTGCAGGGACACAAAGCAGTGCAATAGACTGCAGAGAAGGGATGCCTTTCTTTCACACAACAGTGGAGTTTTGTCCATGAGAGAACATTAAGCAGTATTTTATAACTACCATATTTTGAGTTCATTTATTTTATTCAAGTGAGTATCCTTTCTCTTTGTTTTCTAGGTGAGAAATTCACATATATTATGTACCTGGTACTCCTTCAGCATATGTTGTGTCTAAGTGAGCTTGTGTGACTTATGATATAACCTCAGAGAAGGAGCACACTTTAGCTCCATTTCCCTATTTGGATAATGCAGATCAAGATAGTGACCTTTTTTTGTTAAGTACACTGAACCCATTCACAGCAAATATAATATAAAGATTTTTTTTTTCCTCTAACCAGATGATGCATGCAAGTGCTACCACATCTTTTTATTTGCTGTAAAATCTACTCTTAAATCACCATAACACCATTTTGCCATTAACTCCACTGACTGTGAATAAACACCAGTGCTAGAAGGACAAGTGTTTTTGTTTGCCATTTGAAAACGTTTGCAAACTCAGCCCTGTGAGCATCCAAGGAGGCTGTGTGGGCACAAGAGACTTCCAAGGACCACAGCACTCACTGCCTCTTAAGCCAGGACATGCTACAAGTTCTAGGTACTGACATCTGAGGCTGCACGCTGCAAGACCTTTATCTCATTTCTGGAGTTTTACCAAGTATTTCTTATCAGGCATTGGAACAAGCTGCCCAGGGAGGTGGTGGAATCACCATCCCTAGAAGAGTTCCAAAACCATGTAGGTGTGGTGCCTGGGGATGGGGATTAGTGATGAGCACTAACTGGGTGAACAGCTGGACTTGATGATCTCAGGTTTTTTTCCAGCAATAATTATTCTATGATTCTATGTATGTTGCTTTTCCCAAGAAGGATTGGACCAGATGATCCTTGAGGTTCTTCCTAGCCTAGTATTCTCTCATTCTATATTAACATTCAAAAATAACCAGTTATGTTAATCATAGAATCTCCTGAGTTGGAAGGACCCACAAGGATCATTGAGTCCAGCTCCTGTCTCTGCACAACCCCAAAAATCACATTATGTATCTTAGATCAAATGCTTCTGGAATTCTGTCAGGCTTGGTGCTGTGACTACTTCCCTGGGGAGTTTGTTCCAGTGCTCCACCACCCTCTGGGTGAAGAACCTTTTCTTAATATCCACCCTAGCCCTTCCCTGGCACAGCTTCATGCCATTCCCTCAGGACCTGTCACTGGTCACCACAGAGAAGAGATCAGCTCCTGCCCCTCTGCTTCCCCTCATGAGGAAGCTGGAGACAACAATGAGGTCTCCCCTCAGTCTCCTCTTCTCCAGGCTGAACAAACCAAGTAACTTCAAGTGCTCCTCATACAGTTTCCCCTCTGTGTGTTTCACTTTCTTCATGGTCTCCTCTCTAGTGGCTTTACATCCAAATCTGCATCCAGTGCTTGAGGTGAGGCTGCACCAGCACAGAGCCCAGTGGGACTATCACCTCCCTTGGCCAGTTGCAATGGAGTGCTGGATGCACCCCAGGACACAGCTGGCCCTCCTGGCTGCCAGGGCAAAAGAAGTCAGATGTATTACAAATTTTAATGATAAAATTAACTCCTCGCTTTAATAGCTAATAAAAATGCTTTGCCTGCCTGCCTCTCCCTTCACCCACAGCCTTTCTCAGCCTCAGTTATGAACACTCCTTTGTTCCAGCAGAGTGGCAGAGGAATGCCATCCACTATTTCCTTACTGTCTCCATGTCTATGTGCTTAAGAAACCTTCTCCTTCTCTGTCCTGTCCTGTGTCTTATGAAACACAGCCCTCTGCAGCCCCTTGTGTGGGCAAGACTGCTGAGGATGGAGCAGGTGCTCCACAGGGGTCTAGAGCAAAGAACTGCAAGAGTTTCTGTCTCTCTTGTGCTGTTGATAAGTTGGAGGGGCAGGATGTCATCCAGAAGGACCTGGACAAGCTGGAGAGCTGGGCCCAGGGGAACCTCAGGAGCTT
Source organism: Bucco capensis (assembly GCA_013396975.1). Classification (NCBI taxonomy): domain Eukaryota; kingdom Metazoa; phylum Chordata; class Aves; order Piciformes; family Bucconidae; genus Bucco; species Bucco capensis. The sequence goes on from VWZO01002035.1 coordinate 87,853, forward strand.
CAACGAGACCAAGTGCAGGGTCCNCTTGCCAGGGCTCTGGGCAAGCTGCTCTAGTTGGGGATGTCCCTGCCCACTGCAGGGGGGTTGGACTAGATGAACTCCAGAGGTCCCTTCCAACCCAAACCATTCTAGGATTCTAGGATTCTATCTCCTCCTGAGGTTTAAGCAGTGCAGAAGGTATCATAGAATCAGAGGGTGGTGTGGGTTGGAATGGACCTTTAGAGGTTATCTAGTTCAGCCCCTTGTAGTGATCAGGGACATCTGCAACTACATCAGGTTGTTCACTTGCATGTTCACTTCTGAATATCCAGGAAAGTCTCAAAGTTGTGTTGTAGGATATACCTTCCCAAACAAAGTGGCTTTGCTGAGCTGAGTGCCAATAACTAGGCAAATAGCCAACCTAAATTAAATGCAAAGGCTTGTGGAAATATACCTGTAAAATAAAAATGGCAGTTAATTAAAAAAGAGCTTCAAAATTTGGCTTTTCTCTATTTTTAAGGATTCTGAGACTTTCTGAAAGTTTCCTTCTTTTGTCTTTCCAAGCGCAGTGAGGCAAAGTGTGGTCCTGGCCCTTAGGAAACTCCATGTGATATTTTTTGTTTGTTTCTGGGAAACGTTGAAGTATTCAGAGTTTAGAAAACTTTGGCAAACTCCAGCTGGAGTTTTCCCTTCAGTGGCCATTTCAGGTCCCTTGCTGGCTGTCTCGAGCCCTTGGTCTGTGGCTCTTACAGCTTCAGGGCTCCCCCGTGTGTTTGCTCTCTTCTTTTTGCTGTCATTTTGGATAGAAAGTCCCTACAAGTTTAAAAAGGAAGAAGCTGGAGGAAAAGTCAGCAGATTTCAGCTAAATTTCTAGCTTGTCTCTAGGAAATATCAAATGTCTTTCAAAAAAAATAATAGCTATTTAGGGTTGTTAGTCATGGTCACACTTCTGTTTCTCTAGTCTTTTAGGACTCTGTCTCTGAACTGTTCCATGGGTTGATTGAAGCAGTTTAACTGCATTAGCATGTCTGTGTGGGATGGGAGAGGTGCTGGTGGGGTTGTCATCTCCAGCTTGGATGCTCCCAAGACCTCCTGATGACTGCAAATACCCTGGAGGGAATGAGGAGATAAAGGAGCACTTTTGCCTTGTCTTGGGGCTCTGAGAGCCTCTCCAGGAAGACCCTGTGAAGAATGAAACCCTTCCAGTCAAGAGCCTGGTGCAACATGCTGAGCAGTGCAGAAAGCATCATAAATGACACACTCTGGTCATTTGTGTCACAACCAGATGTCTCAGTAATCCATCAAAAAATGAAGCTGTAGCTCATAAACTTCCTTTATTATTCTTTGCTGTTCATAATTAACCATTGCTTCAGGGGACCCACTAGCATTTAGACAACAGGAGTGGAAGGCTTTCAAGTTTTGATGTGGTGCCTGCTCTGGAGGAACAGAAAGAGTTTAGAGCTTGAGGCTAATGTGCTGCTGGCTGCTCAAAGCAGCAAGGTGAGAGGTATCATCTTTCTGAATTTTCTGGCTGATGTTCTCCATTGATTTTTGTGAGCCAGCTCAGGCAAATCGTCTCAACTAGCTGTCTAGGTTGACTCATGCCATGGATGAGCACTGTGTGATATGACGTGAGTGCCTCCCACAGCCCCCACGAGTCTGCAATTGGTGTTCCTAAGGGAACTTGAGCTGCTTTGCTCCAGAGTCTGTAACTGCAAAACATTGCCAATAAATCAAGAGCAACAAGTGATCTCAATGAACCTTGTATCTGTGGATAAACACTGAGATTGGAGCAAAAAAACAAGACTGGGTGGAGTGGCTTATGCCCCAGGAGGCTGTGCTGCCATCCAGCATGACCGGGACAGGCTGAGAGCTGGGCAGGAAGAAACTTTATGAACGTCAACAAGGGCAAGTGCAGGGTGATGCACCAGGGGAGGAATAACCCCATGG
>VWZO01002035.1:93096-103631 GCA_013396975.1 Bucco capensis
ATCCATAACCCAATGTAACATCAGCTGGTGTGCTTCTCCAGAGCTGCACTCCATTTTAGCAGCAGAGTCCTGCTAGAAGCAGCAACATTTCTAGGCAAGTTTGCACTGAATTTGAGATCTTTAGGTTCTGTGGATGGTTTAGGTTTTAGCACAGTGTCTACACAACTAATAATTTTCAGTAATTTGCCTGTCAGAGGAATTTGCTTCTACTCTAATATAGGCAATTAGCTGATTGTAATTGATCTAACATCACACACCTACAGAGAGCTGCCAGGAGGAGAGGAAGGGTCAGGGCTGGAGCTGTCTCCAGGCTCTAATGCAAATCCAGGCATGGCTCCCTCTAAAGAATGGGAGATTTCAGCTGGGAAAAATCAACCACTGTGAGGAAAAGCAATCAAAGAGCAGTTCTGATGGTGGAAATCAAAGCAGTGAAAGGTTGGTGACGTTTTCCCTGCTATCACAGCTGCAGAGTGACCACTGGTACAGACTAAATGAGGCTAGAAGGAATCATAATTTGCATGGAAAGGTTTAGGATTAAACTGAAACAAAACAAAGCAAAACAAACAACAACGATAGATAAAACCCTAATTCATTACCAAAATTGACAGTGAGAGGCTGTAAGACAGGCAAAGAATCCATTTCAATTTGAATGGAAGAATAAATCAAGTGCTACAAGGCTTTGATTTACAGGTCAATACATCTTCCTGCAGGATGCTATCAACCAGTAACAACCACTGACAGTTTACAGGCAAGTAAACCTAAACTCAGGCTAGATGAGGTCACCTACAGAGCTTATGAAAGAGTTAAAACAGCAATATCAGCTTTTTCAAAGTATCCTCACAACAACAGCAGGAGTTTTTCTCCAGAACAATGCTGGAAAACACCACGTGAGTCAAGGCAAGAGGAAGGAGATGGATCATGAAGCCAAAACAGCTTCTCAAAGAAGGGACAGGAAAACACTTCATCTGTTTCTGAAGGTCCTTACTGTCAGGTTGCTGCAACTAGAGCTACTCTTAGGGATTAAAAAAAGGAAGATTTTTAATGGCAAAAAGCAAAAGGCGAAGTGGCCAAACCACTTTCAAAAAGCATCAAACAGAGAAGCTATCTAAAACTATTGATTTTGGTAAATAATCTTGCAGCCTCAAGGAAAAAAAACAGTGGAATGCTACCCAGCAAAGTCAGCAGTGGTTGTCTCGAAGTTGAAGTCCATCAGTGGTATGGGAATGGTGACTGTTGGCTTGGATGGGAGCATGGAGAGAAGCAGCTGACTGCTGTGGCCAGCAAAGGGCTGCAAGGAAACAGCAAAATGCCTCTGTGGTCCCAATAAGAAAGAAGTAATGTCTGGTAAACTGGAAAGGTCTTCTGTGGTGTCATCCTGTGCAGAAGAGGAGAGTTGGTTATGGTAAGCCCCATGTGAGGAGTATCATGGTATGATCCAGAAGATCATATATTCACCATAGGAACAAATCAAACCAGCATGGATCATGAGAGAAAAACCCCAGAAATCAAGTGAGCAGTCTCTAGGCTCAGGGAAGCATCACAGAACTCATCATGATTGCAAAAAGCACTCAGCAGTGTCCATTGCAAGTGCATCTGGGATGTCTGGAGGTGTAACACAATCCAAAGGAAGCTGTACCCTCTCTCAGGTGCCTTCCCAAGGTCATGGGGAATGCAGTAGCAGCTTATTTGCCTGATGCTACAGCAACACTGAAGGCAAAGGTGACTTGTCCCACATCCATTACTTGGCATTGCCACCAACTTCCTTGCAAGAGAGGAATAACAAGTTACCTTATGAAATACATAATGTGGTTCCAATGATAGCTACACTAAAAAATATGACAGAATGGCAGCTTAGCCAACATTGAATTGAGGACCAGAAGCCTGTGCAGAACTGTGGGGGAAACACTGGTGATATTCATGTTGAAAACAAGCTTAGCAATCACTGCAGGAGTTTTGAACTCAAGAACAACTTTGGAAGGTAGGGATAGCAATCAACAAACCTCATGTGTGTTGTAAGCAGCAATCTCCTGTGCCATGGAGATTTCAGAAGGGATAGCACAAGAATTTTTCTCTCTACTGTGAAATCCTCCAAGGGGGTGAAGCAGTGCAGAAGGGATCATAGAATCATAGACTGGTTTGGGTGGGAAGGGACCATTAAAGGTGATCTAGTCCAACCACCCCTGCAGCCAGCAGAAACATCTTCAGCTAGATCAGGTTGCTCAGAGCCCCTAACAAGCTGACCTGGAATGGATCCAGAGATGATGCACCACGTCTCTGGGCAACCTAGCCAGTGTCTCAGCATCCTCAGGATGAAAAATTTCTTCCTTCTATCTAGTCTGCATCTCTATCTTTTAGTTTAAAATCATCACCCCTTGTCCTGTCACAACAGGTCCTGCTAAAAACTCTCTTCTCATCTTTCTTGTAGACCTTTAAGTACTGAAAGGCTGCAGGAAGGTGTCCCTGGAGCTTTCTGTTCTCCAGACTGAACAAACCCAAATCCCTCAGCCTGTCCTCACAGCAGAGAGGTTCCAGCCCTCCAGTCACTTTTGTAGCCTACTCTGGGCCCACTCCAATAGGTCTATGTGTCTCCTGTGCTGAGGACTCCAGAGCTGGACATATAGAATCATAGAATCCTAGAATGGTTTGGGTTGGAAGGGACCTCTGGAGCTCATCTAGTCCAACCCCCCTGCAGTGGCCAGGGACATCCCCAACTAGAGCAGCTTGCCCAGAGCCCTGGCAAGCCTCACCTGCAATGCCTCCAGGGATGGCAACTCAACCACCTCCCTGGGCAACCTGGGCCAGTGTTCCACCACCCTCGTGGGGAGCAACTTCTTTCTAATGTCCAGTTTAAATCTACTCTTCTCCAATTTAAAACCATTGCCCCTTGTCCTTTCACTGCAGGCCTTTGCAAACAGGCCCTCTGCAGCCTTCATGGAAGTTCCCTTTAGGTCCTGGAAGGTCACTAGTAGTTCCCCTGAAGCCTTCTCTTCTCCAGGCTGAACAATCCCAGCTCCCTCAGCCTGTCCTCAGAGCAGAGGTGTTCCAGCCCCTGAGCATTCTCGTGGCCTCCTCTGCACCTGCTCCATCAGCTCCATGTCCTTTGTGTGTTGAGGGCTCCAGAACTGGACCCAGTATTGCAGAGGAGGTGTGAGCAGAGCAGAGTGCAGTGGCAGAATCCCCTCATCCATCCAGCACATCCCCACTGCAGTGGGAATGAGGATTGGCTTTCAGTGACCACTGCCACCACTGCTCAAATCATAGCTCCTGCAGCAAGCTCAGCACCCTCAGCCTGGCCAGGCACTGCTGCAGCATGGGAGCAAAGGGCAGCAAAGCCTGGCCATCAGCTGCTGGCCACCAGGATGCTCCATGTGGATAAACAACAGCATAACCATTCCCTGTGCCAACGACTGAGGGGCTGCTGACAGGCTAATGGGAAAATATCACAGGAATAAATATAAGGGAATCCTTCCCACTGCTAGCAGCTCATTATGGCTCTGACCTGCAGGGAACTGGGCTTATTTCTGTAGCTGCTGGAACTAGTGGTTTACATATAAATTATCTGATGAATGTAGCCTTGTTTTCTGTTCATGAATCATTCATGACCTGAGTCCAGTTTTGGCAAGAGCATGTATTTTCTGTCAGTATCCTCTGAACCCCTTGAGGAGTGCTGAGCTCAGGGGTGGGAGGCTTGTCTGCTGCACACAGTCTGTGGCCAGGCAGGTAATGCTCATCATCTCATTTTTGCCTCCTTCACTGGATGCCTTAATTGTTTAAAACCAGGTGTAAAATGATGATGCCAAATCATTTTCTTCAGACATTAATTCCTTTGCTTACCTTCAAAGCTGTGCCTTGTACAACCTGCACCTGTTTTTCAGACATCCATATGGATAAAAACCTTCTTTACATGCACCTGGCCTGCCATTACACAACATATTCCAGCCCACAGTGCTCAGGGTGCCCAATCCTTCCCAAAACCCATCTCGTGGGAACATGTTCCCTGGTCCTGACACCCAGGTCTGGCCTCTTGCAGCTAAAAACCCTTGCAATACACTGTTCACTCTTCACCTGAGATGGCTGTTAAAGGGGTCTGACCTCACTGCTTGCTATATGGACTTTCCTCTAATTTCAAGCCTAAATTAACTCCTGGCTTATTTCGACTATTTGTCCTTGTGCCCATTACTGTTAATTCTTTTCAGTAATAATTGTCTCCTCTCACTGTTTGCCTCCCCACATGTTCCATTCCCAGTCTTTACCTGACTAAACTAAGTGCTTCTTTCCTCTCTCAGGTGAGAAGTGCTTGCATTCTTCTGATTGTCCTAAATCCCTTTGCTGGACCATTTACTGTTTGAATTCTTCACTCTCCCACCTGGGGGAAGAGAGCTGTGCACACTTTTCTGATGAGGTCAAACCAACCTTTGTAAAATTGAATCAGTGCTTCCTTAGACTTCTAGGCTTAATTGGAAATCCAACTTAGATATATCTGACTATTTTTTTTTTCTGGAGGCCAAGTAATTGGCACTTAATAGTTAGCAGGTGATGTCCAAGTGCACTCAAATCTTTCTCATCCTCAGTCATTTCTCACAGATGAAACACTACAACTCCACAAGCACTTCTCCATGCTTTATATGTTATTGTATTTTATTCCTTCTCTATTACTTCAGTTTTCAAGGTCAGTCCCAGCTAATAACACCATCCTGGTTTGCACTGATGATGCTCCTACCACTGTGTGAGCTCCAAGTGTCATTGACACACTCATTCCTTTCCAAGGTCAATACAGCAATGAAATATGTTCAGTCCCACTCCTGATCCTGGGGGATGTTTCCTGGTAACATCACTTCAGAGTGATAATTCCCCCCTTGATGTTCCTGTCATCAGCTCCCCTTTAGCCAGCACTGTGCCCACTTTACAGCTCCTGTGTAAATCCTCAGCGCTTTCTGCTGAGCTGATAATTTCCCATGTGGCACTATAGCAAATGATACCTTCAGTCCAGATAGATGAGATGCCTCCCATTTCCTTTGTCTAGAAAAATCATTTATCTTATCAGTTTTATCACAAATGGACACGCTTTACCCAGAAGAACTTAATCCTCACCAGGACACTCATGACTGCAACAGAAAATTGGAGAGCGAGCTGTGCTCCCTGGCAGCTCTGCTGGATGCTCTCCCATCTTGAAGAGACCCTAATTTCAGAGATAATATTCCCTTAACTGCTACCCCATGAAATGACCCCCTCTGTCACCACAGGCTGTGGAGAGATGGTAACTCCTGTTCCTGCTCTGGAGGCTGAAGTCAAGGCAAGGGATGTATTTTCACACAGCAGGCAGTCAGAGCCTGACGCTCCAAGAAGAGGAGCACAAGCATTTACCTGTTTTATTTTGGTTGCTGTTATATAGCTATTTGTTTATTACAAGGGAAAAGATGCACATTTTTTACACAAAGCTGATGTGTTTAATGCTTTCATTTGATGTTTTGAGCAGTTAAGCTATTCAGTGTTTTAAGGGGAGTATTGGATCTTTATAACTCTGTGCTGACAATAGGACTCTAAGATAATGGAGCCTAAAGAGAGAGATTTTTCCATTCCTGCATTGTTTCTGAAATATGGAGCCATCAAAGATACTCACTAGAAGGTTTATATCACTAAATCTTCAGTAAAAGTGCCTTTAAAAGTTAGAGGAGAAAGATTGTGGAAGGGAAAATGTCTTGAGGTTTTGGTAAAAACTCCCAAAATTCTGTGCAAATTCCTTAAAGGCACTGGAGCAGCTTTTCTCTAATGGAGATAGCCAAATGCCTCTCCCAGCCTTGTCCTTCTGATGCTTTGGAAGCATTTCAGCAAAGCTCCTAAGTAATGAGCATTTGTATTAATTGGAACAGGAAACAAATGTGCTTTAAGTTATGCATGTGCTTAATTCTCTGCAGTGAACAGAGAGAGCAGAGAAATGGGATGCTCTTGTCCAAATCCCCTCACTCCCAGAAGGACATTGAGGTGCTGGAGTGTGTCCAGAGAAGGGCAACGAAGCTGCTGAAGGGTCTAGAGCACAAGTGTGCTGAGGAGCAGCTGAGGGCACTGGGGTTGGTTAGTGTGGAGAAGAGGAGGCTCAGGGGAGACCTTAGCTCTCTACAACTCTCTGACAGGAGCTTGGAGCAAGGCGAATGTCTTCTCCCAGGTAACAAGTTATAGGAGTAGGGGAGGTTCAGGTTAGATTTTAGGAAGAATTCCTTCACTGAGAGGGTTATTAAGTATTGGAACCAGCTGCCCAGGGAAGTGATGGAATTGCCATCCCCAGATGTGTTCAAGAGCAAGATGTGGTACTTGGGGACATGGACTAGTGGTGAGCATGGCAGTGTTAGGTTAATGGTTGGACTGGATGATCTTAAAGGTCTTTTCCAACCATAATGATTCTAAAAGTCTTCCTCCCTGCAAAGTGGTTAAGGTATGTTCATTAATAAAAGGCTCTGCACAGGACAATCTGAAACTCAGGTCCATTCCAGAAAGGGCCTAGTGCTGCCATGTCCTGCATGCCTGATTGTCAATGTTTTTCCCTGAAAGCAAATTGCATATGGACAGTGTTATAGCATTATTATCTTGAGCTTAATCCTGATATTTTTGGTAGCATTACTTTTGTTTTTCAGGCACAGTCTGAAAATCCCTTGTGGTCTCCTGTGGCCCCTGGTGCCATAACTGTGCCCACAGCAGAGGGAGCATTAAACTCATTGCCCATGGGAAAGGGTGGGGAGTGATACCCATGTTCCTAGAATCCTTGGATGGGTAGGATGAGCTCATTAGCCTTCTGGCAGTCATCCTAGGAGAAGGACAACTCTGATTCCAAACCCGGGCAGATGGAGCTCGTTTAGCCCTGTAAGGCCTTCCAGCTAAGAGGTTAAACCTCCATCCTAAGGACCTCACTGCCAGCGTCCAAGCTTGCTAGGCCCTGGCAGATGAACCTTAGGACTAAAGGGTGAGTCCAGCTCTGCACATGCTGTGTCTCACCTAAAAAAATCCATTGCTCAGGCTCGAGGGTGCTATCTGCTATCCTCTTTTTATCAGCACGCTTGGAAAAGGCGCGGATGAGCAGCACAGATGGAGCCCTCCCTGGAGCTTCATTCGCCAAGCCTAGCCACGACAACAACTTTCATTTTTACCCTCCAGCCAGGTGTTTCCAATAGCTGAGCACACTGAGCTCTCAGGAACCACTGCTGCTGGCAGGAAGCTGCTTCAGCACCTCCCCACCTCAGTGTTCACACAAAGAATGAGAAGCCAAAGAGCAGTATTTGACTTTTCCTCATCTCCTGCACATCCCTTGGCTTGCACTGGGCAGCAAAGGGAAGGGTTAACATGAGCCAGGCTGTTCAAGCACAGCCATCACTATCTGAGGCTGTGGAAGGCTGCTGCTGGAGTCCCCTCTGGCTGCCTGGCTCTGCTGGGGGATATCCTGAATGTGCATCCCAAATATCTTCTCCATTTCTCACATTCATAATCTTCACAAAATCCTGCCTGCTGATTGCAGCCCAAACATACCTTGTTTCCAGACCCAAAGAAGTCCTCATCCCTCTTGGGTGTCTGCTTTTAAATTCTTGCTTGTGCACATTTCCTGAAGTGAATAGAAATGTGGGACTTATCTGAACAGGCATTTGATCTGATCTTCTGCAAAACCTGCCTATGGTCAATTATTCACTGAAAGGGCAATTACACACACAGCCACCCAATTTACATACAAAATCTAGATTATTCCCAAGAATTGCATATATATTTCTGTGCAATATTTAGAGAATTTGGCCCCAAAGACATAAACACTTGCATCTGCTGTCAAATCACTTTCTAACTCTGCAACAAGAAATGGAATAGATATGAGTTATAGGAGAAAAAAATATTATTATCAGAAAATGAGTATGACCACCTCAGGTCAGAGTGCAAGTGTTCCCCCACTCCCACCACATCCCTCTGTCCTGGTTTTGGCTGGGATAGAGCTAACAAAGCAAAGGAGCAGCATGTGCCAGGGGTTGCTCTGTGTCCTCTCTCAGTCACCTGTACCCCCAGAGAAGGGACTTTATTATTTATTAGCCTAGATTATTCACTAATAAAAAGATTATTCTTGCAGATAAAAATTCAAATCTACAACAAAGCAATTGCATCTGCTCATATTTGTGCATATCAATACAGTGTCTGATGAGTAAATATGCCACAGTGAGCAGATTCCCTTTCCTACCTTTTGCACAGGACTGGTGGGAGCTCACCCCACCTTGGCCATCAGCTCCAGCACTATATCCTGTGTGTAGTTAAGTTGAGTCACTATTTCCCCCACTTTGGAGTTCAAAATGTGGGATTTGAGACAAGGCTAATCTCACCATGTGTGGAGACATCCCCTTGATAAAAGAGGAGCATTTTTAGCATCCCTTCCTAGGAGACAAAAAGAGGGGGAGGGAAGGAAGCAAGGAAGGCAGACAGCAAGAAAATGTTTATTTGCTTCATAAACTACCTGTTAGGGAGGCCAAGAGAGGCTTCCTGCATGACAGCCCACAAACCATCCAGTGTGCTCTGCATTGTCACCAAGACGTGACCAATAAACCATATGCCAGTAAATGTTCTCACTTAAGCAGTAGATCTCCATAAGCCCAGTTCTTGCTGTCACAGGTATTTAGAGGCAAAAAACAATAAAGCCCCCTCTTTATAAAAGTGCAGTTAATGAGAACTTAATGTTGAGGCAGTGAATTTTCTAGCAGCTGGCTGTGGGTTGGAGTTGCCTTGGCATCTTTTATTTGTTTCATGCCTGAGTCTATAGAAGTCATTTCTCTGAGCCTGCTAATGAGCAATAAGGGACTCACAGTTATTTAAAACCTGGAACAAGGCATCAGACTGAGGAATGCTGCAAAGGCTGCTGGAGCAGGGAGCTCCAGATGTGACAAGAGGTGCTTTCTGGTGCAGGAAGGTGGAGGAGCAGAGACGTGCTTGTGATGGGCTTGCTCGCAAGCAGCCTGAGCCCTGCTTTCCATCTTGCTCCACAAGAGCTAATGAACCTGCTTCCTGTGCCTGGTAATGGCCTCAGCCTTGGTGCCTATGTCTTCTTTATGAGGAGGATTATGGACAACTGGAGACCCTTCTGCTTTGGGCTCACCAAGAGGGGAAAATAGTTTAGCTTTCCCCACAAAGCTGATGGCTGAAGGGTCACCGAGCCCCAAGCCACTGCAGAGCATCAGTCCCCCAGCATCTCCTAATGAGGCACAGCACGTTCCTTCTCACAGGCTAGAGCAAATAAAGAGAAAACACCCTAAAATAAGTTAATACCACGAAAAACATGTCCATTACTGCTCACAAAAGAGAAGTGTTTCCCTTCCCTGCATGCCTGTTGGTTTGAGGCAGGAGAGCAGCCTGCAATGCCAGCCTCTGCCTGCCCAAGGCATCTTCAAGCAAGCAAAGCCATGAATTTAAAGCACCATATCTGCCTGCTCTAAGTGTCCACCATGGACAGAAAAACACTACATTACATCTTTCCCAATGTTCATGACCATGATAAGCCTTCCCCTTTAGTCTGGCAAGGAGCCATTGTGCTTCCCACTCTCTATTGCTAGGGAGATAATAAATAAAGCCAATTTTTCTTCTTGGAGTTGCAGTAAGAATCCTGCTTTCTCCAGTGCAATGTAAATGCCACTTCTCATTCTTACTTTTATGATTCTTCAGCCAGTTATGGATCCATGGAGCTGTGCTTATATCAAAGCCAGTTTTAATTTATTTCAAGATTAAAATTTGATGAGAGATTGCATCAGATGCTTCTCTAAAATTCAAATAGACTACACCCACCACATTCCCTTCTGCTAGTAACTGTAATTCTCTTTTATTAGGACACTGAATTTGTCTGCAAGGTTATTATTTTTTTCTGTGTAAACCCACCCTCAAAGAAGTATTTATCTCCTAATATTTGTTTCAGATTTATGAATTCCATGTATGGTAACTGACTGTGTTATTCCTTCTCTGATTTTCAGGTGAGTAGGACAATATTTGTACTTCTTCCTTCTTCTGGTGCTTCTCAGAGATCTACCTGTAGTTCCTCAGAACTAAGTCAAGATAACTAAGTGACTCCATCTGGTAGTTTCTTCATCATCCTGGGCTGGATGTCACATCTCTTGCTCTCTGTGCATTTGAAATTTGCCAAGGATTTCCCTAATTGGCCTTAACTCTCTTTTTAAACTTCTATTTATTGCTCTCTTTTCATTTATATTTAAAATCACTTCTAAATGACTCTGGACCCAGTCCACAGCAATACACATACACCATGCTAGGGATCTTTGCACAAACTCATCACCTTGCACAGAGTTCATAGAATCACAGAATGATTTGTTGGAAAAGACCTCTAAGCTCCTCAAGTCCAACCATACCTGTNCCCATTGCTGAGGACAGGAAGATGATCATCAAAATGCAAGTGAAGTTTTGTTCAGCTGAAGGGATGTCCCTTGAGCTGTGCCACCTGTGAGATTCAGTCCCTTGATCTGGCCAGGACATCTCTCAGAATCATACAATCACAGAATCCTAGAATGGTTTGGGTT
>VWZO01002036.1:8708-30861 GCA_013396975.1 Bucco capensis
ATAATTATATATGTGTACACACACATATAGCCATTCTTGTATTTGACTCTTCAAATGCTTGGAAATAATATTTTGCAAGGGACTTGTTTCTGTCTCATGCCTCAACAGCCCTGTAGCACTTGTCACAGACTTGTAGTGCAAAGAACTGAGGTCCTCTATACTACTTGCCAATATTAAATCCAGTGCACATAAGCTGTTCTTACACTAAAAGACAAAATACAGTTCAGCTAGGGAGCAGCAAAACACAGAAAGGCCATATTAGACTTCTGCAAGGGTGTAATATCTTTTAAGGGGGCTCACTGTCAGTAAGATAAAATATTATTTTAAAATCCCTGAGACCATACTGTATTTTAAAGGAGCTCATGATCCATGATCAAGGATTGTGCTCAGAAGCATCTCATTTCTACATACAATGGCTGAAGAATGGCCACATCCTAGCCGTGGGGCTGGGATGATCTATGGGCACCCTACATCCTTCATCTCCCCCTACCAGCTGGGTAAGCCTGAACTTGCACAAAATCTGTTGAGGATTATTCCGAGTCACAGTACACACATCATGGGGAGTTTGGATTCGCAGACCTAAAGTTAATACCTTTTCCAAACAGTTTCAGCCTTTTCTTTTAGAATACAAACTTCCGTAAAGGAAGCACAGAGAAGTGCTCTCTGATGCTAGCAGCAGCTTCAGGACAAGGGAACTTTGCTCATTCCAGGGACTAGACTGACATCACGTGGTATTAGTGGTTTGGGTTTTCTTTCCCCCTCCCCTTCTTTTTTTTCCTCTTGAAGTGAGCAGGAAAAATATAAGGAAGGTAGTTCAAATCGGTACAGTATGCAAAGATTTCAAGAATGAAAGTACGCTTAACCTTAAGCATAGACAGGACCAATGCATACTTACTGATGAATCAGATCTAGTCTATGTTACTTAAAAAACCCTAGCACTGCTTTTTTTAGTAAAAAGTTATGAATTCTTTTGGCTTCAGTGTTCTTTTAAATGCATGAAGGGATTAAAAATAATAATACGATAATAATAAAAAAATCTGTCAGTATATCAGCCAAATAGATTCTAGACCATCGACACTGACTTACAATACAATGGACACATTAAGGTTGTGATACTTTCACACTATTAATACGCTACATTATAATGTATAATATATGTATCATATTTGTATATTGTATATATATTAAATGTATGTTATAACAAATATAGGATCAAATTCTTTTATTTACAATGGCAGTAGGTGGCACTGCAGTGTTCATATAAATATATAATCACTGACTGACTATAGCACATGGAAGTTATAATGTTAACTTACAAGACTAGAACAAAACACAATAAACATCTAATCCCTGATCACTGTTCTGTCATACCCGAGTAAGAATACAAATAAATTGTTGTGCAAGCATATTTAATAATTATATAACTAACGACATTAAAAACATCATCTGGCTGTAGAAGAGAGGTAGTGTGTCTGGGGCAGGGGAGTAGGTGGTACGAGAGACAGTGGAAGAAGATGGAGGGCATAGGACCAAGGAAAAGGGACTGTGAGATGTTACGAAGCCTAATGAAGACTACACTGACCACCGGAAATTATAAAGCATGATGATAGACACCCAAAATTTGGGTATAGGCATTCCAGCCTTGTCCAGCAGGGCAAAATCTTTAGGTCCTGTGCCTGTGTAGAGTATCAGATCCTGCTTAATAGTAAAAATCAAGCAAAATATTTGGTCTGTGAACCCCAGAGACTGGTCATGGCAGCTCTAGAGCTCAATTTTCTTCATTTCCCTTCTACTTACCCTCTTTAAAGGTTTACAGAAAAAAATGCTTTCCTATTGCACACCACTCAGTTACCCATCATTATTAGAGATCCATTGTTTGCTGCATGTTTTTGGAAAACAATAAACAAATACAAGATAATGTTTTCGAAGAGAGTTATTCTTTACAATACAGTGAAAAAAGTACCTGGGCAATGCCCTGTAATTTTACTCCCAAAATCAGTATCTCCAATAAATCATTCAATCTTGACATTCCCCAAATACTGATCCTATGTTTTGACTACCACAGAGCTACTGCACTTAGCCAATGTCATATTCTAGATTCCTAAGTAACTGCACAAACACTGTATTTTTAACAGGCTCAGACTGCTGCTCAGGTAAGTATCCTCTTAAACCTGCTTCAGGTTTTTATGTACTCTTCGTATCTACATTTTTTGGGAGGAATTTCACTGAAGTAGTTTATAAACCTCTGGTACAAGATTGTTCAGTTTAGCAACTCAAGTTACTTATCTAAGGCCATTAACAACTGCTGTCAGTACAGCTTGTTGAGTCACATGTACAGCTCTGACACTCCTACTTTTTATATAAGGACTTGTGGCAATACAGAGTTTACCAAACTCGCTGCTTTAAACAGTCCTACTGAGTATGTCAAGAAATATTCTGATGCTGAAATTTGTACTGCTGTAGTTGAAAAGTGGAACATGATCTCTTCATTGCATGTTTCTGGGAGTAAGTAACCTGCAAGCGAAGGCAGAGCAAGAAGCCAGGGATGGCAAACTTTCTAAAATACTGTGGAAGATTACCCAGAATTCTGTCAGTCCCCAGGTTATGGGGGCATGAGGGGGAAATCCTGGAAAAGCCTCCTGTAATCTCTGGAATCTCCGTGTGCAATGAAACTGCTTTTCCCAGACAGCTCTTCCTCCTTTCTTAATCTTGCCTTTTAATGCAAAAAGGACAAGTAAATCTCACGGGTTATATACTTACTTGGAGTTCTGTGCCAGAACAGGAAACATCAGTATAATTATATCAGCAGCACACTTTTAAAACGTGTGCAGCTACACAGGAAAAAGCTGTACAGCCTTACTGATGTAATCAAATCACCCCCTCAGAGTGAGACAGTCTATAGCAGTAGGAGCATAATTATATTGGTGCAGTGGTCTACATTGAAGAGAAACAAACCAACGCAACAAAACCCCACACACGTTACCAGATCAGCGATACTTTTTATACCTACCAGGATCTGTCCTACTGTCCTTGCCATGAAACATGGTCATTGCTTCCAGATTCAAAGCACACACACCACGCATAAAGGCTTTCTTCATTGTGTCTTCATACTGTTCTCTTTCACTGTGTAGTCGCAAAATCTCAGCTTTTGTCTGTTCCAAAGTAGCAGTTAGCTACAAAAGAGAATAAGGAAACAGTTGTGTTATAATTCTGAATGCAAACTATGAACAGATTGCTCAATTAGCTTTAAAAGTTGCTAACTACTTTTACAAAGATATGTACTTTTGCTTAAAAATCTTTGCTTTGCCTAAAAATCTGTTTCACCAGATATGAACAGCTACTTGTCATTTTTTGCACTGCAGCACATTGCTTGTACTAGAGCATACCAAGGACAAGAGCGCATTTGAAAGGATGGTCAGATAAGCAGAAATTTATCTTGTAAGTTTTTGTCTTCTAGAGGTTAGGCACTGGGCATAAGCCAGATTTCCACAGGAACATGAATTTGCTCAACAGAAGAATAAGCATTCCCAAAAAACTGTTTACTTTTATATGGTGAATTGTCATCAATCTCTCTTTTAGAGCTACTGTAAAAAACTAAAAATCCTGAGAAAAGACAAAGTTACCTTTGTAACTCACTGCTTATTGTTTTCATGCTGGTGTGTCACATTTGATAACTGTTCTTAAAATTCTACGTTTTACCTTCTTTTAAATACAAAGCTTTTAAAATGTGTATTTTGTATGTATGTATGGCTAGGCTTTGCAAATGAAGATCCAGGGAGGGNTGTATTTTAAAACTTTACATATTGTAGATCAATGCATACACTGACAACTTCCCCTTAAGTGCTGAAAATTCTTTAACAAGCTTAATTGTCAAGTTGAAGGCAAAACCAAATGTAAATTCAGCCTTTAACAGAGTAGCTATTATAGAAAAAATATTATATGATGATAGTGGTGTTCTACTTCCATGTATTAACAGCATGCTCTTAGAAAGCAAATACCATCCCTATTGGTAGTTGAATAGATTTTTTTATTTTCAGGAAGAGTCAAATTAACTTCACCTGTGTGTGCAGATTAGCAATGTCTTATAACAGCTGCAGGGAGAAAAAAGTCACATCTAGATATCATAGTAGAGACCTTAGATCTCCTCAGATCTTCTGTGTACCTAGGAGTTCTGTTCTCTGGAAAGTCCTCATGTTTTTCAGGTTTACTGAGATACTTTTGAGGAAGAGGAGTGGAGAAGTAAAGGAGAGAAAGAATGAAAAAAAGAAATCTTATTTTACCTCTGCAATTTTGGCTTCATAATCATTGGTGAGCTGAACACAGACATTTTCTGCTCTTAGCTGACAGGCTTTTGCTACTTTATCTTTCCATTTTTCTTCAGTAAGAGAACGCCATGCTGCCCACACTTTCTTCATCAAAGCTGTTTGGAATTGTTTGTCTGCTATTCTATTTGCATGTTGCTTAAGAAAGAAACATAATCATATCATATGTTTACTTTTAGACACCTGAAGCAATGCCCAACACTCCGTGCGCAACTAGCTCTTAGCTACTTCAAGTTTTGGCAATGTGATAAAAGAGGACAGCTGAAGTTTTAATTGTGAGAGTGGCTTCCCCCCAAAACACGATACTGTATCTCATCACTTCAAATATAATGTGTTTGAAATTTAGACAGTGATTCTCTTGGGATCTACTTCAAAATGTAGATGCTGTAAAGTAGGTGATTTGCTTTAAGTTAATCACAGCAATTGGAGCAAGTATAGAGTTTTTTTTTTCTTTTCCTCATCCTAGAAAGTATTCTGACAGCAGCATTCTTTTTGGAATAGATGTTACCGAACTGTTGATATTGTCAAACACACAAGAGTAGTATTTCTGTAATTTCTTATATACTTCTAAAATAAAAATGTTTTCTTCATATTGTAACACAAACAGCAGCAACTCTGACCCTTTTGAGTTCAGAGGATTCATTTTGTTTGCATTTTAAGTTTACACACATACCTCTTGTTTGGCTTTAACATGCTGAATCCGCCATAGCGTAAATGTTCTCATCAACTCTGTTCTCTCCTTTTGCCTCTCTAATGCTTGAGACAAGTTAGTAATCACCTGCAAAAATATTTATTAATGCTATTTTAACAGCTACAATGTTTGTACGGTCAAATACAATGTACTTTACACATCAGTTATTTCTCACTTAAAGCATTTGCTTTTAACAGATGCTTTCTACTTAATCTTCCCCTTACTTTAATCAAGCAGGAAACAATAACGAGAATTCAAATCAGAAGTAAAAATTCCTGTGGCTTCAACACTCAGACTATGGCATTGAAACACTCTCACTCTGTTGTTTTGCGAAAAGTTCAAGTGAATTATTTCATCCTACATCTGCACACTTCTGTGCTACTTCCTTACAATGAAATACTACTGCAGCATGAGGTCAGAGGAATAAATTATTTCAAAGACAATTTTGATAAAACAGGAACACTTTCAGAACAAGTTTGGTTTAGTGCACTATTAACTGAAGCGTAAAGAAATGCTTTCTCTGCAGAAAGCTTATTCAGTTGTCTGAACAGAAAAAGAAAGCTAAGGAATTGTTAAGAACAAGAAAAATCTGATTATGAATTGTTATTCTCTTTAAAAGTTCTTGTGAAAGGTCTATACTAATCAAAACATTTGAGAGGCAAGATGGCCTTCTGGACAAAAATGCAGCTAGGGCCTTTCACCAACAATCTTTAAATATGTTTTAGTTGGTATACAGAAACATTTGAGGTTCCCTAATTAAAAATTAGGCAAGGCATGATGAAAACTGGGTACACCAAATCACTAAGTATTTCTCTATATTTTTGCCTAACTTAAGCTAGATCTGCCATCAGTCATATCTCAGCATATCTGGTTAAAAATTAAGAGGATTCCATTATGTTACGTAACTACAGAGCCGCCAAAATTTTATATCCATTTCCACAAATTAGTTAATTTTGAAGTTGTTGATAGCAGACAAGCACAACTCACCCCAAATGTACAATCCTAAGAATTTGTATAAATGTACAATGCCTAAGAATCTTAAAATAGAGACTTAACATTTAGGAGACTGCTGCCCATTTAAAATTCCAGAAAAGCAATCCTATAATTGAAAAATGAAAAGCTTTTGTAATGCAGATGCTAAGAGACTCTAAGCTAGTATGATCTTCATAAAACAAATAAGGAATAACAATAGACCCTAGATCTAAGAAGCAAACAATGTAAAGTATGTATATACAACATGTTAAGTTTCCATTGTTAGAGTTATAGGGTATGTAAGTGACTGGAGGTATCTGTCTTTTCCCCCTTCACCCCCCCGACCATTACTGTGTTTGTTTGTAAACTCTCAGTGGGGGGGTAGCCCTCTCCACTAGCTGAGCCATGCGGGCAGGAGCCGAGCCGGCTGCAACAGATCAGCACAGCAACCTACATCCCTGCCCTAGTGGTGCCCACCCAGCGCAGAACTGCACTGGCTACAGCGGGTACTGGCAGGGGCAAGCCCCAGTGAGCAGAGGCAGGGGCAAGCCCCAGTGAGCGCAGAGGCAGGGGACTGGCACCAGGCAGCAGCAGCCCCCTGAAAGGCAAACAGCAGCAGCTGGCAACTGTGAGTCCTGAAGCAGCAGCGGCAGCAACAGCCTGCACCCATGAGTCCCGGAGCAACTGCGAGCAGCGGTAGCAGAAAGAAGCAGTGACGCAGCTGCGACACAGCCATGGTGTGGAAGGTGGAGGTGTGACTGACCCACCAGGAAGGACAGACTTCTGCTGTGGGGAGGGCTGGGAGCACTCTACCCTTCCAAGAAGATGGCGACAGGAAACACATGGTCTCCTCCATCTTGGCTGGAACATGCTTGGGTGGCTGAACCATCCCTTTGTTTCCTGTCCACTCATCCATCCATCATCCCATCACCATCACCACTCCACCACCCTGGTTTCCTTCATACTCTATCTCATCTGCCTCCTTATCTTAATCGGACTGCACCTGAGCAGGTTTAACTGTGAGTGGGGGGGCAGGGCAGCCAGTGGTATGAGGGGGAACTGGGAGGGTTTGTCCCACTCTATGCTTCATTGTTATATGTGTGTGTATATATACACACCCCTGGTGTGGAGAGTGAATTATTCGTTTTTTTTCCTTTTTTTGGGGAAGGCGGAGGTTCCTAACAGTGTCTTCTCCCAATTTGTCTTATCAAACCAAGACAGTTAGTATGGACAACATTAGTAGTAATGACTTTTTCTACTATACATTCTAAATACATTATTTACTTGTGTGTTTTACATGCTGCAACTAGAATTTTGTTCAAACAAATTCAGAGTGGATATTTTTAAAAAGAGAAGAACTGTTGAATTATGAAATTGAATTACTACCTCATCTTTCCTGCTAACAGAGATTTCAAAAGTATGTAGCAAGTCCCTCAGGTTTTCCATCTCGTTATTCAATTGTCTCACATGTGCAGTGTGTTTCTCTTTCTCTTGTCTCATCTGAAGCTTGTGATGTTCAATCAAACTAAGCTTCCATTTTCTCAATTCAGTCAGAACATTTGTCTAAAAAGTTAGAGACAACAGAACTGCAGTTAGCAAAACTAATCCCTCCTCCCTAATATTTTAATCTTAAAAATCACTTAGCAATTAACGAGACATATTTACAATAATGCTTTCATTACACAGGCTCTTTATATTACCAGACATAATGAACTACTGAATGATAATAACTGACCAAACCTAATGAAAAAAGTCATTCCAAAGATTCTCTTGAAACAAGATATTCCAGTGCTTACATGCAACAGCAATCAAAAATAACCATTTTCCAGTGCAATCACACTGCAACTTTTCCTGCACTCTGGCTTATTCTATACAGCACTGACATCTGTAAATAAATTTTAAGAATTCCATATGAAATAAGTACCTTAAGATTTGCACTCCAGAAATCAAGTATCTTTTCTACTTGAGTTAATTCTTCATCATGTAAAGTTAATTCAGTCACTATGGTATCCTTTATTTCTTCTTGACCATGTGTAGATCCTTGTGAAGAAGTCTCTTCTGAAAGAACAGAGCAAGGTTGTTCCATATTGGCCTTCACTGAAAACAGAACAGAGAATAAAGATTGATACTCCTGCAAGGCTGACTAGTCTGCATGCTGGAGGGAAGAGAGATGCCAGACATTTAGAACACATACAGCCCTCCCCGCCTAATATTTATGCCATGAGAAACCTCCTTTCCCCATTTTAAACAAACAAAACCAAATATATGCTTCCAAGACAAGTATATTTAAATCAACAGTTCTATTGTAATGTTGGTCAAATCAAAACCACCACTCCCTTAAAGAACAGACTTTAATATCATTACATTTTAAAGGGGATGATCCCCAAAAGTGCATTTCTGTCAGTAAAGACTTCTTGTCAACAATCATCTTGGGTCAAAAATATAAAATCTTTTGCCGCTTTCCTAACAAGACTGTAAACTTCTGTGGTTGGGGCCCTCCTTTGTGCATTCACAATGCAACCTGAGGGTGTATTTCAATGTTGATATGTACCTGCATTCTTTTTCCTTACAGCATTTATTCTGTTCATCTAATTAGATTCCAAACTCTTTG
Organism: Bucco capensis; assembly: GCA_013396975.1. NCBI lineage: Eukaryota > Metazoa > Chordata > Aves > Piciformes > Bucconidae > Bucco > Bucco capensis. Next base: position 17,305 of record VWZO01002036.1, read on the forward strand.
AGAAAGGAAATATCTACTATGAATTTATATAATGCCTTATACAACAGGGCCTCACTTTCAGGTGCTGTGGCTAACTACTAATGCAATAAAATTAATCCAATGTCCAAACGTGGATGGGTATGTGTTTGAGTTCCAACTGACAGGAAGAGAAAAATGAGTGAAGAATAAAGAAGTTAATATTTAAGTAAACAGAGGAAATTAACTATTATTGCATATTTGGTTATTCCCTACAGTATATTTGTTATTAAAGTTGATAGCTGAATAAAAAAATGGGAAAGAAAAGGTATTAGCAGATTCCTGGTACTAAAAACAGTCAGGACAACTTCAAAAGCATGACAGAATGTTAGGGGTTGGAAGGGACCACTGGCCATCATCCAGTCCAACCTCCCCTCCGTCAGAGTATGTTCATCTAGTTCAGGTTGCACAGGATGGTGTCCAGGAAGTAAGGAGACCTGTTTGGCTAATAATCCCCCCTGCCAAGCAGGCTGAATTGCAACTACTATACTCGTGCTCCAAAACAAGAAAGAAATAAGAACTTTGTGCAGACGTAGTTACAACTGACTTTTGGTGTTTCTCTTAAGATCACATACAGCTATACATCATAAAATTAAAATCAGCTAAAGAGGCCTTATCTAGCACACCATTTCCCTAGACTAAATTTCCTACCCTCTTACATAAGCAGAAATCCATGAACAGATTATTCCCTATCACAACAGTATATTACAATCAAGTTCTAGCTTCTTGTCATTGTTTTTCTGGCAAATTAGACAAGTATTGTTTAGCTAATGGCAGAATTTGAATATTTGTTGCTTGCTAGACAGATGACCCAGACTACTTGAAATATACCTAATTTCAGTGATGAAGAATTTGGCTGACCTTCCACCACAAAATATTTGGCATTGCTACTGTTATCAAATATTTCCAGTTCTATTTTTCACCCCTTGTTCCCATCCCTGCATATCACCATGTTCTTCCTTCAGCTCTGTCACTGCTGTAAAGCATGTGAAGGTGTATTTTTATTCTTAAACTTTCATTATTTGCTTGGATTACATCATGTCCAACTTAAACAGCACAGTCTGCAAGATACTTACAAAGCAAAAAAATAGAACCAGGATATTAAAATAAATTGGTAACTGTCACAGTTCAAGGTCATAGTATTACAAATTCATCACTCCTCTCCCTTTAATCCCCCCTCTACACAGATTACCCTAACTTAGCTTCCATTTTTCTCATTGAGCAGAGGATGTATCCTTCACTGAATTCACTGAGTGTTTCTGCTACGTTCGTACCATTATCTTATGTTATTTATCTTAGTCTTCCAGTATTGCCATAATTTTCTACTGCATGCATATTACTTCCATTCTTCCTAACACTCACCTTCTGTCACCTCTGTTCCTTCCACTGCATTAAATGATGGCCCTCACTCACAGTGCACTAAGGTACCAAGAACATGAAACCATTTGGATATGATAGAGTGTACAAATGTACTTTACTAAATAATACCTGCATGCATATACTCCAAAAAATCTCCAACTGTATTCTTGGTTATAGGTAGAGGTAATGAAAACAGACATCTGAAAAAACAGCTGATATCACAATACTACTGTTTTGTTTCTTTTCTGTGTTCCTCCAGTAAGTATATTTTTCTGCTTTAAGTAAGCAATATCTGACAAGACTGTTCTCACACATTATCTCCTATCAGTGGCCCAAGATGATGGTAGCAATTTGTTGAAGTGAACCGTTGAAAAAAAGATTCAGAAGTTTAATGGATCAATATTGAGGGCTGACAGGCTAAAGAGAAGGAATCTTCACACTGTTTGGGTATGTGTCATCATTGTACATCTTTGCTACAAATAATTTACTGCTCCAGTTTTAGTAATTTTCAAATAGAGAGCGTAACTTCTCTCAGAGTTGAAGAGAGACAGCAGACACTGCTGGCTAAGATTTTCTCTTCAGACAAATATGATCAAAATCAGAGTATACAGTAGACTACTACAGTAGATCTTTCTTAGAAACAGCAGTATCATATATCAAACACTGAGTGGAACATCGTTGTGTAATCTGGGAGATAAAACCCTAAGCAAAGAGCACTGAAAATCACATTTGAACTAGGATGAGAAATGCTTCCAGCAGGAACTGCTCTACAACTCAAGAGTTTTGCAAGTCTATTGAATCCTGGCAATCTGCCAGTGTGACTGACCAACAGCCTGTTCCAAAGGATGAAGATTCAGAGGAGATGAGCACTATGCTCATGAAGCTTGGGGAAGAATAAAGGGAGTGACCAGGGCTGTGGCAAAGGAAAGCTGAACTTATCTGAACACAGGGAGGGGCACAAGGTGGCTTTTGTTTTTTTTAAATGGCTGTACCAGTTGAATGGGTCATCTGGTTGTGGAAGTGGCTTTTGTTAATCAAGAACCATGAATACATTCCTGGGCTAACCAGACAAGCATGCAGGAAGCATTGGCTCAACTCAAGACAGTATAAAAACTGAGCAACTAGCAAAAAAAGTTTCAACACAACAAAGAGCTGGGGTTGGCTTTAACCCACACAGTCATTTCTAGCAATTGGGGATGCACCATGTTATGACATTTAGTGTCTAGAGACTAGTAACAGGCAATCACATTTGTACTGTGCTCTAACTGCATATTTAATCATAGAACAGTTACAGCTGGAAGAGACCTTGAAGATCATGAGTCCAACCTTTGTCCCTTATGCCCCCCAATGCAACATCTACCCGCCTCTTAAACACCTCCAGGGATGGTGAGTCAACCACCTCCCTGGGCAGCCTGTTCCAATGGCTAATAACACTTTCAGTAAAGAAATTCTTGTTACTTCAATTACTCTATCATGCTGTGACTGTTCACTCAAGTGCTGCTCAGACTTTGGCTAACACACAGCTAATGCTAAGGCCTACTGTATCCTGGGAACAGCGTCATTAAGTCAAGGCAAGAGCAGTATGTAGGCAGGACATGATGGACAGACCAGCTAAAGGTGAGAACACAGCTATTCTCACCTGCAGCCTCCTGAAGACATACCCCTTGCACAATGACTGTCTGGCAGTTCCTTCAGAATCCAGTAATTTATAGAAATAGTATAAACCAAACTTCCAAGCTGGAAGGTATAAATATATCTGCTTACCTAAAAGCTTCTGAAATCTATCCAGCAATATCCAGACTGCTGAGGCATTTGTGCTTCCTGGTGCTATACAGGAGACTCCTGCACTGTGAGGGAGGAGGGATGAGCACTCTCCATCAGTTAGGGAACTATTTTGCTCATAGGGTGAGCTACAAGTTGCGAGTTACAAATTAGAGAACTTGTGAGTTAGAAACCTCAAGAATTAAGCGATGAACTTGTGAATTCACATTAGACTAGTCTGAACAAAGGCAATTGACTTGTGTTTTCTTTCCTATTGAGTTCAGAAAATAAAGTTTAATTAAAAGAGTATGCTGATCTGCAAATCCAAGAGATCAAAATGGACCATGATATGTGCTTGCATTGTGGTAAGTGTATTGCTGTATCACTTTGCTAAAGCAAGATCCTGTGTAAGAACAACTATCTTCAGATGAGTAAACTGGTACTAGAAGACTAGTACCTCTTTGTGCGCAGTATCTAAAGGACCTTGGTCAGAGAGAATTTGACTCTTGACAGTAGCCACAGAATGTTCTTTGGTGATGGAAATCATGGACTGTTTAAACATTACCTTTAGCTTAATCTTATTAGACTGAAATTTCTGATATAGCAGATGAGGATGGGGAAAGTTATGGATATGATATCCTTAATGACTAAAATTCTTCATTAGTTCATAAAAATGACAAAACATTTCTCCTTATGGCATACTGGAGAGGTATTGGCCTAGGTCTCTAAATGTACTCCGCTGCACAGACTGTTGAAGGATACAGAGCATAACCAATATTACCTCCCTCACTTTAATCACATTCCTTATTTTAAGAACCTGTTTCTAGATAATTTTGTTCTATTGTATTAACGTAAGTTAACTAAATGGTAACTGACAACTTAGTAAGACTGCTTTATATTCCAGTGAAAACATCATGCAACTTAAGATAAACCTATTTTTTCATGGTTCTTTCTAATATGAAATAAACAACTGCATTACCCTTTGCAATTGCACTAGTATATTCCTGCTAGCACAGTTATTTAGCTCTGATCAGCATGGCCAAGAGTTGTTGCATACACCAGTCATCAATGACATTTACTCCCAAGAAAATTATTAGCATCCAATTTATACAGCACTTCAAGGCTGCTTAGTCTTTAGTAGTAAGATTATCTACACATTCACATGCCATACTGCTCTAAATAGTATAGATAAGCCCATCCTCAAGGGTCACAAAAAGAGTCGAGAGAAGTGTAGGTAAATATATTTAACATGAAATGGCATGATAAATAATTTAGGTTAAAGTAGTTCTTCTTGGTTATGCTAAATTCTCTATTGAAGAAATAATGCAGCTATTTACTATTTCTCCTGAAGCTAAATTAACAAAGCTTCCTTAATCTAAATGCTGGTGAAGAAAGTAAACAACATATAACTATCACAAGAGACTAAGTTTATATAGTCCTAAATACCAAGCAGTAAAGTAAAACCAGAACAGATTAATTGAACTAAAAGGGCAAGAATGACTTTCATGTAGTGGTGTTACTAGTCATTACCGAAAGCCCTTTTAAGATAACTCTTCCAAATAATCATATTTTGGATACTCATTCATGCATTCTTTCAGCACAGGTATGAGCAAAAGCAGTTGTGACCTGTCAAATTTTGATGAAGTCTGCCGAAAGTAAGGGCACACCCTTTTGCATTATTACACCAACCACTTTAAACACCTGCATCGCAAAACACAGCAAAATTTCAGCACATCAGTACTATCATCTAAAAGCAAAAGTACAGCGACAACCTTTCAGTGAATACCCCTTCATACACTTTTTGTTGTGCAAAATGCAAATTCGCATTTTCACATATAGAAATATAGGAGCTACACATTTTTGAAACAAAGATATTAAAAAACATCAGTCAAAAAAGTTGTATCATTGTTCTTTTAAGCTCAACACATAGCTTTACACTTACCTAGAGTCTTATGGTGAATAGCATCATCTGTTACACTTGAAAATCGACCACCTGTTCTCAGTTCTGAAGTAGGTTCTGACCACTTTGAGACACCATGTTCAAACTTCGGAGCCGCTACAGCATAACAAAGCAGAGCTTCATATTCATCCTGTCACAAAGCGATTATGAATAATTACAAAAACACCTTTACAGTTCTTAAAACCAGGTATATGTATAAAGGAGTGGAAATGGTTTTCGATAATTCCTGAGAATTTTAGGCCCTTAAAAGTTATAAAAGCAAGCTGGTTTTCCTACCACAGTTGTTATTATTTATCCTTCTCTTGTTCACATTCATTCTGATTACAGCTAGATATACTGTAACAGTTACACAGAAAGATTCTGCTAGATGGCAGAATGGAATGCTATAATAGGGACCTCAAATAAAAACAAGAACTGGTGAAAAAACCCCTAAATCAAAACTACCCGATACTGCTTCTAAGCATTACTGTCACTGCAAAGAAAAATATGTATTTTTATAGTCATGACAAAGAAGCTACTGAACACAGTAACACTTTACATTCCCTAACATTACAATTTCTTTGGTGAGAGTTCTAAAGCCAGTTGTCAAAAGATATATTATTATCCAGTATTTTCTTTAGATTATATATAATTATTCTATGTTATCTTACGCACTTTTAAATATGTAATTTTATATAAGGTGATCCAGCTGCTTCCATTATTACCTTATCCAAATCAAAGGACATAGTACGTAAGACGTTCAGTGCAAGTAGCTGGCTTATTTTCAAACGTCTAATTTAATCACTACACAGTCTGACTTACTGTAGACATCCTGAGCACTCAAAATATACATATCAAATTATGGCAGAAAATTAATCTAGTCTTTCAAGTTCTAGCACTCTTATTAAAACCCAAAGAATCCACTATGTGTAAGAATATTTGCATGAGTATGCACCAAATAGGTAACAAGAGACAATAAGCGCTTAAAAATTAAAACTCTGTTGGAAAGAAGGTGAAAAGAAGTATCAAAAGAAAATACAGTGTCCCAATTGTTATCAGAAAGTTTGATAAAAAAAAAACCCTAGCGAGTACAATAAGACTATGTAAGACAGAGAAATGGAATATAAAGTAATTAAGTCTCCATCTTAAATATTTTATAATAAGGATACTTCAATTGGAATGTAATATTGACCAATGAATTTCATATAAAAACATACTAAAATAAAATCAGCAATATATCTTTGATTTACTTACTTCTTTGTTCTGCTTTAACCAAAACTTCCAAGTTGTTTTGTCAATTACAAAATCTCTTTTAGACCATGAAACTGTAGTAGTATGATCCTAAGGCCTGGAGGTCAGAGTTTTTATAATTTAATGCATATTACCTCGGTTTTGTAAAAGTATACAGACCAGTGCTGCAAAGAGCAAAGCCCGCAACAGCATTTGGAGGTGGTTTTTTTTTTCTTCCTTCTTAAAGCATTATAAAAACCTACAGATGCCTTACAGAATCTGGCCTCACCATTGCAGTCAAGGTTACTAAATCTGGAGAAAGAATGAGGAGACAAAAACTTGCACAACTCAGTTATAAGTAAATCAAAATTCTCTAAGAGCCAGTGGATACTTCTTATAAGGAAAAGGTGATCTGGCACTGAATTATCAAAAATGCCCAAACAAAACAAAACAGCCCCTTTAAAATTAATTAAATGGAGTACAGTACTGCCCTGTCAACATACCTATTGCTCAGCTGTGACCCCAGTAATAGATTCCTATGAGGAGAAGCTAGGGAGCTAGACAAGCTAGGCTTGTCTAGTTTGGGGACGAGGAGGCTGAGGGCAACTTGGGCCTCTCTACAGGTTTCTGAAGAGGGTAAGCAGAGGGGTTGCTGCTAATCTAGTCTTCCTGGGATCCAGTGATAGGACATGTGGGAATGCTTCAAGCTGTGCCAGGGGAAGTTTAGACCAGAGATTCAGAAGCATTTACTGAGAGGTAGTCAAACTCTGGATCAGGCTTCCTATAGAGGTGGTTGATGTCCCAAGACTGTCACTGCTTAAGAGACATTTTGAAAATGTCCTTAATAACATGCTTTAATTTTTGATCTGCCTTGAACTAATCTGGCAGTTGGACTAGATGATTGTTGTAGGTCCCTTCCAGCTGGAACTATTCTGTTGTAGTCTAGATGTGTTCTCAGTTGCAAAGCAGTCATTCATTAATATTAGTTTATCATTCACTACAAGGTGGCCTTAGAACTTCCTTGACAATCAAACAGATGATAAAGGAAAATTCTGGTCTTTCAAAATTGGTTGCACAAAGTCTTCATCCTGTTTTCCAATACAAAAAGGCATTGGAGACACAGATAAATTACTACTGCTGAACAAAGATTAAGAAAATTCATCCCTACAATGTGACCACAAATAGAGAAGTATACAAACTACAGAAATGACTTGCCCATAAACAGATAGTTTGAAAGGGACAAAGTTAATCCACATGAAGAAAAAAACATTCCACCCTGTGGCAAAAGTGGAGATGCATTTCTACTGGGCAACTAGTAAGACTTAATTTTGTTAAAACTAGCCTGTTTTGGATAGAATCCTACCAAAGCAAAAAACCCAAATATTCAAAGAGGAGTAGCCAATCATTATTTTCAAAAGAACAGGACAAAGACTATATCCAGGATCTTTGCACCCTCTCAAAAGCACACTGAGCACAGAAAAGGCAAAACCCCTGTCATAGTTTCAGCATATCTTAGCATATTTGATACAGAATGAAAAAGTAGCATTTCCTTTGAGATTAACTTGGCCACAATCCTACTCCAAGGGAAATAAATCCATTTAAAAAAAAAAAAAAAAAATCAGTCTTATAACATGATATAAGAAGCCTCCCACATTGGAAAACTTCATCCCTCAGAAATAGCTTCTACCCTGCTGTGTCAAATTCATGTTTTTTGATAAGATTTAACACATAAAAAAAGTTAAGAAAACTGTACGATTTGTAGCTGTCACTGATCAACATCTTACGTTAGGTAAGAATTTTCAAATAAATCTAAATTTCTTATGAAATGCACAAAAGCAAATGCAAGCAAAGATACCGTATCAGCTTTTCTTGGTTTTTTTTGTTTTTTTTTTTAACTCAAGTTTTTATTACTTTCCTGTACATGTAAAGCATAAAAAAGAGGCAAGTTTTATTAATTTTCTCATAATTATCCTTTGTCAAATAAAATGCCACAACAGTGAACCATGCTGAGGTTGCTTCTTTCCTACCTGAAGATCCAGAGAAACAAAACTGAATGTATCTGAATGGGGTCTTTCGGCAAAACTGGACTTGTGCTTTTCTCATCTGATGACATTCTGCACAAAGTTAGTCTATAAAATGGTAGAAGCTGAACTTCATTTTTCAGTTTCATTATGTCTACTGGATGTTCACCAACATTTTCCCCAGAAAGAGAGATTCTGCTGCAGAAACTATCTCAATGCCCATTCTGTGGGCTAAACTGATCATACAGTCTCATTATATAATGGTAGGTAGGAAACTGACAAACCGTACTCAAAACCATGAAAAGACTTCCATTGACTGCAGAAGAAACTTATGAAAGACTCAAAAGCAAAAATATAGACGTTTCCTCTTATTTTACACTGAAAGATAAGTTTAGTACCTAATGTTTCATGATATACTGCTAGAGGAAGAAAAAAGAGACACATGAATAATAGATGCCTTAATTTTACAAATACTTTTCTGTGTCAGTCCCTCCTCCTTATTCACATTGCATTGTTTTGGAGCGTATCTGCTCATTTCAGTCAAAAATTCCTGTAGAGTGGCAAAGGAACGACTAAGATATGTTGATATTTTTTCCCCTGCCCGAGCTACCTCAAACCACAGCCCAGGCTGAGATGAGTACTCCAGTTCAATAACCTGAAGCCTTTACTTAGTGGTAAACATTAATCACCCTTTTCTTTTTTGAGTCTTCTTGCCTTATAGGGCCCAGAAAGACTAACAGATATGGAAAGACAGATAATGCCTTAGGTTCAGGTAATGTCAACTATTCCAGCAACTTCTAAGCAAGAAAGTGAAGTATTCTTTGAACATTTGGGAAGCAGGCAATGTTGTAGAAATGTAAGAAACATGAAGATTTTCTGAAATATACACATATCTTTTCACCTAGTGCAGCCTTGAGTAAGCCCTTCAGAGAAGAATTGAAGCTCTTGAGATAAAACCTGATAGGATATGGGGAAAAAGAACCCTAAAGGATAGAGGAGGGAATGAAAGGAATTACAGAATGAATTGGAACTGAGTATTAAGCAAGGTGAATTTGTTAACAAATGAATAACAGACTTATATAATTCCCTGATGCACATGAAAAACAATTATCAGACACACTGAGCAGGCAGCTGTCAAAGACAGTGGAGAGAGTAAGCATCGGAAGCACAGAGTAAGCACGCAAAGAAGATCATCATAAATAATCAGAGGAACAGACTGCTTGTTTGCAGTCTTCCAAAACCGACAAGGTTCTTTCTTCAGTTAAGTCGCCTCTCCGTTCCAGGCCACTCTTCCCTTCAAATCTAACTTCAGCGTACCTATTTGACATTGTCTTGTGAGAGTCACTCACTCACTGTCATCTCAGGCTCTGTATCTTTGTCGCCTTCTCCAATCCACTTCCTCTGTGGACGGCCCCTCCATTGTTTATCAATGCACTCGACTGCCTTTACTGACTTGAAAGCCACTTCAGGTTCCACTAACAGGTTAGTACTTAAGAGTCTGAGCTTTCCCCACATTTCTCTTTTGCCTGTCTGTACCTCTAACGTTTGTGACTATAGTCTAACCCTGCACCCTGCATTTTGAGCATTGCAACATTTCCATGAAAATCACAGTAAACCTAATATTCTAGAACAATAGATTGTAATTGAATTACTATGATAAAATAAGATAAAGGTATTTCTTTTAAGCTGACATTTACAGACATCGTCATGCTAAGAATAACTTGTCTGCTTTGATCTCAGTGAACAAGCACTAAGTTCAAGAAAATAATGGTTAACTTTTAAAAAGAGAAATCAAGATATATTAAGTCAGACATCATCTCTGGGTCAGCAAGTTCATCTGCTAAGCTGCAAATCATTATATAGTGAGAGACAAGAAGTGTATCTTCACACTTACCACATCCTTCTAATCTTTCCTGAGCATCTGCCAAAACCTATGTCTGACTTCATTAAAAAAAATTCTTAAGAGCAGTAGTTTCTTTCCTTTAGTGTAGGACTATAGTGCTAAGACAGCTACTTCTAGACACAGAATGCAACTATAAAAATCTTTGGTATGACTCACCATGGCTGCTCCCATCATTCATTTTTTAATTGCTTAAGCTGTGCTCAGGATTCTGTGCTTTTGACTTTGTTTTTGACTAAAAGCGATGCTTTCCAAATTCTGTAATGCTGCATTCATATGCGAAGACGCAACATCTAGGAAAGATTACTCCATCTCCCAGTATACATTAAACATATTATTCTTCNATCAGCCACCCCCGCCACCCCGCTCTCACCTGCGGGCACCAGCCGCCCTCCACCGCCGAACGAGACGGTTTCAAACTACCAAGACGGAAGAAGAAGCGCTTCTCTGATAGGCTCAGAGGGCGTNCCCCCTTGCAGAGCAAATCCAGGTTTTTAAGCTTCTCACTACAGCATCTCTTTGACTACCCCGACGCCTGCAGAGACGATACTGCAGTGATCATCGCTTCATGTCAACTAGCAACAGTGAGNGGGCGCTTTGGAAGCAAACTAGCCAGTTAAATGCTTATCCGAGGGGGAGGGCATACCAGTCCGTCCTATCGCCGTCCCTCTTTCGCCTCCTGAGCCTGACTGCCCGTACCTGCCGTGCGTTGATTGGCGGTGACATTCCCGGGACTGGTGCGCGGGCACTGACCGGTTAGCGGGAGCGTGAGGGCCTGCGCGGGGTGCTGGACGGGGTGGTTCTTGGTGTTCTGTGGACTCTCCTGGGCGTTCTTAGTCCTGTGGTATCTATGTGGGAGGGCAGGCGGTGACGCGAGGGCTTTCGGTTCTCTTGTGGGGCCCAGCCATGACGGCGCCGGAGCGGTGGGTAATAGCCCTGTCAGTGCGGAGGCCGGGAGGGAGGGTTAGGCGTGTCACGGGACTGCTGAAGCCTGAAAGCTTGGGCTAGGTGAGGTGGAGGAGCCTGGTATTCTTTGTGTGACTGAAGGGCATTCCTGTGGACAATGGTGATTAAAAAGCCCAGTTCTTTGGTCGAACTACTTCATTCTTAAATGCCTCCATTGAGCTAATTATGAAGCTAGAAAGCCTCGCCGAGTAGATCCATGAAATAATTCTTGCAGTGATGTTACAGGAGGAGCTCTGGGCTGCTGGTTTGCAGCATTTCTCTCCAATCCAGCCTTTTTATAAAACCTTTTGTAGGTGGACATGCTAAATGAATTCAGGTAATAAATTTGGTCTATCCCGTGGAAAAGCTGTGCGTAGTGCACCCCATCTGAGTTGAAGCTGCTGGGTCAGCAGCTGGAAGTTTTACTGCTTGATGTCATTGCAGAGATAATTGCCTTTATAGCTGTTAACTCAGGGTTGTAATAAACAGAAATTCAACATCAAATTTTAAGAGGTTTTCTGCAGGGCATAAAGGAGTAGAGACTGTTTGGTAGCTTTCATTTATCCTGATACCATATTAAATGTTCTTTTCTAATGGAAGCTGTGATGTGGAATATGTTTTCAAAATACGGCGCTGAATTTTGGCTACAGCTGGTATACTAGAGCCACAGATGCCATGTTCAAGTGCCTTAATATGTGAATAAACCTTACATTGCACCTTAGAAAACTTATATTCCACCAATGTTTTCTCTGATAAGAGAACGATAGCATAGAGGTAGAACACCCCAAATATCCCTTTATAAACATTTACAGCAAAAGATGTATCTAGTTTTAGAATCTTTTTCATCTGTGAAACAGTTAAGTAAGAAAACAATCACAAAAATTCACCACTTGGAGAGGCATTAACTTCTCCTAAAGTAAGCGTTTTTCATAGCAAAAGGCCTGCTTCAGCCTTGGCTTTTTTTTTTTCATTATTCTTGACTATTGCAGCATTGTCATAGTGGCTAGGGTTGCGAACGAAGATCCAGGGAGGGCTCCATCCNCATCCACTTAATTGCCTATTTTACCTGATGGAAAGCTACAATAATGTGGAGTACTTTTGCTTCTGCTGCTTCTCTCTCTTAGGTCTGAGCCATACAGAACATGATCAAATCCAGGACTTCAGTTCTCTTCAGAGTATTTTTCAAACTCTGGAAGATATATCAATGCAAATATGTCTGCTTTCTAGATCATCTCTAAAAGAAGATGACCATACACATTCATGGATGATCAATGAATAGGTTCAAATTATCCCAGGGATAGTCTGTAAAAGAAGTAGACTGACTGGTATCTTTGTCCTTTTTTTTTTAAGCCATTTCAAGATAATCTTTTATCATGGCATTGGCAAGTACATTTTTTCCATTTTTATAATTTCACTATTTTTATATATGTTACATTGTTCTCTGTTGTATTTATAATGTCTACATGTATTTTTGATGAAAAATTGATTCCCCAACTCTTCCCTCAAGGTCAGCCCTAATACTGACCAGGTGGCTGATACCTTGTATGATCATCCACATCAGATATTTCTTTACCACAGCCATATGCTTTCATGCAGTAAACTAAATTCTTTGTTCCTACTTTTCTGAACCTAACTTCAACCTATAGCAAGTGACCAACAGCTATCAGAATTAACAGAAAGCATTGCCTCTGTTCTAACAGTCCGCACAGTAACCATCTGTTGATTTGAGGTGTTCTGGGTTTGTTTTCTAAAAGCTTAATAATTTCAGTTTAGTGTTAGCTAAAGAGAGATACTTTGTTGATATCAAATGCTTTAGCAATTGTCACGTACCAACATTAAACTTGCCCTTAGGCCTAGGAGCTCAAGGAATAAAGCAAACTCCCCGTGTTTTTCTGTAAATTTATGACCCTAACTACAACTGGAATCTTTTCCTAGGTTATAGTAAAATAAGATAAACATCTTGTAAAATTAAATTTAAACCATTCCCTACCTTCTAATGCCACTATGGATTCAGCCGTGTAGTCACTTGGAGATCCTGCAATGCCACTACATCCATATTTTTTCCAAACCCAAACATAATATATTCAGGTTCACCTGTGTTAGCTCCCATCTTAACCAAGTATGTATTCAGAACTGAGCAATAAAGCAGCCTTTGGTCAATACTTACACAAAACTTAGCCCAAAGAAAACCCTTGCTTTTAGTCCTGGCTATAGCCAAGCTAGCAATGTCTGCACCAAAACCTAAACAGAAGCAATTGGTTATATTGTCAGAAACTGCATTTATTGTCTTGAGACTTAGGCTGGGACCTTCTAGTGGCAGAACTGACAAGCGTGTGATTGGGTTTGCTGCACATGTGCTGTAGGAACCTGAAACCTCCTTAAAGGAC
>VWZO01002037.1:176-24748 GCA_013396975.1 Bucco capensis
GTGCATTTGTGTAAAGGCACTTCAGCTGGGCTATTGATCTTACCATCTTCTGGGAGGTGCATTAATCACCTTCTTTGTAATTCACAGGTATTATCCACCTGTCTCTTGGAGTGTTAACAATCACATTATCACTCCATTCATTCAGAGGTGGATCCCCTCCCCCTAACTCACCTAGTATAAAGCTTTACTGATAAGTCCATCCAGCTTGCTCCCCGGACCATTCTTACCTGACTTGGTCAGATTCAATCCGTCTTTTGTTAACATGCCTGGCCTCTCAAAGTTATGTCTAGGGTTATAAAACCCAAAGCCCTGATCACGACACCAACCATGCAGCCACTCATTCACTCTATCAATTTGACTCCGTTTCCTTGAAAAGAGCTGTTCCTCCATCTAACTGGTACAACCTTTTGTGCTGAGATGAATTCAGCTTGCTTTTCAATACAGATCATCTATCATTTCCTACAGTCTTTCTTAAGCTCAATGATCATCCAAACCTTGCTCATCATCTCAGGACCTTCTTGTCTTGTAGGGATCTATTTATTGGCCACAGTCAGCTTCACCTGGGCTGTGCACTCACACTTTCTGCCTGTGGGGCCTATTAAGCTCGGGCCTAGGTACCAACACTCAGCCTTGTCTCTTCTTGTTTTCTGATTTACTGATCAGTTTTCTTACTTGGTCTGTAGACCTACATTATAGGTATCCTTCTCTCCAACCCTATTTCCAGTTGTGTATCTTAGATGGATCATTATGCCAAGTTATGGGTAGCTTTCTCTCTCTCCCGTGCTGGTCCTATAGCACTTCTATGGAAGTTGTCATTGTCATTGTCACCAGCCTGGCCCTGTTTAGGTACAGTGAGACTGTGTCTTCATTGGTTGAGCTTGTGATGGGTTCCCTGTTGATTCCTAACTTATATTGCCTTGGGGAGGATCTCTGCTCCCTGGCAGCAACCTGAAGGGTGGGAGAAATCCTTGGAGAAAATCAATACTCTGGGAAATTAAAGTTATTTGCTACCCGTAGTCAACTTGTTGGATGATATCTCAAGTAGTTATATTTTTACTTAAGAATCAACCATTATTTAGAGTTTTGTCATTGTTTCCCTAGAAAGATGACCAACTAGTTAACTCAATTTTTAATTATAAAGAATGTAGCATAAAGGACAGAGAAAGAATCACATAAGATGAGCCAGGCTATTTTGCTTAGTTTCTTAAGGTGCATTTTAGGCACTGGAACAGGTTGCCCAGAGAGGCTGTGGATGCCCCATTCCAGGCCAGGCTGGATGTGGCCCTGGGCAATCTGGTCTAGCGATTGGCATCCCTGCCCATGGCAGGGAGGTGGAACGAGACGATCTTTAACGTTCCTTCCAATCTGGCCATTCTATGAATTTTTTTTACTGATTTTTCCTATCTAGTAACCTAACCAAAATGCTGTTCCTCAGCTTTCTTAGAGTCATATAAGAAAGCTTTTTTCTGCTTCTGAGTATTTTTATATTTGCTCATAACAAAATAGCTCCATAAATATTTCTTAGGCTTCTGTACTTACATTCAAACCAAGCTGCAGTCTTATCTGATTATACAAGTTAGTTTCTTTCTGTTGTTGCATTGTTATTGTTGTTGGTAGTGCCTTTTGTTTTAATTATGCCCTCTAAAAAGAAGCTTACTGTTTTTTTAACATTTTTCTGAAGACAAAAATGCATCATGTCTCTTCTCCCCCTTCTCCAGTCTATGAATATTTGATGAAAATATTGCTTGCCCTGTAAGCAAGAAAAGAGAAAGACTTTTCTGAAAAATGCAGAAAGTTAAAGAAACAAATTTTAATTGTTCAACACTAAGCAAGAAAAAAGATAATTATATCTTAAAATTGAGCTGGGTAAAAAAAAAAGGAGGAAAAATACATGCCACAAATATTTAAAACAATTAAAACCTAATTGAAAAACAATAGATGTTTTGAAGTGAAGGTATATTATATGTCCTGTGAAAACTAATACCTGATAATCAAGCAACCAACTGTTTCCCTAACAGAATTAGTAGCCAATTTATCTCCTTACTTTGCTATTTTCATTGTGTAAACAAATATGGAATTATATTTTTAAGCTAATATATAAATATACCTGGAAAAACTACAGTAAAAATTACTTTTAAGTCAACTGATTAGATACATAAGACATTTTTAGAACTTTTTTTTTTCCACATTAAAAGGTATGAACTTACCAGAACTGAAAGAGGGAAGAGCCCTTCTGAAAAAAGCAGAAAGCTAAAGAACCAAGTAATTTATAAAATACAGAGGGAAAACATGTATTTTCCTGTTGACAAATCAGTATACAAGCTTTTAAAGGATTCTTTGATCTGATCAAAAGAGGTGGGTGTTTCTAACAGTTCTGTTGAAATTCTCAAGTGACAAGAAAGACAATTAAGGAAGTTGGATGATTTATTGCTTCAGGGGTGTAACAGACAAAATCATTCTAACAAAATGAAAACCATGAAACCCAACTAAAATAGCTAGTTACTTTAGAAGGATAACACCATGCTCATGATTTGCCCATTTTGAACTGTATTAAGGGTTTGATGAGAAATAAATTTAACAATACATACTGCAACTTCCTGCCTTCTCTTCTTGCTCATAATATTATTGAGACTTTCTAACTAAACATATTCTTATTGCAGAAAGCATCTTAAGACAATGAACATTTATTAGTAGAGTGTGTAGGTGATGGTAGACCAACTCTAACTGCAACGCTTACCCTGGAGGAATAAAGGAGGGAGGGGGGAAAATGCCCATGGGAAAAGGCAAAAGCAATGATGGAAGGGAGGGAAACCAGACGAGCATCATTCCCTGGAGGTTCCCTCTAAGTACATAAGGTACCAGTGATGAAGATTACTTTCACCATGCTTTTTTTTTAGCATTATCTTCTTTTCTATGAGACCAGTCTGAAATCCCCATTGGTTATTCTTGTTTCCAATGCCATTAGAACCCTTTGAAACATGAGTTTTGCATATTTATTGGCTATTTAGTCCCTGTTCACATATATTTGATATTATTTATAAGGAATTCCAGTGACTACTATCTACTTCATTGTGCATTATGCTTGGCTTTCTCAAGCACAAGTAAAATATGCAAAAGAAAAAGATAAGAAGGAAGGTGAAGACAGGTGATTCTCATATCAGTGGTAGTTGCTTCCTATGAGAACCTGCCATGGCAATAATATTAAAGTTTTGCAGGTGCAGGCCCCTGAGACCAACAGGATTAGAATAGCAGCATGGAAACAGATGAGAATACAGTCACATAGGCTCTGGAAAAACATTACAACCTCAGCTTAGGTAAAAAGTTAGAGCTGTAAATAGAAAGCCCTCAGTATTATTTGGTCTAAAGCACCTTAGGCACTGTACAAAACATACTCATGAAAAGCCTCTTTTGTATTAGTTGGCTGACAATGTTGCGTATGTGCTGTTGAAGTGGTTATAAACAAATATAGACACTGAAGAAATAGATTTTAAGCTTTTACTCTAAATACATGAGACTCCCACACACGTCCCAGGCTGCTTCAAAAAGTTAGTCACAGCATATGGAGCATGCATAATGTTGGTTTCGTTTCTGTGATAGCTGAGAAATACAAAGTAAATAGAAACTGATCTTTTAGCAGCTTGAATTTATGTTCCATTGAAGATTAAAAAAACATAACTGAAATATTTAAAGTGGAATCAATAAAGCTGCATTGCAGATTGAAACCATTAAATCACCGGATTAAACACCTAGGAGAGTTTGGAAAACCAGCTGCAAATATTGAAATTACAACTGTGTATGGCTGTGGAAATAACAAATTTAAAAATATACTATACTCAGTGGCAAAGATGAACCTCCTTACACTGTAAACATACAGTAAACAATATACAATATAGATACACAGTATCTCCTTTTTTCCTAGAAGTGAACTCCCAATGATATTTTGTGATGCTTCAATGAATATCTTGTCCACTGTTTAACCTCATTATGTCAAACCCTTATCACATCCTTTAGATAAGCTCTGTACTTTCACCATGATTTCTTTTAACAAGAACAATCAAAAAAGAAAATGAAATCCTCTGAAATTATGTGATTGTTTCCTGAATCCATTAAATTTATCTTCTTGATGTAGTAAATTGTCAAAGAGATGATAAAGCATCCCCTTCTAATGCACACATATGAGTAACCTAGTGAAGATCATACAAATAATGTATTAATCATATCTTCATTAAACAAGTAAAAAATATGGCTCTCATGATACTTTGAAAATGTCAAAGCCTTTTTTTCTATTAATTTTTAAACTTAATATGTAAGACTTGAAAAACATTATTTTTGTAGGAAGACATAATTTAGTAGTTTTTCAAATAGCAAATATTTTCAATCTTATTTTCAGTCAATAAATTTAAACTTAAAAGCATGAATGCCAAAGCCATAAAAAGACAAAAAAAAATTGATGAAAAGAAGTAGTAAAATAAGAAAAATATTAAAATACAAATAAAAGAGAAAAAAATAAGAAAATAATTAATGGAAAAAGAAAATGAATATTTTAGTCAAAAAAAATGTTTTCAATAAAAGGATCTAAAACTCCATAAAGACCAGCATCTCACTGCTTTCATGATGCCTAAATGAGAGGACAGACTTTTAAAAAGAAAAATTCTGAGTTCACATAGTATTGGAATGTATGAACAGAGCCCAGAATAAGGAGTTCAAAACAGCAGTTAAATGATTTGCATTCTACCAGGGCAAAACACATCAGTAAGTACAAAAGGCACATTTAGTCTTCATGAATCGATGTCAGTATAGCATCCAAAAATCAAGTTAGTGTTATCTCAAAAGTGAGAAATTTGTTAAGACAAAGAGTATACAAAGTTAACTACAGTTGTAGGGAAGTAGCTTAAGTAACCCAGTCATCATTCAATTACACATACAATTGTCCTGCAAACATTCATCTTTACAAAACAGTCAATATCTAGAAGATTATTAACTAATATCAGTAATATCCCAAAAATACCAATTTCTTTTTTATATTTTTTTTTAGTTGGGGTGGTTTGGTCCTGGTTACAGCACTAGTTAGGGTTGGTTAGGGGTGGTTGGGGTGGTTAGGTCCTGGTTAGGCACTAGTTAGGGTTGGTTGGGGTGGTTACATATGATATGGAATATCCCTTTAGTCAGTAGGGGTCAGTGGTCCCAGCTGTGTCCACTCCCAACTTGCACCTCAAGCCTTCGGAGGCAATGTGAATAACAGAAAAGGCCTTAATGCTGTGAACACTGTTCAACATGAACTAAACTAGTGTGTTATCAACACTGTTTTGACAACAAACTAAAATCATAACACCATATGAGATGTGACGAAGAAAAGTAGCTGTATTCCAGCCCAAACTGGCACAGTAATTAATTAACTTCCTGCAATTACTGCATTCTTGTTTCAGATGTAGCAAAATGTGAAATAATTTAGTAACATAGATTATAAAATAATACTAGGTTGGTATTTGAGTAACCATTTTTTTTAAAAAAATTGCATAAAGTTGTTGAAATTCCTTTTAGGACCTGGTATCTTCAAGGGAAACAGTTTTTTTGTATGATCTTCATTGATCATATTCCACACTGGTAAGCTGGGTTATACTTCTGCAGTAAACACAAGTCAGAAAAGATACACTGTGTATTGAATTTGAATTATTACATTAATGTAAGCATATGTTTGGTGCAATAGTAAGTGGAATTATAATGGCTTATTCAGCCAATGCAGTGAGGGTTAGAAAATTAATATAGTATAAACTGGGATTAAATAAAGATGCTACATATTATCTTCTATTTTTTCCCTCCATTTGTTCCCTTCCTGTGTTTTCTTCATACAATGACTCTCAGCTTACATCTTATAGTGAAATTTCTTCTTAGACAGAAGCAAAGGTTTGTTATACACTCTTACAGTCTATTACGAAAAGCAAAGCTTTGTTATACACTCTTACAATCTAGTATGAAAAGGCTAGGAATTTTAGGTGCCAATGTATCAATGTAAATAATAACAGTGCTTGTGAAAACTGCAATACAATACTCCAAGTACCATTCAAAGTGAAGGTTATAGAGCATTCTCATGTAATCTTTTCAATAATACTTGAAACATAATATTAAGTCATAAGAGATACACTACATAAATTAAATTCCTGACATGAACCAATGAGACCAAGGGTAGATACACAAAGGATAGTTTTAGTACTTCCACCCAGTGAAATCTATAGCTCTAACTTGTATCTTACATTGCTTTTTACAACACAGAGAAAATGGAAATGGAATCTATTAAGTTAAGGTGGAGAGAGGGAAAAAAAAATAAGCTTCCTGTTTTCATGGCTTGAAATCACAGAATTATGGAACCAGTTGGGTTGGAAGGAACCTTTGAAGATCATCTGGTTCCAATTCCCCTATCATGGGCAGGGACATCTTCCACTAGATCAGGTTGTTCAAAGCCCCATACAGCCTGGGACTGGGCATCCACCACCTCTCTGGGCAATGTGTCTCATGAGAGACTCATGTCTCTCACCACCCTTCATTATAGCCAAACTAAATCTATCTCCTTTTAGTTTAAAATTATTTCCCCTTGTCCTATCATTACAGTCCCTGATGAAAATTTCTCTCTCCATCTTTCTTTAAGCCCCTTTAAATAATAAATACCAAATATTTTAAAATAAGGCAGCCTTCTGCAGGCAGAACAATTCCAATTCTCTCAGCCTTTCTTCACAGAACAGGTGTTCTAGCCCTTTTATTGATCTCATGGCCCTCCTCTGTGACCCCTGATGAAGCCTTGAACCATACCCATACATTCTGTTGCTGGATACAAGCGGCACAAGATCATTTAAGGATTTTAGCATCCTTCTTAAATTGTGAGGCCCAGGAAGGCACACAATGCTCAAGTTGAGGCTTCACCTCTGTTCAATACGGTAGGATAATCACCTCTTTCAATCAGCTGGTTATGCTGTGTTAGATGAACCCCAGGATGCAATTTTTCCTTTGTGGTTAGTAGGGTACAATGTTGACTCGTAATGACCCGGCTGTCAACCAGCAGCCCCACATCCCTTTCTGCAGAGTCGATGTCCAGCCACTGCTATCCCATGTTATACTTGTGTTCAGTGTTATTCTGTCCCAGATGCAGATTGCATAATGCCGCAACCTATCTAGATGCCTCTGCAAGGCCTCTGGTCACTCAAGAGTGTCAACAGCATCGCCCAGTTTAGCATCATCAGTAACCTTACTAATGATATATATAACACCTGCGTCCAGTTTATTGAAAAAATATTCAGCAGAACTTGCCCTGGAATTGAGCCCTAAGGGACACCACTTGTGATTGGCTACCAGCCAGATGTAGACCCATTCACTACAATATTTTGAGCCACTCAGACATTTCTTCACCCAGTACACTGTATATCATCTGCTCATCTCACAGCTGGACAACTTTTCCAGAAGGATGCTGTGAGGAACAGCATCAAAAGCCTTACTAAAATCCAGAAAAGCTGCATGGACCACCTTCCCTTCACCTACGAGGTGAGTGACCTTATCACAGATTCTTGTGATGTTTTTGTTTTTCTTATTTATTTTCTTTTAGTTTAAGTGGAGGTAGTGTTAGATAGATAATGTTTGATTTTTGAGACTAGCACAACCTTACATCATCCAGAATGCATAAAGGTCTTTAGAACCTCCCTGTAAACACAGAAGAATGACAGAGGCCTGTTAGAAACAGAGCACTGTGTTAAGTCAAGCCATATACACGTAGTTACTATAAGTGATCAAAAGCTCTGCAATAAGAGTAAAATCGTAAACCTCATATATTTAGTGAGAAATATGATAACACATGCACACATATATACATGCATAAAATAAATTTTGTCCTACATATCTCTTGGAGGTTTTTGTCATACTTTTGAAGTAATGATGTAGATAATTTTTTGTCATATATTAATGTATGGAATGGAACATTTTGCTGGTAGTAGGCTATGATGTCTTTTTCATTGCAAGATTGAACAAATTCTGTGATTTTTACTTTAGTGTTAAGACTTCCATGAAACCTACTTTTTCTAGACATGTCACAGGCCAAATTTTCCATTAATTATAACTTCAACGACATGTTGAATGTCTGTTAAAAACAATCTTCGCCTTGTTTTCTGAAATCTTATAGTGTAAGAAATTTTTTAGACAACTCATTTGAGAGTTATGTACTATGTGATTTACTTAGCTACAGGTTTTAGTAGATCTTACTTAAGTTTCAATTTAGGACTGAGGAAAAAAAAATCCTTTTTTCAGTGCTGACTTGCTGTATCCTATGTTTTTTGGCTGCATTAAAATAGGTGTCTATATAGACAGGAGAATAGCTAATCCTCTCTCCTTTCTATCCATAGTTAATCCTTCCCAGTACTTATCCTATTAACTTCCCCATTCCTTCTCCTGTTTCTAAATACTCAAATATTATATTCAAATTACTTATATTTATTGCTCTTCTTGTGAAGCAGTTAGTGTAAAAGTGATAAAACCACAAAGAATGAAAGGAAAAAGTGTGTTTTTATACTGATAGTTACTTGTAGATACTCGAAGTGATAATATTTAGGCAACTACTGATTTTATTTTAGTCTGTATTTTTGTGAAAGAAGCTTGGATCCACTGAGTTTTGTGACTGTCATGATCTAAAGGGTTATCTGATCTGAAGATATATGGAGATCGTGATCTTAGTTTTGTAGGATGCTGTAATACACAAGGACACAGAGACTTTATCACCTATATTTCCCTATTTTGTTACAGGTTACCAAAAATAACACATGAATCATCTACAATTAATAAAGCATGGCATTATGGGCTAGTTTACTGCATGAAAGAAATGCAAGCCAATTTAGTGTGCTTCATGAGAAAGATTGAGATGCTTACAACCGAGGTATTTTTATATATATATATATTTATATCTCAAACTATCACAAATTACTAACAGCAATCGATATAATATCAATTAAATTAAGGCAACAACCAATAATAACAGTAATCAATCACACAGCAGCAATCAATCAGAGCAACAGTTGGAGGCATACGCTGTTGCATAAACCATCCCAAAGGGGAGGACAAGTTGCTCTCAGAGGGGGACACCGCCATCCCATGGGTAGGAGAACAAGCTGAACTGACCCCAAAAGTGGAGTCCAATAAGATAACAAAGTCTCTCTCCAAAGAGGATCTCTGTCTCAGAGTCTCAGGAGTCCCCAGCGGCAGTCCAAAATCTCATAGAAAGTTCATGTGGAGAATTCAACCTGTTTAGGAAAGGAAAAGCAGGAGTAGCATGGGGAGTTTTCATAGAGGGTGGCTCTATTTTGGGTAAAAATCAAACTTTTTTTATAACATAGAGATGTAGGAGGGTATAGGACATACTACTTTGAACAGCCAATAGATGCTGTTAGTTTCGATTTTTTCACCTGTAACAGCCATTAGATGATATTTTCTGCTCTTTCAGAGCAATTTTATTTTTCCAGACTGTTTTCCACCTTTCTTTTTAAGATGAATAGTGGCTGTAACATTGTCTTGGTTTTGCACTTAGTGGTATCTCAGGATGTTTTTGGTTTCTCAGTACTCAGCTATACTTCAGGGATGTTTCTGGTTCCCAGAACTTGTTCCCAGGCTGGCAGTCCTTTCTCTGTTAGTATTTTTCAACAAACATTGTCTTTTGCTCAGTAGTTTTCCAATTCTAACCAGGGCACCTTTATGGCTGCTCACATCAATGATGAGCCAAACCCACTAAAATAATAATTGAAGTAATACCTTTCCTTTAATTCAGCATATGTTGACCTGGGTTTCTCAAAAATTCTGACTATTGCAAGAATAAAAATGCAAGTGTGTCATATATAAGTATATGAAAGATAGTTCCAGATAACATTTGATTTTAACATATTCTTTTCAGAAATAATAATGATGTCCACTAGGAGAGAGAGGTACCGAAAAATGACTAGCAATGTGTGGGTAAACTATGAAACTTAGATCACTTCTATTGGGCTTAGGCTAATATTTGGTTTTAAGGGAGAATATTTTCTTATATTTTATTTTGTTTGTAAGATATACATTTTAAAAAGCTGATTAATGATAGCCTGGTGCCTGTGTGTTAACACAAAACAAAATCATTGAGTATGGTAGAAAGAGATCTGTTTTCTTCCTTCCTGCTTGTTCTCTTTGTTAGCAGGAATTCTTCCAGAAGGAGAAACTGTGTTTCATTTTCTTCTGCCCCATGTGAAAAGGAATTAAACACTACTGTTGGCTGACTGCTGTCTCTAAGCCACAAGTACACAACTTGGGCCTTCCTCTCTTTCAAATTCCTTTCTCTGTGATTCATTGTTGTCCCCAGGTGCCGTTGCTGACACTGCCTTGCCTGTGGCTATACATTCCTCATACATATATTTTGACACACAAACTATTATCTGTCACAGGCTTCTTCTTCACAAACATTAATTACAGTTTGTTTGATTGAAAGCTAGACTGTACAACCTAAACATAACCTTCTTGAATATTTCACTAGCTGTAAGTATCATATCACTTCAGTAGGATTCTTCCCATTTTTATTACATCTGGAAAAAGCTATAAAATTCAAAACTATTGAATATTTATTGTATTAAGAAATTTTGTCAAATCTGGAAAGAGATTTGCTGAAATTCTAAACTGCCTACTAAATTATTTTATATTACAATAGTAAATTTCTCAGAGAGTAACAAATATAATAATAGAAACTAGTGTCTTTTCACCCACCAACATATGAGCTTGTACACAAGAGAGTCCATAACAATATTTTTTTTCATTACTAGTTGCTAATTAGTCCACTGAGCTTGTCTGTGTGTGTTGCTGCTGTCATGTTCAAGTGGTCTTGAGAAAATCAAGTAGCAAGCATATATATTTGATGTCTGATAGTTAGGTAATATTGTTCTCACTTGGAATAATTGGTCTGGAAACATGTCATTATTTATTATTCTGGAAGTGTTATAGGTACTAAGTTTAAAAGCACCTGATTTTTTGGTAGGTTGATTCCAATTAGACTTTAGCTGAAAGGAGTTCTTTCAGAAGCTGGCACTGTTGCACAATACAAGGGTAAGGCAAATATTGGCTCTAAACAAAAAACAGAACATAAGTGTCACAGAAAGTTTATACAGTTTAGCTATACTAAGTTTAGGCAAGTTTGTCTGCTTGTCTCTCGTGCAGATGTCTCTTGCCTCCACTTCCTCCTCCATGTGTTCCTTGGCTAAAACTACAAAAAGAAAGTTACTAAGCATCAAATAAATAAAAGCACTTCTTGTGATGACCACTTTTAGATCTTCCACTTTTGTTCACAAATTCACATAATCTCTTTTCTCCTGTTTTATTTCTTGTACTGCTTTTCTTATCCACTGTTTTAGTTGATCTGATTTCTTCTTTCTCATTCTTTACGCTCACGCTATACACATACATTTATGATCAATGTGTTTTACTGACATTGAATCACTTTATGCACACCTTCAATGTACAGTTCTGATTCTACTCCACATAGTTTATACTGTGTGTATAGAATGTCTAGGACAATAGAAGCACACTTATAATAAGTAATAAATCCTATTACTAATAAAATAGATACATACAAATGAAAACAAACCCAAGAGTAGGTAAAGGCATTAATAATCATATATACAGTTAATTCGAACAAGTACAAATTAAACTTTATGAAGCCTTGAACCTTACTTTGCACTGGTAGTTCAGTAAATTTTAAGTTGCCTTTATTTTTATTACTTTACTCTGTGAATGAAAGGAACGGCGGAAGTCAGAAAAATATGATTATAACCTTAAATTCACACGCAAAAGAGCACTATCATCATGAAAAAGGGGAAAAAAAAAGGAAGAAAATATCCCTACAGGAGAGTGCCTGCAATTTTGGAGTGTTTTGGAGGTTTAAATACATCTGTCATTTTGTCTTCAGTTCAAGCTTTATGTTTCTGTTTTCTTTTATATTTCACCTACTTTGTGTTTTATTATCAGAAGTACTTTTCCTCATAAAAGTGCTCAAAATAAACTGGAATGTATTTTTTCACTCATAATGTGTTCATTTTAATTTTTTCAAACTGGTTCCAGAACTACAATAATTATTTTTGTGTAATTTTAATTGTATTTTACTATTTTTATTCTAGGATACTCCAGGGAGATTTTTTTGCATCCATTCAACACTTAAAGGGGGGTTATAAGAAAGATGGGGGCAGATTTTTAGGGCCTGTAACACTAGGACAAGGGTAGATTCAGATGAGCCTTAAGGAAGAACTTTTTTATGATGAAGGTAGTGAAACACTGGAACATGTTGTCCATATATTTATATAAAATCATATATTAATTATATATCACTATATATATTGCATAACAATATACGTTATATTACACATTATATATTATTTATTATATCCTTATGTTAACTTTAAGTATCCATTTCAATTAATGTCTGAATAAAAGGAAAGACTACTCACTTTTTAATTTTTTAATTTTTTTTTTCCCTTTATTGGCAGATGGGTACTTAACAAGAAGATACTGTTAACTTAATATGACATTATGGGATCAGACAGGAATATGGCATCCAGTTCTAATGTCCACACTTCAAAAAGAGATATTGGAAAACTGAGTTTAGAATAGACCTACAAAAATATTTTGAGAAACTGACATTGAGGACCCAGAGTGCACAGATGGACCTTGATAAACCCAACTAGCCCTGCCATAAGGTACTCCCTATGGTAAAAGGCACAGGCCACAGTTACAGATGTAGTTCTAAAAGATGACGATAAAGGAAATAATTTGATTTTCCAAAAAGGCCTGCACACACTAAACTATCATCCATTTCCCACTTTTCAGTATCAGATTCTTCTTCTAATTGAAAAAAAATTCATCCCTAATAGGCAAACAAAGACCATACAGTGACAATTCAGACTCTATGGTCCAGAAATCTACCTGTTTAGGTGAGTTTCTGCTGTCTTCCTCCTTCATTACAAAAGTTTTCAGGCTGCTGTGGCTGATACCACCAAACACAGCAAATGTATCAAACATCCTCATGTAAATTTTTGAAGCAGTATTTTACTTTCAGTTCAATGAACACAAAAAGACATTTAACAGAAGAAGAACCCAAAACTTTCAAAGGAAAATCTGTTTTATTTTCTTTCATATATATACCTTTCTGTCCTTCTGAGGTCAAAACACCATCTATTTCTTTTGAAACATTGCCCTCAAAAAACATTTCTTTATTTCCTTCTTTTGTGTCTTGAAGCTCGTTAGTTATGCCAGCTAGGAATCAGATCCCTGAATGGACTGCCAGCCTCTGCACTTAAACAGAAGATCATCTGGTCTTCTACATTCTTCTGGCATCCTAATATGCCAAAATAGTACATTGCCAAAACTGGTTCTTGAGCATCCTTGCCTTTGCCTTTGTTTTGGATGAAAGTGTATTGTTTACTATTTATTAAATTTTTTTGAAAGACGGTTGTCTGGACAACTCCCGTTTTAAATGTTTGGGGGGTTTCTTATATTTATTATTATTTTACATTTACAAATTATTGATTCAAAATAATCAAAATTACAGTTTTCCATTAAGATGAAAACATGGCTATGTATGAAAGCAGTTCTCCCTAAGGTACTTCAAATTTGTGATCAGCTCATCAATTTTAGGTGTTATGTTCATGAAGAAAGTCATAACAGAGTGCTGTGTTGCCATTTTTTGAGATGTTTAAATAAAATCCTCTCATTCTGCTTCTGATATAGCTTTCCTATGCACAAACATTCAAAAATTATAGTGTCTGTAGAAATATGAACTATATATCTTCTCTGGAAGGAAAAAAATAACAAAACAAACAAACAAAAAATGACAGTATAATAATATTAACATTTAATGAAACAAGAAAAATCCATGAACTCCACATTAGGAATATAACCAGCTGAACAGGAGGTTACTAGTTATCTGTCCTGTGGGGTCAAGCATGCTTGAACAGAACTACTCATTTAGGTAAAATTTTGATCTTAGGTTAGACTGACACCTAGAATGACTTTTTGCAGAGTCCTGCTCTGATGCAAAAGTAACCTATCCCACTCTTCGGTAACATTAATGCAATTTCTGATATAATGTTTTCTTATTCACAAATAAACTGCCATTGCCTTGGGAATCTATAAAAATCTTTCCCCACCACCCCCACCCCCCCCCGTACTTGTCATAGTTTGGGATTTCAGCTTTACATTGTATCTGTTGATTACTAATGGTTTTAGGACCTTCTTGTGAAGCTTGACAGGTTTCCCTATATCTTTGCTACTAATAAAATTCATTCAATTCCATTGATTTCCAAATATCCTCTTGTAAAAGCTAGAAGAGTAACCTTAGATGGAATTCTTAAATGCTTGAATAAAAGTCCTTATAACACATAGGCTTCTGCTAAACACATGCCCTAGAAAACAAGTTCATTCGGTATCTTAAACCTAAGACCTTTCCAGTCTTCAGTTGTAGTTAGAGAGCAAAACAAAGCTATTTTGTGATTTTACATATATTACAAAAATTAGTAAGTCAGCATTTAAAACAGAAAATATCTCTTCAGTTTAAAGAATTCTGTTAGCTATGCAGTGTTTTGGTAAAAGTACCTCTGAAAGGTGCCAGCTTGAAAGAGAATCCGTCACAGTCGCAAAGGATACAAGTGTGCCTGTGATTGTTGGAACAACTCCTCTTGGCACAGAGAACTCTAGCTGACATTGTGTTATTGGAGCCTACACCAGAGTATTGGGAAGACAGTGAGGTGATAACTGGGATTTGTTGGTAGCGGCAGAGCTGTTCTCTGTTTTGTGAGGCATAGTGAGCTAATGACCTACTTAGCCAGGTGAAGAGTGTGAGGCGTTGCTCAGATAGAATTTCTATCCCTTATGTCCTTGATCAATAATAAATCTAGCAAGGGCACAAACAATCCACTAAATACCAGCTGAAGCAATAAAATACAGTACTGAAACTACAGTGAAGCAACATTATAATTAATGTAAATGAGGCTGCCTAGACATGGCTTTTTGCCTGTATTGAGGACAAAGAGCTCAGTCCTTCTAAGCCTTCCAGCTTGTAAGCTTATGCACACACTGGCTTCAGTGATCAAAGTAAGAATTTTTATTTATTTTTTTTTTAAAGTGTGTGTCCATTACAGGAATGAAGGAGTTATGACAGATCTTTTGCTGACATTTAAAATGGAGAAGTAAATTATAATTCCGAGATACAGCCGTTGTTCTTCTGAAAAACAGAGATGAGCTTATGGAAATTAAACACTTCTAAGATTTCCAGTAATGTTCCAATGTTAATTGCTCTCTTATAATTTCATTATATGCATTTTAACTAGAATTAAAGTTTAAAAGCTACAAAGCAGAAGACTTAATATGTATTTCTGAGATGTAGGGCTTTGTTTGACTGATTCTTATACAGAGAAAAAAAGGCAAGTAAAGATAAAAAAAAGTAGATGTGGCATATTAAAATAACTTTTTTTAAGATTATAATAGTAATTAATTATTTTTAAAATATGCTTAGCTTTGGGGCCACCTTCTACGTAAAAGGCAAGAAATAATTCCTTTAAACCTCCTATATCACTTTATAGGTAAGAAGTGAAACGTTCTGATGAAATGGTATACTAACTGTTAATTTATGAAAGATCAAGTAAAAATGAAATACTCATAAAATACATTTAAAGAAATGCAAGAAGATATATCCTGTCATCCTGTCCTAATCAAATTATAAATTGATAGACTGACATGCTAGCCAAGGCTGTAGATAAAAAGCAACAAATGTTTCTGTAAAACAGTAGGCACCCAGAGGGACTAAAGTACTGAGAAAGGAAGCTATCCTTGATAAGTCTTTACCTGATCCTGAAATTTTCTTCTATCACTGTTCACTAAAGGTAATTGGTTTAGGAGAAAATACATAAAATAAATGGAAGCAAAGTGATCTCATAATATTAGCTATATTTGAAATTTGCTGTTTCTACTCCCATCATCTAGCAATGAATAGCCAGACTCCTAAGCTTTATGATCCCATGAAAGAGGACCATAATCCTGATATGGGAGAAGATGAGACTTTTCCTGTCAAAGACACAACATCGTTCTGGTTCACAAATGGAGTTTAGATCTGGATGTCTCTTTATCTGTAGCATGGACAATAAGGAATGAATATGCTAGGAACAAAGAGATACCAAGATAAGCTAGAACTTTGACATTGCAGTCTTTCTCTGGCATTCTAACTGCTAAGGACTCTCAAAACAGTGGCTGAGGTCACTGACATTAAATAGTGTGTGTGATGAACACGTATATATGTATGCATGTGTGTGTATATATATATATATTGCAATTGTTGTCACTCATATGCTTCTTACATGCAATCAAATGCATCTTTGTCTGCCTCTGTCATGATTATGTTTCTCATAGACTTATGCAAATTTCCTGGCTAGGCATTATAATATTACAAAATACGTGCAAGACTGTTCTTGCTTACAATACTTTAGTACACATCTTTTATTACCTATATCCAGATTAATCCATTTATAATTCATAATTTTCATACCCTTCTGCTTTTGCTACACTATAGAAACAGAAATAACTTTGATTTTTTTAAATGAATAATGATTGTAGTACAGCACAAAACTATGCATATCCATACATTTTCCAGATATATATGTATTTTTCTCTTACAAAATTTAACAATTTATTGTAAAATAACTAGATATGCACAGTAATATCATCTGCTCTTTATGAAATATGGGTGTGCTCTGAAAATATCCCTCTGGAAGTGTGTCTCTTACCACTGTATTTCTCATACAGAATTTTCCTTCCAAATTAACTTAATCAGCATATAGATATAGATTAATTACCTTCATCATAACAACTATAATCCATGGAAATTCTTCCAAGCAAAATAAGAAGTCTGAGGTAATTTGATGCTGAGTCTAAGCCTTCTGTCCCTGTGCAGTATAAATAAAGTTGGTTTTGTTAGGCCTTGCTCCTTTAAGGGTATGGATGGCTACTAAAAGCACAAAAATATTCTTATTTTTCTATAGAAATTATCAGTCCTATAATTTCTTTTTTATTCGTATTATTTTTAATTGTTTTTTTTTTACTTAATGGTCCTGACATTTCTGAAATGCTTTCCCTAGCTCATTCTGGGTGGTTCTCACGTCACATCATAATAGAACTTGGCCATGACTGTTCTCTGATGTTGCTGTACATTGTAAATTGTATTTATCTGTTCTATTTTTAAATACTCATCTGTATATAGTTGTTAGAGGTACCAGTAATCTTCCTGCTATGCATCTCTACAATACAACCTTATGCATTACTTTTTAAATTTTTCTTCAACTTTTATACTAGGTCATTAAGAAAATTTATGTTATAAATTCTATGATTAAAACATACAGCTCCAAGATCATCTGTTTGTTTCTTTCCCATAAATTTTAAGCAGTAAAATCAAATTCCCAACAACTTATAAATGTGTGGTTTGTACTGAAGGTGATTTTTAAAAAAGTTAGAAAACAGAAGCTTGAACCATAAATGACAGATTCTGGGAAACAGAAAAGTTAAAGACTTTTTTTTTGAGCTTTGAGATTTTTTATACTCTCATGGGACCAAATGAACTTGTCACCTGTATGTAACATCTTCACATCTACTTAAAAAGAAAAGAAGTTATTATGAAACAGTTGTTGCAATGAATGGGTCACCCTGTGCTTGTAGAGCATCAAATAGACTTACTTTTGAAAATTTGTTGTATCAAAAATACTTTGAACAGTCACCAAAACTTATGTGCACCTTGGATGAAAAAAACAGTCTTGTAACTTTGACATATTCTTTGATTCTCTTAGGAAAGCTGCTCTGGTAATGGTCTGATTTATGGAGGAAAATAAGCCTGTATTAAGAGACAATGGTTGGAGTTTCCTTTACCAATGTTTTAGTGATTACAGAACCAAGGCAAAGTAATTGCAAAAAAATACAGATTGCTTTGTTTGTGACTATGCTCTATTTCAGCTTTTTTCATTTTGTCTACACCCAGTCTGTTCAGATGTAAATATAATCATGATATAAACCCCACATTGTTACAATGGCCAAAGAGCTGAGAGGTGCAGACATATCTTTACATCCAGTAAAACTTGAAAAAACATAAATATAGATAGGAAAGATATTAGTGGCCTTCACGGAAACTTCTACACAGATAATTGAATGAAGGCCAGCAGTAAAATTTTAAATTAGTCTTTTAAAGTAGTCTGCTTAAGAAGAATTGCAGTTTATAGTATGATTATGATATGCTGTTCACAAAATGAACTGAGTAGTCAGTAGTCTATTTTAAAGATTTTGAATAAAGTATTTTTATGATTGCAGTGGTTATCATTAAAATATTGTTTTAATGTTTTAATAGTTTTAATGTTTAATGCCACACAACCAGCAGTTACTCATCGGTTGAAACGAAACAGAAGTATTTTAGAGACACTGCAGTGACTGCTGACTCTTCAAATGGTGGCCTGATTATTTTACCATTTTTATCATGTACCACAGTTTGCAGTGCTTAGTGTAACATAAGGGATTTGCTTACACATCTTTCCTAGCATAAAGTCACTTTAAATTAGATGGACTAGTACAGAAATGCTCTTAAACCTCCCAAAGTGATATATTGTTATCTCCTTTGCTCAGTAATGAGAGCTAAACCAGGAGAGAATATTTATGAAGATAGTAGGTTAAAGATGAATTTTTCTTATCATACATTCCACACCCTTTAGCTTGTTTGGTTCAACCAATAGGAAAGCAAATCTAGCCTTTTCCCACTGAGAAGAAAGAGCAGAGCAAATACTTTACACATATCTATGAAGTGTTACAGATGCTGATTGAAATTAGAGAATTTAGTAGGTGCAAGGAAGACTAATAGTACTGGTGCAGTACTGTTGGTTTTGTTTTTTTCCTTTTATTTATGTCCCCTCCTGAATGAGCAAAAGGCAAGTATGGCAAAAAAAAAACCTTAGAGCAGGGAAATGCATTTACTACTCCAATTTATATTTATCT
The DNA here is from genome assembly GCA_013396975.1 of Bucco capensis. NCBI lineage: Eukaryota > Metazoa > Chordata > Aves > Piciformes > Bucconidae > Bucco > Bucco capensis. The sequence goes on from VWZO01002037.1 coordinate 19,227, forward strand.
AATTTATACTGACATGATTAGGATCTGTAATCCAAGTTTCCTCATATAATTCCAGTGAATGTTATAGACATGATATTACAGGTAAATTCACATATGAAATCTTTCCTTTCACTCAATTTTTCTCCATCACCTCCTTCCCCTTACTGTGTTCATTTATAACTTCCAGTGATCCTTGAGGGGTTCTTAAAGCAAAATAGTGATCTATACAATAGAAATCAAATGAAATCTTGAATAGCATTTTTATTGAAAAACATTCAAATAGAAATAAAAGAAAGAGATGAAAATTGCTGAAGACAAGAGAAAAATAATCTTGTAAAGTGAGAACAAAAGTAGACTAAGCAAAACTGTTTCCTTGCAGATTACAAACAGAAAGTCACTGAGAAAATCTGCTGAGAATATAAGCAGACAACAAGTAGAAATTTTGATATCCACATCTAGTATTTATGAAACATCTTACTTTTTTGTTTTGTTTAATTTTTGATCTTCAACTCAAATCTCTCTTCAGGGGATAGTCCTTTTCTTTAATTTTCTAATTTGCAGTAAAATACTGTCTTTCTTCCTTAACTTCTCTAGAACGTAAACTAATCTAAACTCTGTGAAAATTACCTCGCTGCTATTTTTTTTAGTAATAATCTGCTGGAAATAGTAGTAATACATAACAATGTGGAAAAGAGCAAGGTTACAGGGTGAGTAAATACTCAAGAATGAGTATTTTCATCCAGTAGATATCAAGATGAATGTGATCTTACTTTTGTTTTATTGCCTGTCCTGGACCAAATCTTTGACTACTGCAAATTAGCATGACTTCAACAACATTCCATTGAATCACACAGCTTTAGAACAGCTGAGACTATGTCTATGGGAAGATACTCATGCAAACACAATGAAAGATTTGACAAGCTTAAAAGTAAGCTGAAACCTTAACCTTTAATCTTGCTATGTTTATGATCCTTTTTTTTCCTTTCACTCTCCAGTAGCCAAGAATTACACAGTATGAATATTATTTTAAATTAGAATAATATCTACTGCTAGAATTTCATAACTATAAAACAAATCACCTCTATAAGATTGTCTCCCTGAACCTGAGTTTTTAAAATATAACCTATTCTAACCTTTTAAAAAAATTATCTACTAATCAGCTGATTGATTATTTGTGTATTTATTGAAGTCCTCTTAATGGCTTTGGACAATTGTTGATTAAATGGTTGCAATAGAGAATATATTCTTTTCTACCTTCTTCATTGCACAGATAGATTTGCAAGAGTTTGAATAGCCATGTACGTAATATTCATTCATATATGAATGGATCTCTTAGATCATGAATGAGTTATACTACAAAAGTAATCAGAGAACACTATTTCTAAAGAATAACTTTTATCCAGTAATTCAGAATTGTGCTTCATAATGCTTGATCACACCATAAGGATCCCTTGACTTGTCAGTAAAATAAATCTATTTCTTGTTTGGAATAAATATGAATTTTAATCACAGCTCCCAAACCAAAATTAATGAATTCATTATCATCATAAGAGCACCTTTCTTGCTCACACAGTAAAGACAAAGCTAAAAAAAACACCTCCAAAAGTAGCTATTTCATTACTCTTTTTATTGCAATGCCAAGCTTCTGCAGCTACCTATTGCATTACTACAGACTAACAATGCCACGTCAGCGTGCCAGGACAAATGGGAACAGAAATTACAGTATCACAGTATGTCAGGGATTGGAAGGGACCTAGAAAGATCATCTAGTGCAACCCCCCTGCCAGAGCAGGATCACCTAGACAAGGTCACACAGGAATGTGTCCAGAAAGCTCTTAAATGTCTCCAGAGAAGGAGATTGAACAGCCCTCCTGGGCAGCCTGTTCCAGAGCTCTGTCACCCTTACTGTAAAGAAGTTCCTCCTCGTGTTAATACTAAACCTCCTGTGGTCCAACTTGCTCCCATTCCCTCTTGTCCTAACATTAGATGACATTGAGAAGAGCCTTGCTCCCACCTCCCAACATTCGCCCTTAACATATTTATCATCAGTTCTGCTTCTCTCATTGCTTCTGAAGAAACAGCAATCAAATGTATTTTTTTTCTTTGATAAGTCACATTATTCTAGTGTCTAAGGGAACTGCAATATAGAATCCCAAAGCAATCTAAAAGCCTATTAACATCCTTTCTGGTAGAAGCATATGCTATCTTTAGACGTTATCAACTAAGAACTGCAGTGACAAAAAAAGTAATTTTAAATAAGATCCTGAATCTTGTTTCATTGATACACATCACTAATAAGCATGCTTGTAATAAATGCATATTCAGATATCTTTTGGAAAAAAAAACCAAACCAACCCTGAGATAGTAAAATGCTGCTCATAGCAGCATTGATGCTTCTTTCTTATTTCTTAATAGAAATCAATAATCCAGTGTCAGCTTAGAGATCACTGTAAGCATCACAGAGATGATGATTAGAAGTGAAATTGGTGTAGTTAAAATGAAACTAAATAAGCTGCCTTGTACTACAGTATTTTAGCAGAACAGGAAAAGAACTATTATTTTCCTCCTTGAGGAATAAACAGAATATATAATAAGCACTTGCAGCACTACATGGAATCGATTTAATGGGAGAACAAATACATTTATAACTCACTTGTGGCTTCAGCTTCAGCTGAATTAAGAGGTGTTCTCATTACTTGTGGAACGTACTTGCTTCTCTGTGAGCTCCTAGGCACCCTAATGTGTGTATACTAAGATTTGAGATTCACAAAAGAAATTTTACTAATCCTGACCACAGGCTTACTAGTTGGAATATGTATATAAAATAAGTAATCTTACTTGGCACATTCGGTGTATATCGAGACAAAACCTCATCAGCAGTAAATGAACATTAGGGTATTACCTCAACACATCCATATTTGATTTTAATATTAACATAAATTAACAAAAAGCAGTACTACTTCGTATTTCCACAGTGACCTCTGATGAAGAACCTCATAAAATCATACCATTTAGCATGCACTACGGCTTCACTACCAAAGCATTTCAGGATGTGACTACTTTTAGCTGACATGGTACATTGCTATCAGGCATAGGCTTGTTCAACCTGTGCTCTGAGCCTACCAGAGCTGTTAGAAAACATTAGTCTGATCTGAACCTGCATCCTTTCCCAGCTGAGATTTTGGGGGATTATAAGCCTGTATTTCACATACTACTATTGCCACACTACATTTGACTGAGAGGTAACTTGTGTCCTTGCTGCTCAGAGCATTATCAGGCCAAGCTCATTCTTACCAGGCATGTCTTACACAGGAGTGCATTGCTCTCAGGAATGTCTCTGACTTGGATTTTCTTAAAGTGTTGCAAATCCTTAAGAATTCATCTTTCTATGTGGAAAATATATGAGTGCTGTTATTGGGCCTGATGATGCCTCCCAGGCTTACCTATAGTATAGAGAGTTCTGCCTGCTAGGAAGCCCAGAAGTGATGCTCATCCTTCATGTTAAGAAATAACAGCATGTACAATGGGATTTCTTCCAACATCACTTTACAAAGACTATAAACAGGTGATATCAAAGGCCATAAAAATAGGGGCAATGAAGATGAACAGTGGACTTCAAGTGTAGTAAGTGAAAGCACACCCGTGTATGTAGAACATAGTCACAATAGGCTTCCTCTGGAAGGACCAGGGAATATTATTTCTACAAGGAAAGGCTATCAGAGGATGACTCTAGTCTTGCTTGTGTTGAATCCTGTGGGATATATGTTTTTCTTGACGGTAGCCTAATCTAACTATGCTCCCAATTGAGGCACTTCACTAAGTTGGATGAGATGAGCAAAGGCCTAAGTATTTTATTAAATGATGATTGATTTCCTCTTGTGCATAAATTTAAGCATGTAAAACCCTTTATTCCAAGAAATTCTTGAAAATTTTTTAAATAAATGACTACTGCATCACATATTTCACAGGTAACAAAAAAAAACCCCACAAAACAAAAATGTGTATGTATATGTATNCCAAAATAACAAAGAGCATATGCTTGGCTGAAAATGAGAGTCTGAAAATTCAGGAAAGTAAACGTTTTTAAAATAAATTTGACTATCATCTAGTAAGTTTTCTTAAAAAGCTATTGAAAAGCCTAGCCATTTTCATTGCAATATTGAAGAACACAGTGGAAGAGTCAGGGAAAAAAATCATGTTAAGTGGACTATTTCTGCTTAAATTGTACTATAAATGAAATGGATTAAAATAAACAAACCATATTGCCACATTTTCCTAAGCTGTTGCTGATTTATATGGTCATGTGGGTATGGATCTATATGACATATGCACACATATTTATGTATGACTGTAAATACGTCTTTTCAGCTGCCATGGAGGTATATGTAGTAATGTCAACTGAATCTGGATAAAATTCTGATCTTTAAACCTTTTGTTCATTTGAATTATTCTGCAGAGTGTTTATTCTTAAATTTTATCAAAATAATTTCTAGAAATCTTTATTTCTACATTGAAATTAACGTAAGTAGTATAATTTTCAAAATTGGTTATGGCACATAATGGAGAAAAACTTTTCTGGAAAAAAATTAATGGCTAGTATCTCTGCAAATTTTTCAGAATTTTTCATTTTTAGTGGAATTTCTCCACAATATTTCCTGAAAGAACTGGATGTATTCTTCCTGCTTAGAGCAATTGTACATATGTATTATGTGTAGCCAACGCTTTGACCTGTAGAACATACGTACAACAACAGAATTGTGAACATGCTCCCTGGATTTTCAGACAAAATTAACAAACAAAAAAAATTCAATCAAAGTCTGTCATTACTATTATTATTGACTAAAACCAATTAACTGTATTTTTATTTTTTCCTACACAGAAAATGCTTAGTCAGTGGAAAGGAAAAGGGACAGAGGTTGATTAATGGCACAATCCTCACATAAACTGTAATTTATCTACGTTAGGCTCCATCTCTGTTGTACATCAAAGTCTAATAATAGCTAATATATTTTCTCCATCTCTGAAAACTGCATTTATTTTAAGAAAGCAATGGAGCTGTAGGCAAAGAGGTGTTTGGGAAGACAGTTCTATTTAAGCAAGATATTAAAAATGTAAACCTTCAAAATTCCTTTTCAGCTAGAATTAAATGCCATAGGTCGCCAAGTTTCTCAGGGATCTGTATTTTCTCATTTCCTGCTTTACTTTGAAAAGAGGTCAGTAATTCACCACATAAATGCTCTTTAAACTGAAACAGACATTCTACCACCTATTCCGTTTCATAGGTTTGAGATGTTAAGTGCAAAACTAGACCTCCTTAGATTGCATTCAAAATAAAGCAATACCTAACTACAGTGGTACTTTCCCATCCCTTCACAGAAACTGGCATATCACCTTGATGAGAATATTTTGAATAACTGATTCTGACCAGATCCTGTGGTTGAAATTTAGGACTTCAAAAGCAAGCATCTGTATCCTCAGGCAAGTAACATTTCACTCACAGAATCACACAGATTCATTTGGGTTGGAAGGGACCTCTAGAGGTC
>VWZO01002043.1:0-10083 GCA_013396975.1 Bucco capensis
GGAGCCTACTGGACTGCGTATGCCTGGCTGTCTAAGTGTCCCAACAAATATCTGGGTAACTAAAGTCCCCCATGACAACCAGAGCCTGTGATCTCGAGGCTACTTCCAGCTGCTTATAGAAGGCCTCATCAGTTTCATTATCCTGATCAGTTGGCCTGTAGTAAACACCCACTACAATATCTCCTGTACTAGACTCCTGCCTCATTTTTACCCACAAGGTTTCCACCTGCTTATCATTGCCCCCCAAGGAGAGCTCAATACATTCCAAATGCTCTCTCACATAGAGAGCAACTCCACCTCCTTGCCCTGCCAGCCTATCTCTCCTAAACAGCACATAGCCATCCGTGCCAGTGTTCTAGTCAGGTGAGCTGTCCCACCATGTCTCAGTGACTGCAATGAGATCATGGTCCTGAGATCACACATAGATCTCAAGTCCTGTCACTTGGTACCACAGAAAGAAAAAAAAAAAGCCTGATCCCATCCTCCTGATACCTACCATCTCATCAAACTCCATTTCAAACTTATTGACTCTAGATGCAACTACAGTGCACACAGTTGTCCTAGTTTGGGCTAGAGTGGAACTGATTCTGCTAAGGTCGTCTTGCTTCCTAGCCGAGGCCCCTTTAAAGTGACTGCATTTTCTGAAGCTGGCAGTATGTTTCTCAGAAACAGTGCCAGCTTCTAGCAGTGATTAGGCCCATAATCTTTCGGTTATGGCCAGGATTGGAATGTAAACAAGGGCCGCTGCTGAATTTTATTTTTTTTTCCCCCTTTGTGATTCTGCTGGGAAGTGGGGGGTGCAGGGTGAAAGTCTGCACCTACAGGAAAGGAACAGGCAAGACAGGTGACCCCAAACTGACTAAGTATTCCATTTCATACACGTCATGCTCAGTACAAATTTAAAGCGGAGTTCCCTCTGCCCCCTCTTCTTCTCTTCCCTGCAATTCTGCTTTGGGCCCATCTTTGCTGCTTTCTGCCTTTCATTCCCGAGTCCAGTTTCCAGGATCTAGCTTTCTGTCCCCCCCCCCCCCCCCCCCCCCCCAGCCCCCACCCCCCCTTCCCNCCCGAGGCCAACTCCTGTCAGCTGCTGGAGGCCAGAAGGTTTGGATCTTGGTGCTCTGTATCTATATTTGCATATATTGTCTGCTGTTGCTGCTTTTCATTAAAGTAGTTATTTTGTCTTTTACAATCCACAAATCTCTTTATTTCATTCAAACGATAACAACAGTAAACAAAGTCACTCTGCAACTAATCTGATGCTCCACTATTGCTCCCAAGGCAGTTTCAGGGGAAAGGGTGTCTCCAGGGTTTAAGGGGACAATTGCTATTTTATACCCACGCTACATGTTGCTCCTTTGTTAAAGTAAGCTGGGCAGCAACAAGAAAGGCTGCTGTTTTGGATGCTGGGCTTAGCATTAGGTGAAACTTCCCTGAGAGAGGAGACCACTTTCCTTAACATCGACTGGGCTCATGGAGCTACAAAAACTTCTGTGGGGGAGCATGCAGAGTGAGCATGAGTCATGCTCTGCAATGAGTCTGCAGCACAGTGTGCCAGGGGGACTCTTCCACTCAGAGCAGAGCAGGCTCTCATACCAGCTGCAGGAGTGAGAGCAGGACCTCTGAAGGGCCAGAGGGGACCAAATGCTGAGGAGAGCCAGGAAGTCACTGAAATTTCCTGAACAGAGCAAAAACCAGACACATTAAACCTGCAGAGTCACAAACAGCCAGATGGTGGATTTCTTTTCTAAACCTTTTGATTCTGATCTATCCGCTTCTCCAGAAAATCTGACGTTTTTTTGCTTGCCTAGAAACTCAAAGACTTTGAAAAGTTTTCTGAAGGAAAAGGTACAGGAAGTCCCCATCACTGCCTGCCAGCAGCTCTTTTTAGATTGCTGAACCAGCTCTTCTCAACTCACTCATGAACTCTCCAGCAAACAGCTGCCACAGCCTCAGGACTTCATTTCAATCCCGTCAGAGGATATTCTGCAGGCAGATGCCCACATTTTCCTCTTCTCAAGGTCTCAGCAAGCTGAAGGTGATTGTCCTGGACCAAATCCAGGTAACTTATTATCCCAGCATGAGATCTGACTTGCTCTACATTACTCACCATAATTACATCTAAGCACTCTGTCGTCTTAACAGCAACATGACAAAGAGGCACATTTGCCCACAAGACGCCTCAAAAGTTTTTCAGAAGAGAATGCTTTGTAGCACGGATCTGGTAAAGCAGATCTCCAAATGCAGAGGCAAAGGATAGGGTGGGGTACTGGTGAGCTGGGCTACCCTCTGATCCCACCATGTTCAAGACTCCTTGTAAAAGATCTACAGACATGCCTGCCCAGGAAACAATCAATTCTCTCCCTCCACTCCTGTTATTTAAAGAGATAAATATGTAATTTCATAAGCTGAAAGCACGTTTAAAATACCACAACAAAGCAGCATAAATATTCATAGCACACAGAAGATCTCCATAGAAGACCGGGTACAGGCAAAGCAAAAGGTTTGCCTGGAATGTTCTGTGTATAAATCATACATTTTTCTATAAATGTCTCAGTATCACCTACTTTGCAAGCATTCCTCTTGCCTCCATTTATATATGACTACAAATACACTCAAAATACTCCACTTTAAACCATCTGTCCCTTTCCAAAGGCTTCCTGAAGACTGGAGTAGATTCTGTGCTCTTTGAAAACCAGCAAGATAGTACCTAAGGAAAGACATTAGGTGGATCACTAGCATAGAGACCAGAAATCAGGCTGCAAAAAAACCAAGGCAAGTAGCTCTCAGAAATAAACCATCTACCTATAAATAACATATGAAATATGTGGTTGCATGTCTACGCCAAGACAGAGGTGATCTCAATTTGCATCATTTCAATATACAAAAAGAAAAAAAAGTTGTGTTAAAGTCAGTGAAGTCCAGAGCAGCAGTACCGCAGACCTGCACCTCCAGAGCTTGCAGTGTCAACTGCACTTCCCAGTTTCTATTGGTGAAGTTCCAGCAGTACTGCTACCCATGCTGCAACAGTTGGATCTGGAATCCAACTCTCTGGGTGCCTCCTTGGATGTTCAGTTCAACTAAGGATGTGCATTTTCTCCATGCTGCTTAGGAACTCAGTGGAACAAAATCTTGTAGTCAGAGGCTTAAAATTCTTTCTCATTAATCTCAACTAGACTACAGCTTCTAATCTGTTGGTTCTATAGCCCATTATACTCTTGATTTGTATGGTAACTGCATTGAGGTAAAATGACACAAGATAGTTATTAAGTTATGCTACAAAACATGGCATTAAATACACCTAACTATACAGCCCCTCTTTGGCAGCCCTGCAGAGGCTGGCTGAAGAGAAGTCTCCCTTTCTAGGGACTGACTACACTTACAGCCATGACAATGCCGGTTAGGTTTCCAAGAATGGCTCTGACAAAACTACTGGCTTCTTGCAAGACTGAAAGAAGAAATGCTGCTCCAGGGTGTGCAAAGAAAGATGTGAACAAACCCAGAATCTGCAGCCAGCAGCAACAAAAGTATAGAATCACAGAATCATAGAACTGTTACAACTGGAAGAGACCTTGAAGACCATCAAGTCCAGCCTTTGTCCTAGCCCTAGCAACCTGCTAAATGATGCCTCCCAATGCAACATCTCCCTGTCTCTTAAACACCTCCAGGGATGGGGACTCAAGCACCTCCCTGGGCAGCCTGTTCCAATGGCTGACAACCCTTGCAGCAAAGAAATTGCTCCTAATGTCTAGCCTGAACCTCCCCTGGCGCAATTTCCATCCATTTCCCCTTGTCCTATCAAGTATCAAGTACACTACCCACAGCCCTCTGTTTGCAGCTCAAGGGTTTGTTTGGCCATGGGCCTTGTGTAGCATTTCACTACAGCTTTTTCCTTTCTGCACAGGGGGATTCCTGCTTGCTGTGTCTCCTCTGTGCCTCTCTCTCATACATGCTGGAAGACAGGCTGCCTGATGAGGCTCCTCAGTCTGGTCAGTCAGGCCACAGGCTTGGCAGATAGATCTTAAGCAAAATAAGTTTAATTTATGTCCTTTGAGACCATTGGGCATTTCTGTTACCTTGCTTCTCAGTCCTCTGTAAGCTTCCTGACAACAATGTGTTTCCCAACCACCTGCACAGGCTACTCTTTTCTCTACTGAAATGCTGGCTGACACGGTAAATTTCCAGTAAAGCAGGCAAAGGGTCAAAATTCACTTTCAAAATATTTTCCTAGGTTATTCACTTTGCTTTCCAGCTCATACGTTTTTGAAAATGCACCACAGAGTGCTCCACCTCCCAGAAAAACTGCAAGGCTGCAGAAAGAAATCACCTTCCACTTAAACACACAATGCCTGCTTCTGCACACAACAGACAGCAGCTTCACTACACAGCAGGCTCTTACCTCCTTGAAGTTTGGGCTACACCCAGGACAGAAATGACAGCTACTAAATATGCTTTCTAAACAAATTTAAATGAGACCTACTTTTTATAATGTTTTTGTGAGGAAAAGGTCTGTCCCTGCCTTTCCATTAACTTTGGAGAAGAAGTCCAATTCTAATTACAAGAAGCATCATACTGTCATGTGTAACTGAGCTCTGCTAGCAGGACATCATCTTTGGTCACCATTTGAATTAACAGCAATCAACTACAGGGCTGATGAAGAAAGAAGGCAAGAAAAATGTGTCTTCAAATTGTTTTGGGTTACGTGGACCAGTGTCCAGGAAAACACCAAACCATGCTAAGCTCCCTTGTACAGTACAGTCCAAGAAGTTTTAGAGCAGGGATACCCCAGATAGAAACAGGAATAAGAAATTTCTCCAGCATGCCCAATATAAACCCACCACATTCCACCAGAAGCTAGGGAAGCTTTCCTGAACCTTTTTACCTGAGCATGCCGAGTACAAACCCACCACATTCCTCAGGGTGAAGTGCTGCTGGTATGGAAGAAAACCATTCAGAGCAAATGCCTAAGAAAAGTCTGTAGAGTCACTTGCATTTTAAATTTAAAACTCTCTTAAATGTTTTGTGTTCACTCATATAAATGATGCCTAAAGATTTAAGTGTGTTCTGTAGATTTTTAGGACTTTTACAATTATGTGAAGCTTCCTGAATTGTTCACATATTAGAAGCCACTAGGCCTGTTTCTAAGGTACTATCTTGGGCTTTCCCATGCCTTGCCAAGGACATGATGCTTTGAAGAAGCCACCTGCAGATAGCCTGAAGACAAAACAGCAGAAGAGGGCCAAGCCCCACATGGGCCCTCTCCCAGGGGCTGAGCTGAAGACCACTGGGGGTGGGCCATTGGAAAACCTAGTGCCAGGGTTGGCTATAGATATCAATATGTTAATTACCAATAAAAATGTATAAAAGGTGTAATCCCTTGGGGTGGGCATGCATGTCCATGTTGAAGATCTCGAAGGTGTGGAATTCCAATTAAAGGTAACTCTATCTTTCTCCATTAAGTCTGTGCCAAGTCCCTATTTTCCAGAATTTTTGACATCATATATATAAATTGCACAACCTAAATCTGATGTAATACCATATTCAGCAGTAAAGGAATTGCACAAAGTGGGTTTGGTCGCAACTCTTGGCACATGTAGTGTAAATGTAGCACTGCCTGGACAGGAGTAGCTTCATGCGAGCACAGAAATAATCACAGATACATGCAAAGCTCAGCAAGAGCAAATATATTCTGCACCTCAGCAGCTAAGAAAACACAACAGCTTCTGGTACCAGCTCATTCAGATAACTAACACCTTTTCATTCTGTGTATATCCATCTAAATCACTTTTACTCATGTCTTCTGAGAGTAAAAGCGAACTTTCTTCTTACTTCACTTCTACTTGAATAAATGGACCACCAGAAAATAGTATACTTTCAGGCACAAGCTGATCAAACATTTCAACATCTTCAATTCCAAGTTACCCACCAGACATTGGAGAGACTTTTTATCATAGCAAATACATTTTTTTAGTATTAAATAATTATGTCTATTGATTATAAGAATACAGATATGTACACAGATAGTCACTACTTTATCTTGCTCTAACTGCAGACCACTTCCAAAAGGGACATTCCCAGGACTGATGTAAATTTTAAGAATAAGTATGCATTGCATGAAAAAAATTTGCTAAAATTAGATTTTTACTATGTGCTTCTTCCTCCTTCCTCATTAATTAAATGCATCTTACCCATATAGCATTGCTCCTTTGATCTTCGCAGAACAAGCTCTCCCAGGCTGGCTTATTGCCCATCCTGTATGATCTGAAGGACAATCTCTAGTATCAGTGTCATTACTTGAAGCCCATCACAGCCACTGTTCTGCTGTCCCTTCCATCATTACCAGTCTATGAACTATCTTCCAAACAGAAAACATCCTTGCATGTGTCAAGCTGAATTTTATGCCCCTCCTCAGACAGCTGGCCAGCACAGGAGAAGCAACTCAACAGTTAAAACCAGTAACATATATAGAACAACTCAGAAGAAATTCAGGATGTAACTTCATTATTCATTTAATATGATTGTGGGCTGCTGCCAAAAGGGGTGCTCCTGTCCTCCCTCCCTATATGAGCCAGAAATTCCTTCCTCTCCTTCCCTTGCACCAGGTCAATAATTATGCAGTAACATGGCAAGTCAGGTCTGCTTCCTGCCTCCTCAATTGTTTTTTTCAGGACTAGTTGGATCAGTGAACTGACTGATAGAAAAGCTCCTTCAACTTCTTGTGAACAACCTACTTTCTGAATTTGTCAAACATAAAGACCTTGCTTTGAGATTTTATTGTAAGAAACCAGGGGTTTTGGCAGCATTAGCTCTTCGATTAAAACACAGACTGGACAAAGCGTGTGCTCACAACACTGCCAGACAGGGGCCTGCACTTAGCTTGTTAAGCTAAATCTAATCAATTTAGATAAAGCATATACAGAATCATAGAATCATAGAATGGCTCAGGTTGGAAGGGACCCTAAAGATCATCTAGTTCCAACCTCCCCGCACTGAGCAGGGATGCCAATCACTAGACCAGGTCACCCAGGGCCGCATCCAGCCTGGCCTTGAACACTGCCAGGGATGGAGCAGCCACAACCTCTCTGGGCAACCTGTTCCAGTGCCTAACCACTCTCTGGGTAAAGAACTTCCTTCTAATCTCCAATCTAAATTTCCCCTCCTTCAGTTTATATCCATTCCCCCTTGTCCTATCACAGTCTGACCTCCTAAAAAGTCTCTCCCCTTCTGTCCTTTAGGTACTGGAAAACTGCTATAAGATCGCCTCGAAGCCTTCTCTTCTCCAGGCTGAATAATCCCAACTGTCTCAGCCTATCCTCATAGGGGAGGTTCTCCAGTCCTTTAATCATCTTTGTGGCCTCCTCTGGACTCGCTCCAACAGCTCCACATCTTTTTCATGCTGAGGAGCCCAGAACTGGATGCAGTACTCCAGATGGGGCCTCACAAGCACAGAGTAGAGAATAGAAGACAAAACTCAGTTTGCTAATCCAGGTTGTCTTGTTGTAGGGTATTATTTCAGGATACAGAGGAAATAACTAACCTTTATTTCCTCATAGCCTCTGAAAAGGCACATCAGAGCCTCCAGCTCTCTCCTCTACTCTGCCCCTCCCGCGCCTTACAGCCATGACCCAAACTCTGCCTTTAGGCAGTGTCTGGCATGCCTAAGTGCAACGTGAACAGATTTAATGCTGCCTTTTTGCCAAGCCAGCTTTCTGCTTTTTATTGAACTGAATGAGCCTATCAGACAATCACATGAACATCAGGACCAGCTCCTGTAATGAGGCTGGACATGTAACGAGCTCTAACACCAGCTACAAACCCTGCAGTCTGAGTTGAGGATCATGTACAACATACAGAGTAGGCAAACAGACAAATCAAGTAGTTAACCCACTACAGTCTTCATGGTGCTCCCTGGATACAAGTAACCAAGGCTACAAATAACTATCTAGCATACATCATCATGGGCAAACAGATAGAAGCCTTTTGATAAAACAGGTAATATCTTATTTCAGATGGGATGGAAACAGATATGAAATGCAGCAACTGATCACATCTCCTTCCAGACACTGTGATCATCCTCTTTTACAAGTTACAGAAGCCATTTATAAACACATGCATGAATATAATAGAGAGACAGGATGGAAAACACCAAATGCTTCAGCAGCACATCCAGACTGCTCAGTGTGCCTGAGGCTGTCAGCTCCCTGCAAGGTCCATCTACCCAGGTTAACTCCACAGAGCTCACTGGGATGGACTTGTGTCAGACCCTGGCCCTTCCCTTAAGTGACACTGGGCACACAAGAGCCCCAAGTGACTTGTTTCTCAGAAGCAAACAGAAGCAAAGTGAAGCAGGGCCCATGACAGTTACTCTTTCAGGAAGCATTATCCTGGAATGATCCTTTGAAGGACACTAGAAGATCTGCTTTTCAATAAAAAACAATACAACTAGGCTTAAAAGCCCTAGTGTGACAGAAAGGCACAAATCTGGCTCATAGACAATTTCCAGAACAGGAACTATATACAAAAAAATTCCAAATAAATAAATAAATAAATAAGAAAAAGCAACAAAAACAAGGAACCCTAAAAGGACCCTGGAGACTGTTAGAAATGATGTATGGAAAGCCCAGGTAATCTTTGTACCACTAGGCAAGCATAAATACAGAGTGACCTTATCACAAACCCTATGTGACTCAGTGCTCACAGAGGCTATCCTGGGAGCGGCTGGAACTTCAAAGTGGGAACTTTGTCCACATGAGCAAAGCAGGAAATCCCACAAAGCACAGCAAACAACTGCAAATAGGAAACTAAGAAGACTAAAAGAAAGAAAATTCAAATGGCTGCTTGACAAAGGATGCCCAAACTGATAGTTTGTGTTATTTATTTACCTGCTAACTACATTACTCAAACATGTCACAACCAGGAAGCCAGCTACAGAGTGGATGGCATCACACAACCACCACAAGGTACAAGAGGCTCTGCAGAGCGGCAGAGCCATTGTCAGCACCCAGCAATTACCCAGTATCAGCAATCACTTCCAAAGCTGCCAGGAAAATCCTACACTGTCATGTGTCGTGCTGCAGACAGAGCACAGGAGTTACAGCACCCACAGAAACATCACATGGTTCAGTACTTGTGAAAATGTTTGAATGTTAAAACTCATTCAAGAAATTAATTTAAAACCACATTTTAATTCTTGCTCTATTTGGAAAACGTGGTGGGGGACGTTTTCCTACAGCTTTCTATAAATTTAGTGAGTTGAAGTAACTTACTATGTGATCACAGGCGCAATGGAGCCAGTGCGATAGTGGGAGTGAGTAGACAGGAGAGAGGAATACAACTCCCCATTCAGGAGAACTATTAATACAGTTGAAATATTCAAGGTTTTGGAGGTAAATCATTTCAGGAGATTAAAAAAAAAATGGAAACAGACACCAGATGGGGGAAAAACAATCAAATGGATATATTCCCCAGTATCCATAGCCCAACCTTCATGGATCCTTGGGAAAGCAATGGGAAAAAGCACCAGACAGCTGTCCAGCTCCCAGCTTCTCCCTAACAGCTTCCCCAACTGCCAGTGTCAGAGAACTGAGTGACTTGGCATTACTGGGCAGGCCAAACAGTGTCTCTCTTAAACCCCTCTTTACCTAACTCCTTTCAAATGAAGCCCTTACCATGCCTTTCTCTAAATGGTGAAACAAGGAAACTAAAGAATTACCTCCCCACCAGCATCAAATCGGTTTTGCCTGGGCCAGGACCTCCCACCTACTCTTCAGTTGTGAAATAGCATCACCTGAGCTGGGAGCCACCACCCTGTAACCCCTCAACCACATATGGCAAGACGGCAGTTTTTGGACAGTCAAGTCCATTTTCAAAGAGGGTGTAAAGGAGGACCCTGGGAACTACCGACCTGTTAGCCTTACCTTTGTGCCTGGGAAAATCATGGAGCAGATTCTCCTAGAAGTTCTGCTAAGGCATAAGGAGGAGAGGGAGGTAATCAGAGACAGTCAGCATGGCTTCACTAAGGGTAGATCCTGTCTGACAAAGCTAGTGGCTTTCTACGATACTGTGACTACCTCAGTGGACAAGGGA
>VWZO01002045.1:0-46961 GCA_013396975.1 Bucco capensis
TCTCCTCATTGGTGGCTGCCACTGAATAGATAGAGGAGAAAATAACTTGTGCGCCTGATCCCTTAAGCTGCTGCCCCAAGGCTTTAAAATGTCTTTTGATTGATTTAGGGTTTCTTCTAGAAACCTCATCACTGCCCACCTGAAAATCTAACAACGGGTAATAATCAGAGGACTTTACCAGGGTGGGAAGTTTGTCTGCTACATCCCTAACCTGTGCCCCAGGGAGACAGCAAACCTCCCTGTGAAGTGGGTCAGGACGGCATATTGGGCCCTCTGCTCCCCTCAGCAGGGAGTCCCCTACAACAATGACCCGTCGAGTTTTCTTTTTAGGGTCAGTTTTGATGGGTGGTCTGGGGCGAGTTGGTCTTGGTCGCAATCTGAATCATGCAGATCTTTTTGTATAGTACTTGCAGTTCTGAGCTTTAGGTCCTCTTTAGCTAAGCAGAGACTACATTTTCAGGTTATCTGTTTCATTGCCAGACATGTTCATCCATTGAAATCAGTATTTTACCTCACCCTGGTCATTAGCAGACATATCGACATCTAACTGGAATAAATGTATCCTGTACTTCGTTTCGACTAAGAACAGACATGTTACTAGTCAATCACTTGAGTTTCATCTCAAAAGCTGTTTTTATGGAGATCACATAACACCTTCTAAATAGCAACAATTCCTAAATACACATCCAGGAAAAGGTGGGACAGAATTTGGAATTTACAATAGGGAGATGTCCCAACATCAGTGTTAGAATTGTTGTGAGTTTCCTTATATTTGCTGATAAAACACTTTACTGTAAATCCTTGTAGGGAATTAATGGCCTCCTTTCTCTGTAAATGAAGAGGAAACATTAGTGATCAACCTACAGACTTACTGAATTGCATGTCACCTCTTCATATAGATGTACACAGTCTCCAGAGGATCAGTTCTGGCTGGGGTTTGTTATTGGTATTTTATTTATTTGTGAAATAACATTCATTCTGTGTTGCTGTTTCAAGTTCTTCCAAGTTTAGATTACTGAAACAAGGCATTTAGAGATAACAGTGAATGTGAGGATTTACTTCTGAGTACGTAAAAGGAATTCTGGAGTGGTTCATTGGCAAGAAACCCAAGAGCCGCAACAAAGCACACTGACATCTACCAGCAGATCTACTTGACGTCTATTACTGTTTATACAGTGGTAGAGTAAAAATCCAAGGATTTTGATAGTAGTTGATTAAATTGATAGGTTGAATACTGGAAAGGCAAGTCCTTCAAATGTTGCAGCAGTTTGTATCTGCAAAACCATGGCAAATGACATGGACAGCCCTTTGCTGGTATGCTGAGAGGAGAACAGGAATTGAAGGACCTAATACTTGGCTTAGCCTGCCACATGCCATGGAGACAGGATGCATTGGTAAGATAGACTTGAGGATGACTGAACAGATTCAGCCTGCACCATAGCTTTTTTGTGAATAGCTTCATTGTTTGCTATGTTACGAGAACAGTCTTCCTCAGGATTTGCAACACAGACCTTTACTCTATTGTTTGATCAGAGGTGATGAACACTAAACCGAAAATACAGGATTGCATTTCTGAAACAAAACTATACTTCAGAAGTTGACAAAATTGCTACATAAATGGAGAAAACTGCTGAAAGTTATATCCTTAAAGTAGCATGACTTGCACTCCCATCATGACCATGTTATTGAGCAACTACTACACTTTGCTTGGTCTATATCAAATATTGAATCTTTGATTCCAAACACTTAAGGATTTTCTCACTTGTTTACTTTTTGACAATCGAAATGCTTGCTAATTGCTTCCATTTTCCCATTCCCTTTTTTCTTAAGGGAAAAATGTCTAATGTTAAAATACAGTGTTACAGAATGGAGGAACTTTTTACATAGGATCGTGAAGATAGGAATCCTCAGCGTGGGGAGACAAAGGCCTTAAGAGACATAGAGGCCATAAGAATCATGAGTGTTGAGGAGGATGCATAGGGATCGATTGCGTGCTGCGTCTTCCAGGACAAAAGTGGCATCAGACAGTGATGGCAGATAGACAGTTCAGATAAAAGGTGAGGTTTCAGATGAAACCACACAATGCATCGTTTTGCTGAGCAACGCTTTACCACAGCATGTCATGGATGCAAGAGGTTCATGTGAGGTCAAGGGGAGACCAGCAAGGCTTATTAAATAACCAGACACTATCTCTGCCTTGGAAAGTCCCTCCAGACAGTTGGAGACTGGGAGGGTGTTCAAGGAGTGTATCATTAAAGGCTTCTTTTCCATGGGCATCCATCTTTGGCCACAGTTGGAAATGGGGCACTGGACTAGACAAACTCCGTGTCTGACCCAGCAGAGACGTTCTTACATTTCCCTGTTTGTTTTCATGTTCTCTGTGTCCCAAGCTTACATGACAGCCTTAAGCATTTCATGTCTGCCCACAAAGTACTTTCTTAACCAAGGGGACAAACTCTGTGTCTTGCAATAGAGATTGAGGCATTTTATTCTCCCATAGTATTAAGAAGCAAGGAAAAGTACATTGAAAAAAATCAAGAAAGCAGACTTTCAATGTATGGCATCCACAAAATGCACCTCTAACCTGCTGTTTCAACAAAGAGTAAACTCATCTAATAACAGCTTTTAAAATCGAGGTGTGGATAGCAAAATACAGCTTTTCCAACTCTTTTAATGTCTGACTTAAAAAAAAAATCCTTCCCATAAAGAGTAGGGGAAATCCAGGATGCTGAAAGGCAAAAAGAGCATAGAGTCATGAGTTTAAATTTGGGGAATTTCCCTTTGTACTGGACACTGATAAAAAGTTATTTCTTTTAAACATCCCATTATAATGCTGCTGTGGCAACAATTACTCATTATGAATATCTTAAAACACCTTTTGTGAGGTTAGTGCATTTCTTTAAAATTTTGCTCACTTTAAAGAACACACGGAAGTATTTTGTTTAGAAAATGAGGTGGGGTTTGTTCTCCTGGCTGGCTGCACAGCGCCCACCGATACTTTAGTTGTCTAGTTTTCGAACTTATCGGTGCGTACTCTAACGCAGGGCGAACGTGTTTGCGGTTTCCCATGAATCAGAAACCCCTGGAGCACCCGTCACAACTCGCACCTTCGCAACTCCCGCCCCTCGGCCTGCGGTCGCCTTTCCGCCACACAGCCACAGCGGGAGGGCACTGGTTAAGTGCGTAACAGCTCCCATGCAGCTAGTATGCTAGGTAGAGCCTACATTTCGCTCGCAACGCACTGAACACGTCGCAATATGACGGCTCTCAGGAACCAGCCCACCAGGTGCCTAGTGCGCATGCCTAGCGAGAGGCGGGCGGGGCAGAGCGGCGGCAATTGGGCATGCGCAGTGGAGGAGCTGAAGGGTGACGGTGCGCGGCCCTACTGTGTTTCGGCGCCTGCGCGCAGCGCGTAACCCGGAAGCGCTTCTGTCGTGCTCTTGTCTGCTGTAGCGGTGGGGCCCTGCATGCTGTGAGCACTTTAGCACTGCTTGCTGCCTCTCCCTGCACCCACCATGTCCCGAGGCTCCAGCGCCGGTTTTGACCGCCACATCACCATCTTCTCGCCCGAGGGCCGCCTCTATCAAGTCGGTGGGTGTTCGGCCCCGGGGATGCTGTTGCTGAATTGCCCCGTCACGGGCCCGGCCTGCCCACGCCGCCGCCGCTGCTTCCCGCCGAGCGGGACTGTAGCCGGCTCCGAAAACCACCGCCGAGCCTGGCTGCCTTTGGGGAGGGGGTAAACGTGGTGCCTCCAATGGCTAGGGACTCTCGGTTCCCGCCCTACCTGTGCGGGAAGAAGTCTGGTAGGAGCCTGGAGCAGCTGCGGTCTCGGTCGTGCCGGCGTGGGGGCCTGGGAAAGGGATCCTCGCGTGGGATAAGGAAAACTTAGAGCCAGGATAGGCTCTTCGAGTATCCCCTGATACAGGGAGGGACCTCCTGTGATTTCCTGATGTTTGATTTCAGATGCTTGGAGACCTTACTGACAGCTATCCACAGACTGGTTATTCCAACTAAAGCGTTTCTTTGTCTTGCCAAATTTATGAGCATTGTGGTTTGGAGTCTGGGAACTTCGATAGCTGTTTGAAATGGGACTTGAACTGCCTCAAACTCTGCATGCCAGAGTAGCAGAGTCAGTTTTTGGAGGTAAACTATGCTCGCTCTTGTTACGCCTGAATGCCATGTGTTCTATACAGCATGGCCTGTAAGATAACAGCAACTATCTTATTTCCAGGCTTCACTGAACATTCTCTAATTAAAGTGCTGACTAGTTTCATCTTCTTCTGTAGGCCACTGAATCCTTTATTCATATTTGTACAGTGCAGTAGGTTCTGCAGAAGAGCATCATGTTGCTCCTTCTGCAGAATACTCTGTAATGGCATAGTCAATGTGCAGGATAGTTCATTGAGAGTGTTCCTGGAGGATCCTCACAACAAGGCCAGATGAGTTGTTAACGGCAGCATCATCCTGATGCTATCTTCTGCTGGAGCTTAGTGGCTTCATG
This sequence comes from Bucco capensis, assembly GCA_013396975.1. Lineage (NCBI taxonomy): Eukaryota > Metazoa > Chordata > Aves > Piciformes > Bucconidae > Bucco > Bucco capensis. Next base: position 4,502 of record VWZO01002045.1, read on the forward strand.
GTAGGTCAATACCTCCATCTGTTCTCCAGAAAACGAGGTTGCTGGGACCAGACTGCATGAAATGTCCATGATAGCCAATAGTTTCTTTCTGTCTGCTCTGGAAGGCAGCTACTGAGAATAGGTGTCATGGGCAGACAGCCCAGTCTCAAGCATTCCTTTCTCCTGGGGACAGCTAGCAAAGTGCATATGTGTAGGGGTCTATACATAGGTAGAAAGCTACCTGTACTAAATACCTACATACAGGTGCTTTCTTATACCTGGAGTGTGTATAAGGCTTATACACAACTTGCATGGTAAGCATATACATATGAACAGTAGGGAGAGTTCTTCCTCACACAGGATGTCAGTGGCTCTGTGATGGAAGAGTCATGGATTCCAACCTTCCATTGCCAATAAAACAGGCTGGTTGGTCTGTATCATGTTTCTGGCTGTTTCTCTGTTGCAGTACTACTTGTTGGAAACTGCATCCTATAGTAAAGAGGAAACTGAGCCTCAGTTTTCTACCTTACGGTTATATTCAACTGTAAGGATATGTATGAGAAAAGTGTAGTACTTCCATATCTTTTACAGGTGTCTTACTAAGTATCTGCATGTGTATTTGAGAGTCTGCACACAGCCTAAAGCTGTCTTAAAGATATTTTAAGTGCCTATTTGTTGTGGGAAGAAAAATACATAGGTGTACATATTAACTTCAAGCAAGTATGAGCTCCCTCCACCCACAGCCAGGTGGTAACTCAGGCATGGTACCACACTAGTATCTCTGTTGGCTGGTATCTCGCCACAGCATGGGCAGAAAGCTCATGTTTGCTTAAGGTTGAATATCTCAATCTGGCTTTTATTTTTCTTAATTTCTTATTTTTGAATCCTGTACATCCTTGTCCCTGTGCTGGATTCAGGTTAAGGCTGCCTTAAAACTTGATACTTTTTCTGGAATTTGGCAGTACCTGAACAGAGATTTCCAGTGCAGTGATATTGGACTGAAGAGCTTTTACTTTGCCTAAGATCGGTCTTCTGCTTTTGAAGCTCAAAAATCTCATGTACCTTTGAAGTGATCTCATATAAGAAAAGCAACAGTTATTTAATGTATATTTCTCATTGCTGTGATTAAAATCCCTCAGTGCATTAGTGTTGTCTCGCCAACTATTAGTTCCAGTCTTCAAAGGTGATGTTTCTTCTAAGTGGAAACTTGGGAGATGAAGAATATTACAGTAAAATTTCTGACTATTATGATGTATTCAGGGAACAGCAAAGGACTGCTGTTTTCAGAAAGAACGTGTGCAGTACTACTGAAATACTTACGTAGCAGAAAAACAAGCTTAAAACACCACTACCAGTTTGGATTTGTTATACTGTAAGAGCCACTTTTTGGCTTGTCTCTTTCAGCAATGCAGATGGTAATAGGAACAGCATGGGGAGGGACTGCAGTTCAGCATGCCTGGTTGTAAGTCCTTGTGAGCAAAACCAGTTTGTGAGTACATCTGTTCGTGCTCCCACTTAAGTGTCACAGAATCATAGAATAGTTGAGGTTGAAAGGGACCTCTGGAGTCAACTAATCCAACCCCCCTTCTGAAGCAGGACCTCCTAGCTGGTTGCTCAGTACCATGTCTGGACAACTCATGAATATCTCCATGGATGGAGAGTCTACAATCTTTCTGGGCCACCTGAGCAGTGCTCAGTCACCCTTACAGTAAAGAAGTATTTCCGATGTTGAGAGAGACCCTCTTCTGTTTCAGTTTATGCCTGTTGCCTCTGGTCCTGTCACTGGGCACTGTCCATCTTCTTTACACCCTCCCTTCAGATATTTGTATGCGTAAATAAAGTGTTGCAGAGCCTTGGCCTGGGGCCTCAAACATGACCAGTCTGCAGGCAGCCCTAGCTCATACCTTGCTGGGTTCTGTGCTTCACTGCAGGCAAGCACTGCTCATGCCAGGGAAGGCAAGTGAAGAGGTGACAGGAGTTGTGTATATAGTGGAGAGAGGGCAGACATTCTCTGTTGTGTGTTTCCGTAACCAGTAAATGCTCTGATGCCTGAGAGTAAAAAATACATGGTGATCAGCCCTTTCACAGCACTGACTCAGCAGATTGGACATCAAGATTCTGGTGTTGAAAGGTTTGTTTTTTCAGTTTTGGGTTTTTCTCATGTTGTACAGTCTCTTCCATAGATCTGAATGCAGCTTCTAAAACGTGAGTTTCTTGAGCCTGTTATTTTAGACGATAATTTTAGCAATTTGCTGAAATGTTAGATATGTTCTGAATTCCAGTTTCATTCATATTGCTATCAAGAAATTAATCTACCTTTAACTACTGTCTGAAATTTGCCTCTTCTAACCAGATATTAGGCAGTTCTTAATATTTACCATATATTGCCAGATTTTTAATGTTTTTAACATTGTTCCTGAGGCTTTTGAAAACATTTATCAGAGCTAATTTATTTCTTCAATCATATCAAGTAAATCTTAATCCATTGTACTTACCTGAATAATGCTGTTTAGTTGGCATGTTCAAAGGTTTCATTTTAAAAGGTGAATAAAAGCATTGCGGTGTTTGAACATCAAGACAGAAAATGTGATAGTAAGGTTAAAACTTACCTTCTGTGCCTAGTCCATAATTTTGGTTTTCATCTCTTTCAGTTAAAATCTACAAATTATATCATTGCAATGGTAATATTTCTTGAAATATGAAAATCTACATGTTAAAAAGTCTTCTGTAAGGATTTACAGTTACTCTAGGTTAGAGTTGAACTGTTTCTGTCAACCTTTTTGTTTTAAAACAAATTCTGTTGCTGTTAAGCATTCTATCTGAATAAAAAGACAAATTATTAGAAATACACAAAGGAAGTGGTGGTAGTGGTTTTGTCAAAAGAGTCAAGGACTTTAATTCCCATCAGAAAGTTCTTGTGTGTGTTGTACTAAGACCTTAAAGACACAAAGTGTTACACAAGTGTTACTAGTATTAAAAAGGCCAGAACTTGGTGAGATTTCTGTGGGGAGAGGTGTATCGGAATTAATTGTTCTGATATAGCTAACACTTGTTTTTATTAACATTTACATATTTTTATAGAGTATGCTTTTAAGGCCATAAACCAAGGTGGACTTACGTCTGTGGCTGTTCGTGGGAAAGATTCTGCAGTAATTGTAACACAGAAGAAAGTACCTGTAAGTAGTCTGTTTTTGAAGGGGCACTGGAAGGCGGTGAGAAGAAAGGTGGGGGTGAGACTCTGCCACATTAATACTATGTTTATTAGCATTGGCATATATTAATGTTTGAATCAAATGTCTTATTATTGTTCTGCTTATTGCAAGTTTTAGTTCTGTTTAGTGCTCTGTTATACATTTCCTCACTAAATACTGTAATGCTGGTTTTCTTTTTAGTTATTAAAGGGATAAAGCTAAAATACAGAGTTGGTCCTGCTACATACATTACTCTGGCTTGTAAAAGCTGAGTTGTCCATAATGTTCCCTCATTTCTTTGATTCCTAGTTAGCGAGTGTTATACCAATAGCATGCAGAACAGATTTTTGTGTGTGTTTTAGCACACTGGTGATGTATTATTGATCAAAGGAAAACACTTGTGTTTGGATGCAACAAGAGTGCAAGAGTTTGTATTCTCAACGTTTCTTCAGAGGCAAAAGGACTTTGACATTGGTCATGCTGTAGCAGTCATCCTTTTCCACGTATTGTGGGTTTTGTCTTTCCTATTCTATTTCTTCCTTCACGTGCCTGTAGCAGTAAATAGTGGAGAGCATGAAAGGCAATTTTTAGGTGTTGATTATTTGAGGCTCTTCTGTAGACACCAGAGCATCCAGCATCTGTCTTTTTTGTACATGAAGGGCAGTGTTTTCTATTAGATTATTTCTGTTTCCTCTTCAGGACAAGTTACTGGATTCCAACACAGTGACTCATTTATTCAGAATTACTGAAAATATTGGCTGTGTGATGACAGGAATGACAGGTATTTTTTTCACTATCTTTTTTTAAGTATCTGAAGTGTGTAAGATTTTTTTGTGTGTGGTTTACCAGCTTCATGTCACATAAATCAAGTGCATGCTTTAGGAGATTTGTTTCACTCAGTCTGGTTTTGGAGAGCTTTTCTAGTTCTGATGTGCATATCTAAAGACAACTTAAAGTTGGGTCTGGAATTTGCATTCTCAAGCAATGCGAGGAATAAATGTGATACATGTTCAGTTTAATTAATGTTAGTTCTTTCTGTGTAGCTGACAGCAGATCCCAGGTGCAGAGAGCTCGCTATGAGGCTGCTAACTGGAAGTACAAGTATGGCTATGATATTCCTGTGGATATGCTGTGTAAAAGGATTGCAGATATTTCTCAGGTCTATACGCAAAATGCTGAAATGAGGCCTCTTGGTTGCTGTAAGTATAGTGTGTGAAATTAATCTTTTCTGTTTATTGTCTAAGCTTGTAGCTTCAAGTGTAAGAAATTCTCACCTGTTTTCAAATTGTGCAAGATATGGATGTAACTGAAGGGGTGAGAGGGATGATCAACCAATTGAGAGAGCAGTGTTGGAAATCTTGAATTGGAGCCATCATTTTACCACTGACTTTGCATTTGAATTGGAGTAGGTGATTTAACCTCTTTCAAATGTGTGATGCTATTTCACTTTACTCTTGGTGGTCTAGTCTGTTTGCAGTGCACAGTGATGTCTGTGAATGAGAGATGCTCTTTTTACTGGTGCCTGTGTCTGGGTAAATATCGCTGTTGGAACAAACGTATGGGGAGTGCAATTATGCTTGTGCAGATTTTGTGGCTTTTATATCGAAGTACTATGTATAGGACAAAAATCTGCATAATTTTTTGCTCTTAACTGCGATATAGTGTAGAGAAGTGCTTAAAATAGTTTGCTTGCAAACATTTCTACACCAGCCTTGTATTATAGTGGCAAATGCAGCTTAAATAAAAAAAAAAGATGTGTTTTTTTGTAGATATTCCTGGTCATCTCTGTGTTCTGAGGTTGGTTCTGACTTGTTCTTTCTCTTACATTTGACTGTGAGCAGATTATAACTGTACTGTTAGGCTGTCAGGGAACTGAGATAGAAGACTTAATGTTTCCTCAGTTACTCGTTAAACATTTTGACTGAGTTTCTTTTTGTTCACTTGGGTTTGGTGGTTGTTTTTTTGTTTGTTTTAAAGTTTTAAGGAAAATAGTTTCAGAATTGGTGAATCACTTCTTGTAATCATAGTAGGCAGTAATGCTTCTCAGTAAAGTTTCCATGATGGGGCAATTTTCCTATGTTTGTATGCTTGTAATGTTCAGGAATGATTGTTTCTTGCTTCCTTTGCCTTTCCAATGCCTTGATACTAATAGAAAGTGTTGGGTTTGGGTTTTTAATACATGAATAAAAAAAGGTATTTTTCTAAATTTTCCTTAGCTTTGTTTGAAAAGATGATGGGAATTTCTTTTCTTTCTTGTAGCTATAGCTGCTCAGAAGCTTATCAGCTATAGGTACTAGTTAAGTTATGCAAGTATAAAGTGAAAATAACTTAAAACCTTGACCTTGTTTTATTTGTTTGGGGTTTTTTGCAAGTATTGCTTTTGAGTTATTTATAATATGCATATTGAGTCTGTAGAACTGTAAATCTAGAAGTGTGGGTGAACACAGATGTATTTTAGTGATGTGACTAGTTTATGTTGCTTGCAGCCTATCCATCTTGAAAGCACTTAGTCAAATGGTCTGTCTTCAAAGACTGAGTTTTATGTTCTGGTATTTCCACATTTCATTTCAGATTTATTTTTTCCTTTAAAGAAAAGAGATGTGAAGCAGTTCTTTGCAAAACTACAGTTTACAAATCTAAAGTTGATCTTTTAATATTAATATTTCCCTTAATTTCTAGTAAAAGGCATATGTTAATAGAGCTGTTGTTTGCACTTCTAATGCATGATATAGCGGACAGTTCTAGATGAGACTAGAGTACCCAAAAATGCACTGCTATGCGTGTAGGTTTTTCACAGGGGAGGAGTATCTATTCTATGTTATTTTTCAGTTGTATGAAACTGATAATATTGGGGAAAGAATTAAATTAACACATTTTCTCTTCAAGGCATGATTTTGATTGGTATTGATGAAGAACACGGCCCTCAGGTGTACAAGTGTGATCCCGCAGGTTACTATTGTGGATTCAAGGCCACAGCTGCAGGAGTTAAACAAACAGAATCAACCAGTTTTCTTGAAAAGAAAGTAAAGAAGAAATTTGATTGGACATATGAACAAACAGTAGAGGTAGGCCAGCAAAAGGAAATAAAGATTTGTTGAAGTGTTTTTTAAATAATATGCTGTATGAGGCTCACAATATAGAGGAATGCAGTTAGGCATTTCCTGTTTTCTTGCAGTTCTGTATTGCTGCCAGAGCTTGTATAGCTATTCCAACTAGCAGATCTTTTGAATGTACTTTACAAAGGTTTAAATGGTCATCTAACATCGTTTTTCTGCTTTAAGTTAGCTGAAGCAGAATCTCTAATTGTAGCACTCCCACTGTAGCTGGTGGTTGGTTACTACAGTGCTTGATTCTGGAGATACCAGTACAATTTTCTTGTAGTAGCATTTAAAACAATCTTCATGTTAGAAAGCATTTCAAACAGGCTGGGTTAGTGCTTGTCTGTCAGCTTACTTAGTGTAGCATCAATTGTTATGCCTACTATGAGAACTCTTGTTCAAGGCCCATTATAAGAGTGTATCCAGAGGAGGGCCACAAAGATGGTTAAAGGACTGGAGAACATCCCGTATGAAGACAGGCTGAGACAGTTGGGATTGTTCAGCCTGGAGAAGAGAAGGCTTCGAGGGGATCTTATAGCGGTTTTCCAGTACCTAAAGGGAGATTATAGGACAGAAGGGGAGAGACATTTTAAGCGGTCAGACTGTGATAGGACATGGGGGAATGGCTATAAACTGAAGGAGGGGAAATTTAGATTGGAGATTATGAGGAAGTTCTTTACCCGGAGAGTGGTTAGGCACTGGAACAGGTTGCCCAGAGAGGTTGTGGATGCCCCATCCCTGGCAGTGTTGAAGGCCAGGCTGGATGTGGCCCTGGGTGACCTGGTCTAGTGATTGGCATCCCTGCTCAGTGCGGGGAGGTTGGAACTAGATGATCTTTAGGGTCCCTTCCAACCTAGCCATTCTATGATTCTATGATTCTATGATTCTATGATTCTACTCATAAAATAGGTCAACGAACCCATTTTATAAATCACTTTTTCTTTTTCACTTACACTTTAGAGATCTATCTAACCAATCCTCTTCCATGGCCCACCTGTTCTTCCTTCCAGGCCTTGTTCTTCTGTAATAATGTTGTTTCCTCCTCCACAAGATCAGCAGTTGAGGAGTAGTAACCTAAGCAACTGACTCCCCTGTAAGGTTAAACAGAGTATTGTATTAAGATCCCTGTGAGTGCTATGCAGATTCAGACCTTCAGCTAAATTACTTCTGAAGTCTACATTACTGTGAAAGAACCATTTAAATGGAAAATTCATAAGCATAAACTCAGAAGTTTTATATGTATCTTTAGTAAGTACTGACATCCTTAATGTGTGATTTCTTCAAAGTGAACGTCCTAAGGGTTAAATAATAACATCCTAAAATGGAATGTATTTCAGATATCTCAGAGTTCCTTTTTCATCCTGGCTAAATGTTTTTCACATTAAATGTATTTTTCTATCACTGCTTGATTATATTGTGCATGTCTCTTACTTGAGGTAGATGAAACAGTCTTTTCATATTCTTGGTTTTAATTCATAAAACTTCCATGCTATGGTACAAATACTTTATTAGGAATGAGTCTGCCAGTCAAATCCTGGATGCACTTCTGTACCTTTTTGTTGTCCTTGTAAAAGTGCCGAGATTGTGAATGTAGATCAGACACTTGGCATGCACGCACACAGAGCCTTCTTTTAAAGCTTGTGGTATGTTAGAGGTAATGCTCCAAGGATAAGAATTTTCCTTGGTTTTTTGTTTGTTTCTGCTTTGGTGGTTTTGGGGTTGGTTTTTGTTTGTTGTTTTGGAGTGTTTTTTTTTACAACTTGGTAGTCTTCTGATAAGACATCTGTATAGTCTTACAGAATTACTGCAGAATCAGTGTATTATTAACATATTGAAAATAAACTTTAGAAAAGTCTTATCTGGTGTTCTATACTTCCTAACACATTACTGACCAGAATTAAATGCCAGCATGTCAGAAAAACTGATTTGATAAGCATCTAACTATATAGCTATTTTTTGGAACTTCTTTTTGGGCTCAATAATCATTTTAGGAACACATCTTCAGCATTATTGTGACTCTGCTGCAGGGTTAAGTATGAGTGAGATTGCAGAGAACATGTTTTAAAATAGGTGATGATTAGGGTGGAAAAAAAAGTTAAGCCATGAAGAAATGCAGCTTTTAAAAATAGACAGTGTAATTTATATCACCAGAAGAAAAGCCAAAATGGAAATTATGCAAACTTTGAGTCATTTTGATGTCTGTCATGTTTGCCACTAGTGAAACATTTTTTGTCCTTGAAACATGAGCTTTTAATCTTTTTGTTGTGGGTTTTTTTCCTGCAATGAAAATGACATGTCCCTTTTGGTTTTTGTAGATTGGGCTTTTTAGGAAAAGGACTGCAGAGGGACTGTGTTCTGTAAGAAGGGGAAATTATTTGAAACTTTTCAACTGAGATTTTGAAGTGAAAGGAAATGATTTAAAACTGGAAGGAAGGGTGGTTGTAATGCCATGTCTAGCTAAAAAAAAAGGCCTTAATGCTTTCTGGTTAATGATAGGAGTGTTTTTGTTATCTTTCAGACAGCAATAACGTGCCTGTCTACTGTACTATCCATTGATTTCAAACCTTCAGAAATAGAAGTTGGTGTAGTTACAGTGGAAAATCCTAAATTCAGGTAAGTGATCGGTGTTGATAAAAACTGGTGTGTTTGTCTGGTCATGTGCAATTAGTTTTAACATCTTGTGTAATGGTGAATTAAGAGAAAGAGCTCTCAGAAATATCAGAAGTTGAAGGTTTGTTATTATTTTTTACTTGTAACTCTTCAAAATGTGTAGGGGTAAAAGACATTGTTTAAAAAAAAAGTAACACAGTTCTAAAATTTTTGACATGGTTAAGGGATCCAGTAGAAAAAAGTGTTGTCTTTTGTTCCTTAAAAGTGTATTGCATTATGTGATGATTAAAATGTAATTATATCTGGTCTAGGTGATTTTTCTTGCTTAAAAGAATAACAATTTCTATTTGTACTGGTATCTGGAGTCCACTTCAAAATCATAGTTATGACAACTAACACAGTTAGTTAATTTTGCAAGTGCCTTAATTTTTTTAATCCTTTTCTCAATAGGATCTTTAAATTACTCTTACTCGTAACTGTAGCAGTTTTTAGTATCTCCAGTATATAATTAGTAGATTATGAATTTGTGTGATTTGAACTAGTCCATTTAAATGTAACAAGATTTAAAAATTTTGGATTTAGAAATCGCTGCAGTGATCTGGAACTGGCTGAACTTTTACTTTGAGTACACTGTATACCCACACAGCATAAAAGACGACACTTGCAATTTGCTCCCTCACTGTTATTGCCTGAATCTGAGTGCAGCACAATGTGTGTGCAGCAAGGTTCTTCCTGCTGAGAGCTGTACCTCACATCAGATACAGTGTACGCAACAGCCTTGTCACAACACAATGTATAGCTGCAGAAGTATGTGTGAAATGTGACAGAGTAAGTTTCAGGGCTTTTTTGTTAATGCAAAAGAACCCTGTAGGTGTGGTAAGTCTGGCTTGATGCAGAGACGTTCAGTTATTTCTGCCTTTGTCTTTCATAGTTTTGTTTTTTTTATTCTTATTAAAAAAAAAAAAGAGGAACAGCTAAGTGAAGAAGAAAAGTTCTCTGCTTGCTTTAAGTATAGCTACTTGGTAGGTGGAGATTGGAGAGAGGTTTCAAACCTTTGGGTCCTACAGGTGCAGTCTTTTCAGTGCTTCTTAATGTGTTTAAAGTTGACATGGTGATGATGGGTGGTTTTGCATTTGATTGTGTGTGTTTAGGATAACAGAATATCACAGAGTTTTTGAGAGAGCATGCAGGAGTTGTATTACCCTTTTCCTGCTGCTGCTTAATGGTAAAGTGCTAGCTTTCTGCCAAACTTCATTTACTGTTCTTACATCCTTTTCAGAAAGATGGATAACAAGCAGAGGGAGAAGACTGAAAACCTGTATTCCCCTTGAACTAATTACATTAATTACCATAGCCATTCTTCTCACCAGGTTCCAGCTTGCAAATATATTACTCATGAGGAATTGCCTGTTCTTTTTCTACCATTTTTTACCTCTTTGCTCTCTCATGCCTTTGATTCTTCCTGTATTTTTCAAAAAGGATTGGAATGTCAACCTGTAGCCCTGGCAGCAGGGATTTAAAAGGCTGAAAGATGTGCTGTGTAAAACTTATTTTTGTAGATATTCAGTTGTAATGTTTTAGCTTAAGGGGAAGAATCATTTAAGCTGTTTATGATTTTTTGTTCTTTTTTCAGGATCCTTACAGAAGCAGAGATTGATGTGCACCTTGTAGCTCTGGCAGAGAGAGACTAATTAGCATTCCCATTTCCATTGTTTGTGCTTCTGACCCAGGGTGTTTGGTGGAAAGAAAACACTTATTAATGGCTTTAGATTATGGGTGGAAAAGTGTTCACTGTATGATGTATTTTACTCTGTACAAATAAACCAGAGGGTTTTGAAATACTTGGTGTCTCCTTTTAATGTTTTTTACCTTTCAGTTCCATGAAATACTCATCAAAATACTTGATAACTTGGAATGTTTCTTTGATGATTGCTTGCATTTTAGTTGTTTCTTAAGATGAATTTTACACTCTATGCTGTACTTTTCATCTGAGCTATTTGGCTCCTGGTGTAAAGTTTTATGTTGGATTATGTGGGGTGTATGTCTTGATAATTCTTACATTTACATATATTCTCTTCTTGCCTTGTTTTTGAAAAGCTTATAATGTTACTAGTTTAACTGTGGGGAGATTACAAATACCTTAATATTTGCTCAGGTTTGTGTGAGGGTATAGGACAAAAGTTGAAGGAAAAAACTGTGATTCCCAGTGGATTCCTTTAGACTGACTTGAGGTGCAGGTAGTGAATTTAACAGACATCTACTATAACTAAACATCTCTGAAGCTAACATTTATTTAGGGGAACAGATTCTATATGCAGTGTACTTCGGGATTTTGGCTATTTGTCATCTACCTGGTTTTGAGGCTTTGGGCAGTGCCAGAAACAATGTTGGGGGTGGATGGACAATCCATCCATGATAGGTGAAGTCCATCAACAAGAATGTCTCTGGGAAGCAATTTCCCTTGCTCCTTCAGAGGTTCTGGGTTAGGAGAAAAGAGAATTCTGCAAAAACTTGAGTCAAGGTGAAGAAAAATGCAAGTTTGTTTTGCTGCAATTGGAAAGCTTTCAGCCTCACCAGCAAAAAGGGAGATGTTCTCCCTTTGAGGGAGAAGGGGATCATAGAATCATAGAATGGTTTGGGTTGGAAGGGACCTCTGGAGGTCATCTAGTCCAACCCCCCTGCAGTGGGCAGGGACATCCCCAACTAGATCAGCTTGCCCATAGCCCTGTCAAGCCTCACCTTGAATGCTTCCAGGGATGGGGCCTCAACTACCTCCCTGGGCAACCTGTTCCAGTATTTCACCACCCTCATGGTGAGGAACTTCTTTCTAATATCCAGTCTAAATCTACTCTTCTCCAATTTAAAACCATTGCCTCTTGTCCTTTCACTCCAGGCCTTTGTGAACAGGCCCTCTACAGCCTTCTTGTAAGTTCCTTTTAGGTACTGGAAAGTCACAAGTAGGACCCCCAAAGTCTTCTCTTCTCCAGGCTGAACAATCCCAGCTCCCTCAGCCTGTCTTCATAGGAGAGGTGTTCCACCCCCTGATCATTCTTGTGGCCCTCCTCTGGACCTGCTCCATCAGGCCCATGTCCTTTCTGTATTGAGGGCTCCAGAACTGGGCATAGTATTCCAGATGAGGTCCCACCAGAGCAGAATAAAGTGGCAGAATCACCTCTCTCGATCTGCTAGCCACGCTTCTTTTGATGCAGCCCAGGATGCCATTGGCCGCCTGGGGCTGCCAGCGTGCACTGTTTGCTCATGCCCAGCTTCTCATCCACCAGCACACCCAAGTCCTTTTCTGCAGAGCTGCTCTCTATCTACTCCCCCAGCCTGTATTGATAGTGGGGATTGTTCTGACCCAGGTGTAGGACCTTGCACTTGGTCTTTTTGAAGCTCATGAGGTTCACCTGGGCCCACCTCTCCAGCTTGTCCAGGTCCTTCTGGATGAGGAGAAGGGGAAGATTACCAGGCATTTTTAGCTATTGGGTAGACATTTGTCTATTCCATGTTTGTTATTCCATGCTAATATGGTTTAGCTCCTTGCCTCCATTCCTCTGCCATGCTATTCCTATATTGGCTTTAATTACACAAAAATTCTCTTTATTGAATTTATTTTTTTTATACCTTTGGGGAAGGCCTCCTAAGTCATCAGAAACTGGAATTGCTTAATTTTTTCTTTTTGCTTTACAGTTAAAGCCCTTTGAATGTGTACTTTTCAAGTCTATTGTAGTAAAGAAGGTTCAATTCTGTGTTTGGTGGTTTTAATAAAATACAGTGCTAACCTTATGTGATAACTGAGTTGAGGAGATTCAGATGTGCTGTGAATTGTTGACTTGACAAAGCTTACTGAATTTCCATTAGGCCTCCAAATTGTAGCTTCCCACATGACAGATACAGGCACAGTCTGAAAATCACTTGGGGTTTCCTGTGGCCCCTGGTGCAGTAACTGCTGACAGCAGAGGGAGCATTAAACTCATTGCCCATGATAAAGTGTGGGGAGTGATACCCATGTTCCTATAATCCTTGTATGGGTAGGATGAGCTCATTAGCCTTCTGGCAGTCATCCTAGGAGAAGGACAACTCTGATTCCAAACCTGGGCAGATGGAGCTCGTTTAGCCCTGTAAGGCCTTCCATCTAAGAGGTTAAACCTCCGTCCTAAGGACTTCGCTGCCAGCGTCCAAGCTTGCTAGGCCCTGGCAGATGAACCTTAGGACTAAAGGGTGGGTCCAGCTGTGCGCATGCTGTGTCTCACCTTAAAAAAATCCATAGCGCAGGCTCGAGGGTGCTATCCGCTATCCTCTTTTTATCAGTGCGCTTGTAAAAGGCGCTGATGAGGAGTGTGGATGAAGCCCTCCCTGGATCTTCATTTGCGAAGCATAGCCATGACGATGACATGTCAGATAGCATAGTATAGATTATAAGATGAACCCATCCTTGCTACTCATTTTGAGTTGGTTATCTGAGAATTCTGTGTGGCTTTGTGCAACAATTGGCAGAACAAATACTAACGGCATATTTGGAAAGGTCTGTGTTGTTCCAAGTGACAGCTGAGTTTCTGAAACTTCCTAGGACCTTTTTTCGTAATACTTCGGTTGTATAACAACCTGGAATTTGAGTAACTTACGTCGTTGATTACTCTTCCATAAAATATAGTCCACTGATACTTTGTTCTTGATCAGCTTTAATTATATATATAAAACTTAACTAATGACTTCTTGAACAAAATAAATTAAAAGGAGAATGATGATCAGGGAGCCATATTACTAAAGCACATTTTCATACTGTTTAGTATTAAGCCTCCCTACAACATCTTTAATTCTGGATTTTGGAGCCTGTATGTGATTATATAACTCAGGTGGTGGTTCTGAGAGCAATGGGTATTTGTTCATACCTTACACTTTTGTAATGCAGAACATCCCATCTTGTGTTTGGAGATGATGAAATAAGCTGTCTACAATATATTAGCTGGGAGTGTTGCCTTTTTTAATAAGCAAAGTTAAAATTACAGCAACTGGAATGAAATTTTTGCAAATATTTTGGCCTGGAGTGAAAGTTCATGGTTTTCTTTTCATGTTCATGATGGGGATTTTCTTTTTCAGTCAAAGCTTTTTGTTATTTAAGATGAGGCTGCACAGACGGGGATACCTGATCGGATGGGAAAACCCCACATATTACATGTGCATGTGATCACATTCCTTACACTCTGGAGCAGATAGCACCTGCAACCAAACTGTACCAGCTGTAGCTGGTGTTGCACTGTACTGCTGTCACCTGCTGTTCCAAGCCTGGCCCTTGCAGAGAAACTAGAGCATGCATGATATGACCCTGACACTTCTGATTTGGGTAGAGCTTATCAAGAGTGATACCAGCCTTAGGCTCACTCCATGTATTTGTTATTTTTTGTGCCGGTGCTGAAAACTCAGGTAGATGCAGTTACAGTGTAAATGCATGAGTAGTTAAACAGGAATAGAATCAAGTCTTACTTGCATACTAGACCCAGATCAGTGTTACTTGCACTAAAATTGCACAGCCTTGTGACTGTGTCAATGTTATTTTCCCAGTGTTCTTTATGTGTGCTGTAAAGTGTAAGGATGCAAATGGCAAGTACGTGCTTAGGTAAATCGGTATTTATTGGACTCTGAAAAGCAACTTAATTTCTCATGAGCAACCCCTCTAACTCCCAGGGATGGCCCAGAAGCAGTCATGGCGTGTACTGTAGACAGAAATAGCTCAATAGGGAGTCTTAATGTAAATGTCTGTAGGTTATCAGGAGCTGTCTTACTGTATTTATCCTGGAGACAAAAGGTGTTAAGGCAGGCAGTAATGAGCCTCGCAAGGACTTCAGGTACTTAAATGCAACGTGTGGTACTGAATCAAGTTGTAATGCACAGTGTTTAGACATACCTTTTCACTGTAAAACCTTCAGTGATGGCAGTCTAAGCATAGAGAAACATGGAGACTTCAGCTGGGGCGAGTATATGTAGATATGTAGCAGCAATTTTAATGACATGAGATAATATGCTACATTCTTCTCTACCTTGTCTGTTCTGTTTCTCATTAAGCGATGTACAGGTGTACCAAATGTATTTTGGTTCATTACACATTGTTGGAAGTTAGATGAAAGAACTAGATCTGTAGCTTGCTGGAAAAAAAACAACCACTTTCCCATTTTTTCCTTTACACAGAAGCAAAATCTGCTATTTTGAGTTCTGCAAAACAGCAGGCATATTGGCTCATGGGATCAAGTTTTGTGAAGTGTATCCATGACAGTATTCATATTTTCTTCTAGAAAAAAACCTTACACTACCAGGGTAATAACAGTAGGAGCATTGCTTTTCATTTTGTAATGAGGTTTTGGGTGGTTGTTTTTTTTTTTAAGATGGGAAGTTCTTAAATTGTCATAGCTTGTTCCAGCCAGTTCTTGGTAGTAACAATTTGTTCTGTTCTCTTGTTTTGCTATAACCCAAACTATTTGGAAACAATGCAAGACATCCTGTAGTTCAGGATCTGTTGGAACAGTGAACTTAAACCTCACATGCCCAAACTAAAACAAGGATCATCACATGCTTTTGGAAAGCTGCTTAAAATAGTGTCTGGATTTTGTTTATCATTCTCACATTAAAAAAAAAACCCCAAACTCCAACATTTTCTCCTGTCCTTTTTACTATGTACATATAAACTTGAATTTCTTAAATGACTGTCATAAACCTCAGTTATTGGCAGTATTTCTGTTGCTCACCAAGCTTATCTTAGCACAGTAATTTTTTCTCTAGTGATAATCTTACCTGTGTCACCATCATCCATGGAAACTGCTGCAATGTTAAATATGGGAACTGTAATGTACTTGACTGTAAACCTGGTGAATGAATAGACCCAGCCTTTCATTAAGTCAAAATCCAGCTAACTGCATTTGACTGAATTGAGTCATCTATGAAGAACTATGTGCTTCCATTTTTTGGGTTAGTATTTTTCTCCTTATCTTTTTTAGAGCCTGTCAGCTGTAGCTGAGCTTCCCAATGCTGCAGATGCACCACACAGCCTTGCTATGTAACTCACTGTGGCTTAGCTGGTATGTATGTTGAACCACAAGCCTCTAGAATAATGTTTTCTAGCTAAGGCTTCAGCGGCATAGTATGCAGTGCAGATTAGGGGACACAACCTGAGCTGCAAATTTTTTTGTCAGCAAATTATATACGTTTTCTCTCCTAGTAAACTGCCTCTTGTGACACCGACTGGGATAGAGAGCTGGGAACATAAGATGTTTCATTCTTTATAGGACTCTTTAGACTAAAAAGCAACCTTCTCTCTAGTTAGTCAAACTTAGTAGTTGTGGGTGGAGAAACGTGGCATGAATGTGCACAGACTGAGATTGCATGATCAGGAACAGGGATGCCTGTTGGTGACATCTGATGTTGCCATAATGTTTGCAGGTACACTTGCTGTCCCTGTTTTGTTTCCATCTCTTTCTGCCTTCTTCCTTCAGCCAGCAGTGGTGTTAATTTACATTTGTAATGAGCCATTCTGTTTACTAAACTGAGGGAAAACATTGTTTAGTTTGGTTCAGTTCTCTGTTGGATTATTGACCCTAATCGGTTCACTGTAGGGTCAAATTGGCCATAGTACTGACACGAAGGAAGGAAGCAGGAAATGGGATTGCACTGCCTTTGGTTTAAGATGCTGTAGAATATACAGCCTGCATTACTGAAGGAGCAGGAGTATCCATAGTTCATTATCCTCTTGACTACTCTTTGATTTAAACCTATATGATGATAGCTGGTCCACCAAAGTGGTATTTGCCTCTCTTGGCAGGTTTCATTTGAGCAGCATCAAGACTACCCCCTTCTAGTCTGAAGGTTTCTCTGGGGACAGTGCTGTTACAGAAGATTCTCCCTGGTTCCTCTACTCCTATACCTATTTTGTAGTCCAGCAATTTCTAGGGCTACCCAACTTGGAAACAAGTCCATGTTTAAAAAAAAAATTAAAAACAAATTTAAAAATCCATCCAGAGAAGCAGCATTAACTCAGTGTGGACAGAGGCTTAATCATGCCTCTGGTCCTGCAATAGTAGTAGCAGTACAGGGGGCAGTGCAGTGCAGGACAGAATCCACAAGCAAGGTCCAGTTAAACTAGTGATGCATCTGAAAGGAGCAGCAGTCAAAATCCTCACTTAAAGCAAGTATTTTCCTTGGAAAGAGGGAGGATATTGATTCTCTAAATCTGTCAAAGCCTCCTTTCTGGAATCTGACTGGCAGACCTGTGTAGCCAGTCAAGCAGCAGGTCTCTCTGGGCAGTGCAGCTTTAGAGTGTCTAGGAAGGTAGAGCTTCCAACAAGGTGTCAAGAAAACATGCAGCAAGTTGTCTGCCAAGGGGGACAAATGCTTGGATTGGGTTTTGTCAGAAGTGGAATGGGCAGTGTTGCTTTCATTGCCTTTTCCATCTGTTCCTTAAACCACTTGTAGCTGTGAATACCTTTAGGGTGTTGTGAAGAAATAAATATATTTGCATTGAATGTTAACCTAGTTTCAGCTAACAGTATTTGGAAATGCTTGCTGACAGAAAAAAGGGTTCTCAATGAAGGATGTGGTGAGCCTTGAAAAGAGGCTACCAGCTTAGCTTGGTTACTCACTATCCCTAAAGGTGACAGAATGTCCCCTTGAAGAGTCTGGAGGATTGGTGTTGAGGTTAGCAGAAGGGATGGGACAGAAAAGAGGGGGTTTGGTGATGACGGGGAATGTTGACTGACTTGCTGCAACATAGTGGCAAGTTGCCTGAACTCTCAGTTGCTGGTAAGTTTCTCAGCCTGTGGCTCTGACTTGTATGTATCTGCACACATAAAATATTTGTTGAATAGTTAGAAGATGAGGTGATGAAATCCTTATTCTTCTCTTCAGGAGAAGTTTCCATTACTAACCTCTCTTACCTGGTAGCAAACCAAGTAAATAAATTATAAAATAGTGCAAGAATTAGCTTTGTAAGTGCAAAATTGTTATATTCCTTGAGTGACAACAGTACTCACCAGGAAGTCATTTTTTTTTAACTTTTTTCCTACTTTGAGTGCTTTGCACTGACACCTACATCTTTCTCACTCCAACACAGGAAACAGACCTTAACATCTATGTAGATAGTTCAGCAGGGAACATCTGCCTGAAGTGCAGTAATGGTCCATAAATTCAAAGGCAAGAGTTACAGAATATGGGCTGCAAGGGGGCAAGCAAACCCAGCCCAAATGTTGTGAATGTTCTGGCATCCAGGTGAGCATTTTGGTGGTCTGAAAAAGGGCATAAGGCTGTCAAGAAGAGGAAGATAACAAAAAGAATTAGTGATAAGTAGCATTACAAGTGGTCTGTATTACAGGAATGAAGTAGCAAAGGTCCTTTCCCTTCAATTTTAAGACAGAGATTTAGTTATTAATAGAGCAAAAGAGGATAAAATGGATTTTTCTGCTATCTGATGCTAGACCTATTGACAAATGAATGTCTGTGCAGTGCATTCAGCAGCAGGATGATTGAGAAACTGCTTCTGTTGATGAAGCACATATTTGCAAAATGATGTTATGGTCCTTATTTCAAATGCAGATATTAATGAGTATGTGAAGCTTTTCCACTTTGGTAGCAAATCAAAACCCATGCCATCACAATATATGAACACTTGTGCTTTGAAACAAGAATCAACGTGCGTGGATAGACACATGCTGTAATCCAGCTCTGCTGGGAGCGTGGAGATTTCAAAAGGGCTGGCAAGGCCAAGGTATGCTGCAAGAGCAGAGCGGGCAAAGGGATTTATTTCAGCTTCTAGGCTCAGGTTTGCTGTGTTTGCCTCTTGGCATGATCAAGCAAGGGTGCAGGTCCACAGCATCTTTACCAGATGAAAGTCGGAAACAGCTGCTTTCAGTCACTGTGTGGCTGCACACCATGCCGTGTGCCAGCAATGGTATACATGTGGTTGCAAACTGACCCAGTTCAGGGAGTCCGTCTGGACCAGTTCTTGTCCCTTTTTCACTACAGGATTAACTTTTGTCTGGCTCAGCTACTGGCTCACCATGCAGTTGCATGAGCTCCAGTGCTTTTAGAAGGGAGAGGATGAGATCTTCTGGAAACAGGGAGGGTAAGACCAAGTTTAGCACATGCTGATGTTTTATCATCCTGTCAGAGTACAAAAAGCACACCCTTCGATTTGGTACTGCCACATACTGTGGATTGCCATGGTTACATTTTGTTGGTGTTTTAAACCGTTTTGAAATGGGTCATTACCTAGGAGAATAAACAATTGCTCTTTGCCAACTTCATGCATGTTGCTAGCTCATGGCACTCTCCAGCAGAAGTACAATCCTCCAGATGGTATTTCAGCCTGCTCTGCAGGTACCTACTCATTCATAGCCATACAAAGAGTGTGGAACTCTTGATGTGTGTGTGTCTTTTAGTTTTGTGTAAAAGGGGTGGTTGAAAGGGCTGGATTTAAGAGGTGCAGTTACTGTCTGGAATCACTCCTGCTGGTGAAAGGCTTGAGCTCTGTTCTTGACAACTACCATGGAGTTGCTAAGACAGGTTAGCTGTGCTGGCTAATATGTTGTTGCTTGCTGGCTAATATGTTGTTGCTTGCTGTCTTGTAATGTTCTGCCTCCGATTTGCCTTCAGAAATTTTGTTTCACGTAAGTAAATAAAATAAAGCAAACATCTTTAAGTACACCTATGCTGAAAGATACACGTTTAACACAACCTCAGTATTTGCAGTAACTGTGAATAAAACCTGGGCACTTAGTTTTGCACATCTGTTGATTTATTTTTTTAGAGCTGGGAAAGAAGACAGTGTTGTCCTCAGTAAGCAGGGCCATGTGAGGATAGCCAAGCTAGAGAGGAAGCCAGCCCAAGCACCACTATGCTCTTGTGAGCCTTGTGCCACGGGCTGTGGGAGAGGATTCAGAAGTGTGTTTAAATATAGTTATGGCAGAACCTGCTTGTCTTGTTTCAGCTGGATCTGTGCTTCAGAATTTTGATTAAAAATATCCTTGTGTGGTGCAGTCTCAGCTATGATAGCACTGATAGTCTCCATCAGGCTTTGAGTGCTGCCAGCTAACCCTGCTGCAGGCAGTTCTGCAAGGCACAGTGGTTAGCTGGCTCCGGCACAGCCACAGCATCACACCCCAGCTGGCTTCGGAGGAGCCCTTTGCCACTGTTAACTGTGAGAAATAATGCCACCCTTCTCTCTTTCCTCTTCTTAATTATAAGTAGTTATTATTATTTGAGCCATTTTTTATGTGTTTAGAGAGTGGTCTCATGCAAACCAACAAACTTCTGTAAACTGCTCCTGTTTTCAGGTGTCTTTAAAATCATTTATGCCCAGGTCACAGATGTACTTTTTGATCTGAGAGGAGGGATTAGTGTACTTTTTTGGAGACAAAATTGACAAGTTCTGCAGGAATTAAGTTATACAATACCAGGATAAGGATAGTTTCAAATTTGTCAAATCGATGCTTATCCTAGTCCTGTCTCCTCCCAACTTCCATACACTTAGCAGTTAATTACTCTTCTACTGAACTGTAAACAGCAGAAAAATTCAAGGCAATTTTACCCACACCCAGCTGCTCCAAGGCCCACCCTGAAAGAAGCAGTGAAAACCTGTGCTTGTTTTTGTTGGTACCACACCTACGGCACAGGGCTCCACCCTGGAGGGAATTCCCACGCTGGGTAATTGCACTGCAGCAATACTGCCAAGTATTCAACAAGCCCAGATTGCAGATCCTGTAAATAAGGTAAAAATCTGTATGAATGCACATGGCCTCTTCAGAATTCTTTCCCTCTCTGAAGATTTTTTTCTGTCGGTCCAGACAGATATCATGGCCTTTGCAACAGGGGCAGTGTGGTTTGGGGCTTTTTTTTCCTGTTGTTGTTTTTTTTTTTATTATTTATTTTATTGCAAACAGTGACTAATGGGTTTTCCTCTGCTAAGACTAGAATGGTCTCATCTATGCTTTCATCTCTTGTGGCCAGATGGGCAGTAACATCTTTCCACCCAGGGGCTGTGGGTCAAACCTAATTGTGTTTGAAATTCTACAGTGCAGATAATGGCTTCACAACAAAATTCCCTGCTGCTTAGCTCCTGCATCTGAGTGCTTAAATTTAGGGACTGGCCTATTCAATAAGCTGTGTAAAAAGTCCTGCTAGGACCAAATTAAAAGACAAATTAGAGTCAGAGGGTGTGAAGGGGGAGATGTTGCAGGCTGTGTGGGGATGGTGCAGCTTATCTGTGCCCAGGCATGCATATACACATGCATGCCACCTCACACTCCCCTCTGAGCCACAGAACATGACATACTCCCACTAAAGATGGGAGGGCACTCAATAATCCCAGCTGTCCTGCAGCATGGTGGGAAAAGAGATGCTGGGAAGGAATGGTGGGTGCAATGCTTGCTGCTGCGGAGCACTGGTAGGGTGTAGGTGAATGCAGCTCATGGGTCAATCTGACTTTCCCCAGCATCAGGCATCAGTCCTAGCCCTGCCAGCAGTGTTTTGTAGTGTCAGCAGGTCCACAAGAAAATGAGTGAGGAGGTTGTGTGCTTTGTGTGGATCTCACAGCTTACAGGGTCCCACCTAGTTTACATGGCCCAGCCAGGTGATTGCCATGGACTGCCCTGGGGTGGAGAAACTGCCACGGACTGGGATCTGAGTTACTGTCTCAAGGAAGGAGAAGTAGAAGTACCAAAACTCCCTCCTAGTTTCTCTGTTCCCAGACTTTTCCTCCATTCAAAAGTATCATGTGTGAAGACAGTGTTGCAGTCTGGGAAACCCCTCTCTTGCACGGTTTCCTTCCTCCTTTCTTCTTCCTAAAACACAGTGGCTTTGTCATTACACAACCACAGTGTCCACTGAGCAAGAAGAGGAGACAGCACTCAGTGCTGCTCCATTCATGACAGTCTCTCCAGACTCACCTCCCCAGGAGACCCTTCTGGTACAAGGAGGAGGAAGGGTTTCTTCTTTTATCCTCAACCTTTTTTTTGTAAGGAGAGCAGATAGTGCTTGCAGGCACATGCAGCTTTCAAAACATTTTTGGCTGAAATGTTCCTGGTTTTAAGCAGATAAGGAGTAAAAGAAAACAAATGCAGCATGCAAACAGAGAAGAGGTGCTGTACGACCAGGACTTACAGAGCTTTTTACTTCAGTAGAAATATCTTTTTCACAAAGAGGAAAATCTTTTCAGGTCCTTCAAGCCTGCTTAGTCAGCCACAGGGTCTGGGGAATTAGGGGCTATGATCACATTGGACTTCAAACTTTGGTTGTCCTCACCCTGCTATCATCAGGACAGGGACCAGATATTACCAAGGACTGTATAAAGTTGTTCACCATGCTGTAATGCATTTGCTGCTCATCTGGAGGTCAGGGATTCTTTACTAGCTGCTGAAGGGAAGCTGGCTTAGCCACAGTGCTGATTACCTTCCTTTAGAAATCCCTCTGAGGAGAAGCTGAGTAAGCTGAACCAGTGGATGCTGAGGGTAGAGCAGTGTTTTTCCTACTAAAGCAGCTGCAGCCACATACAACCATGCAGAAGAAAAAGAAAAAAACAAAACCAAACAAACAAAAAAACCCACCTCGCAACCAAACAACTGGGGGGGGAGGGGGGAAGGAAGGGAAAATGTGCGTAGGGAGATGTTCTTTCACCATGTAGGTCTCTTGCTGTGTTCAGTTGCAAGGTGAAGCTGGCTGATGGAATGAGAGGAATGCACCTTTCTTCATATGAGGACTGTTGCACATCCACCCTGCAGTGCCTGTGGACTTGGTTTTCATCCTTTTTTCCTAACTAACCAATCTGACTTTTATATGTGTGCATTGTCCACCCCATTCCTGCAGGCTTGCCAGAAACATCCTCAAGCACTTCTTCCTCTGGGCAAATGAGGAGCAGGAGCAAGGAAGACCCCAAGTGACACTTGGATTAGGGGAAAACATCTCAGCTTGTGCAGTTAAATGGGACTAGAATGGGGAATACAACCATTTGTCACTGACCTGTTCAGCATGTAGCCCTCTGAGTCTGTACACTCAATGGAAATCAGGCAATGTTTTCCACTTAAATCCCTATGCAAGTGGGTGAAAAGAACCCTAGGAAAATGGGTATGAATCAGAACACGGCATAAGGCACTTTATGTGCCTTACTGTGCTGCGTGGTATTTTCCCTGCCACCACCTGCCTGGGAACACCTCGGGGCAGTGAGCTACAGGAGCATCCTGGCACCAACCAAGTGCTGCAGGGCCTGTCTTAGTGTGTCTGAGTGTGGCAGAGGACAGTGCCTACCTGTGCTAGGGAAGTGAGAAAAGCTTTAATAAGATCTGTCAGGTGTAAAATATGTTTGCTTTGGTCTGGGTGATTCCCCAGAAAACCACAGTCCAGGTCAAATAGGTGGCTCAGAGCTGGTGCTGGCACAGCTCCACTGCCCAGCCTTCCACAGGAGCCACGACAGCAGCCTCTCCCTCCCACACCTGCAGCGACCAAGCACCCCTAAAGAAAGAAGAGAGTTTGAGAAAAGAAAGATGATCCTCCTGGCTGCTCCCAAGCCCACTAGAAAGCCCTACCTTCTCCCCAGCATGTCCTGTCAAGGAACTTTCCCTGTGGGGCATGGAAAAGCAGCTTTCTTCCAAACCCAAGATCAGAAGTTTGTCTTTGCAGGTTACCACAGGAAACACTCCACTTTCTGAGCAAAAACACTAAAAAGAAAGCATCTGAGTGGCACACCCATTTGCAGTGAAATCCACATCAGCTCGATCCAGGGGTAATTTTGCTTTAAGGATAGCGATTTCAGGCAATATCTTCATCTGTATCTCTCTTCCCTGATCTGCTTTGGTTGCCTGACAATTCCCTTCCCCCAACGCTCAGAGTTTCTGCAAGTTTCTTTGCTTCTGCCCCCAATTCTGGCCCTCACTGTGTTGTCTTCCTGGATTCTCACAGATGCTGCGGCTAACGTCATATAGTTACCATCCAAACCAGGATTAGTCTGGCTGCCCTGAGGCAGTTCCACACTGGCATCTGTTTTTTGTTTCTCTGAAGGGGGATCCTCTCCTACTTCAGGGGTTGGATCTTTCCTTTCACAGTTCTTCTGCAGTGCCTCTGCTCAGTGCAGCACATCACCAGTTATGATGGTTTCAAGAGAAATCCATGCTGTAGCTCTCTGCCTTCGAAGTAAATGGAAGAAAGAAGAGCAGTGACAGTTCCCAGCCATGAGATACAGCATGCATGAAGCAGAGAAGAAAGATCAGCTCAAACACGTGCTGTGCTGGCTTAGCTAATTAGAGTGGAAGTGGTGAAACCCTCCTTGATGAGTAGCAGCAGGTCATGAGAGCTGAGTCACCAAGACACCTATCTGTCAGCAGGTGATTTGGGAAATGTCAGCCATCTCTCAGAAAACCTGCACATGTGATGGCACATCACAGGTGTTCAAAGGGACCAGATTTAGCAGAGCACATTATTGAGGCGACAGGAGAGTGGCTGTCACAACCACAGTTAACACAAGGAGCAAAGGGATTTCTGTATATGGCAAAGTACAGATACTTTTACTTTCAGTGCTGGTTTTGTTTATACAGGCTGGGTGTAGGCAGGAACCCCACCAAAACAAGTTTGCAGAAGGAACATTTCATTTGTGGAAGGAACCTGGAATTTCCCAAGGTGAGAGCAGCAGGTTTAACTGATTGTGCTTCCACTGAACACCTGGCATCATTTCCAGTGCCCCACCTCAGCCATTCCAGCTCTCTTGCAGGCTGAAAAGGGCTCTGGCTCCTCTAGCTGATGGCCAGCCCTGGAGCTTAGCACCCATCTATGTGGTGCTAGACCTGTTTTCAAGCTGAGCCCTGGTATATGAGCAGAGGCAACACCTGCATATTGGGACACCTGTGCTGTTCCTATGCTCTCCAAAGTGAGGCACAGTGGCCTGGGGGGCGATGGAGGCTGGAGATTGATGTTACCAGTCATACTGGTGAAACACTGAGAGCCAGTACTCTTCTCCTAATTTCCATTATTTTCTCTATTTGAATAAGGCAGTCACTTGGTCATGCAAGCTGACATTTTGCCTGGCAGTTTCTTATAGTAGCCTCATCTATCAGTACGTCCAACCTCCATTTCTTGGTGTCCTCCTAGCCTTGAGGGGTGCCCTCTCCTACCTCTGGACCTGCTCTGTATTCCCAGGCATTTGCAGGCACTGGCATTTCCTGCTCATTCCCAATGTTAACCCCTCAGGGCCCTCCCTGTCTTTTTATACAGAAGCTGCACAAACTTCACTTCGTTCCTCTGGGCTCTCCTCTTTGCCTGCTGCTAGGAAGGGATGCTGCTGCTGCCCACCTTGGTAATTTAGTGGATTTCTAGGACATGTTTCCTGCATGCATTGGGCCACAAGCACTTTTGTTCCTCTGGACCTGACTCTGAATGAGGTTTTCAATTTTCCTGCTCTCATTCAACCCTTCTACTGGAGGTGGCTCCCCCTCAGATGGCTGGTAGAGTAATTAGAGTGAAGTTCCTTCCCTGTGTTAGCTTTAGGCAAAATTATATAGGTTAATTTAAACTCATTTAAGCCATCCCAGCTGGTTCTGTCTGAATTGAACTAGGGGAAAGCTCACGCAATCCTTGCTGCCAGCTGCAGTATAGGTACTGTGGTGGCCAGGCAGACCAGGGTCATCAGCAATTCCACTAGCAAAGCTGGGGCTGAAGCAAGCCCTGTCTTGGTGTTGCACTTCTTTACAAGGGGCCAAAACCAACAAACGAGCCCTGTGTTAAATAGAGCTACTAGTCAGCTGGAAACACTGAGCACAGGTTCTGCCCCAAGATCTGCCTCTCTTAACACCCAGACTCAGCTGTAGGTGAGTTTCCTAGGGTCTGGTGTGAACATTGCTGCTCTTTCAGAGCCTTTCTCTTTCCCTCCTGAAATATGCTGAAGGTAACAGTCTCCTAGGTGAACATAACAAACTTCCAGCTTTTCTCAGCCCAAGGGAAGCTGGGCACATCTCCACAGAAGATAAACCCTGGCCCTTGGGATGGAGAGAGAAGAGGGTACATGCTGTTTCCTCACCTTTCCTAATGACAGGGATTCAGGGTGGTGGTGTAGGACCAGAAGCAGGGTGTGCAAGAGTCTGGGACTAGGGGGCTTGGGAGGGAGGGAAGATCTAGCAGTCCTTCCTGCCAGATGAGTGCATGCAATGTCCACTGAAAGGTCCTTGGGTGAGACATGCACCCATGAAGACACCTGGATGCTTGGATACTTCCAAGCCAAGCAGAAGGAAGCCACTAGTGAGCTGTACACATTGCAGGGGGCAGGGAGCTGGAGTCATAGACCACCAGCATCCTGATTTAGGGTTTTAAATCTCTTCTAGGATCTGTGCCCAAGTGCTGATCTCTGTTATACTACTAGAGCACAAGTAGTTTTTCCTGAAGCCAGGACATAATAGCTGCTATATTTCTGTGGCACTTCAGATTACACTTCTGTAGGCACTGTATCATCAGCTCCATCTGGGATTGGATTATACTGCTATTAATTCTTTTGCTTCTGGGTAGTTAAGTTAGTCACCAACATGGACAGAAGCATCTCCCTGCACAGATGTGCAGTATTAGCTCCCTAGGAGCCGAAGAGATGACAAGGTTATACTACAGCATTTCCAGCACTGATCATGGTTGAAGATCACATGCTGGACTGGAAAGACCTCTGGGTTGGTGATAGTGATGGCCTTATTAAGTGTCAAACTTAGGCTGTTGCTCAATGAGCAATGAGAAGTTTTTTTCATGTAACCCAGTGTTGTTGACACAGCCTGAAATAG
This sequence comes from Bucco capensis, assembly GCA_013396975.1. Lineage (NCBI taxonomy): Eukaryota > Metazoa > Chordata > Aves > Piciformes > Bucconidae > Bucco > Bucco capensis. The sequence goes on from VWZO01002045.1 coordinate 31,160, forward strand.
CCTGGCTGGCAAATAAACTGCAGTGCAGCGAGCAACACGAGCAGCTCCCTCGGTGGCTCTGTGTGCACCCAAGGCTGATTGTTTCCAGCATAAATTATGGGTTTGCTCAACTCTGAGGGCAAGGCCTCTGTTTTGTAGTGTAAGAAAACATGAGCTCAGATTGCCTCAAGCACAGCTTTAATTCTCATATTGCACAAGGACTCAGCAAGCGCGTGCAGCTACTGCAGCGCCTGCCAGAGAGACGTGCTGGGGCCGACGGAGAAGAGCGACCTTGGAAGCTGTCAGGATGTCCTGGATGCCAAAGATGTTGTTGCAAAATCATCTGCTGGGGGCTTCCCTGTTCATGTAACTTCTGATACCGCCTTCCTGCAGAGCTGTCTCTGGTGGCCAGTTGAGGTTGCCAGCTCCTTCAGCAAAGTTTCTAGGAACCGACTTGCTTGTCCCCTTCAAGCTGCTAAATCCAATAAAAAAAAAAAAAAAAAAAGAATTCAGTGAGCTGAGAAACCTACTCTGCATGGGGGCTTCTGTGACAAGAGTGCTGGTTGTCAGAAACCAGGGTTGGCGACAGCTGACAGTTCCAGGGTGGTAGTGGGCTGGGAGAAAAAGGGAGAACATTTGGATTAAACCAGCAAAAGCAAACCGTGGAAGCTGTGCCTCCATGTAGGTAGCTCTGCAGCCAGGGTGGGTGCCTGTCTCCAAGCACTGGCATTACTATATGGCTGGAGCATGTCCCTACAGACATCCTGCCAAGAGCTGAATCTAGTTTGATGGCCCATGGTTTAGGGAAGTGACTTTATTTGGGTGATAGAAGGGTTTGGGGGAAGGGGGATTCCCAGTTTCAATTGTCATTTGAATTTGGGTGGCTGCAAACTCATGGCAGCTGAAGAGCAAGCTGTACCAAAATTAATTATAAGCTATGCCATGCATAGCTCTGGCTGCTGAATTAGCGGCAAGATTCTGTCCAAACCAGGGCTCAGAGCAGCCAGGCGTGTGTGTGGGGGGGCATGTGGAAGGGGTCAACAGGGCAGTGCACAGCTCCATCCTTGGATCTGCAGGGAAGGATTCCTCTGACCTTTTCACTGGATGAGATCTACTGAGCACAGACTAGTTACCCCATACCTGTATCATCCCTGGATGTGCTCACTTTTCACCCTTGGAAATTTTTGTCCGTGCTGAAGCTGAGGACTTTGGTGGGCTGACATCAAGCAACCCCGGCAAAACAGCAGCTGTGACTTGTCGCCTGAGTGTTTGGAAATCCTGGACTCTTGATTGCACAAGTGCAGCTGAAGCGCCCTGGCTATACTGCGCACATCATCCTCTTGTGTGGCAGAGATCCCATGCATGCAACCTGCCAAGCTTACCGCATGCACACATCTTCTCCCAGCACAAGTGTCTTTATTTCAGGCCAGGAAACCCCAAACAGAAATAGGGCAACCCCTGCCTACCCAAGCAGCTTTCTGGGATTTCTCCCCAGCAATGCACTGGGTTTTTTTTGAAGCAAACCACGACCCAGCTTGCTTGCAAGGGGTTGCATGCTTTTCTTTGCTACAGAGTCCAAGCCTACTGCTCAGATATGGCCGTTTTGGACAGCTGGCAGAGGCAGACCCTGCAGCATCCTCAACTGCCGGCAGCAGAGGCAAAGGCTGCAGCTCTTGGTTGCTTCGGCAGGGAGTCATGGCTGATGCGCTGGGCTCCCTGCCCCAGATCTTAGCATTTACTTAGGCAGGAGCAGGACGAAGTGGTGGAAGGAGTGTTACTGTGGAGTTCAGCACCCAGATCTTTAGCAGAGTGTTACCTAAGCCTTACTCAAAGCCTGTCTAGATAAAAAAAAAAGGCTGAAGTCTTCTAGCAAGATATCTCCTCCTTTCCTTGCTCTGACTCAAACCAGGGGCTGCACCCATGGGTAGTTGTAGTTATGCATTTTCCAGTAAAAGAGAGAAGAAGCAAAATATTCAAGCTGTTCCCCTCCACTGTCTCTCCTTCATACAGAGAGGTTTTGGCTATCCAGTATTACAGTGTCTCAGATTAAGCCTTGCTCTGTTATCCTAATACAGAAAAGGGACAATCTGGGCTATTCTGAGATCTGCCCCTTTCTATGTGCCTCAGATCAGGGGCATGAAAGGAGAGGCTACAGAGGTCATGCAGAGCACTTTTCACAGCACAGCTCTGCCATGACCTCTGATCCTGATTCACCTCCTTTTCCCTGCTGTGCTGGCCAGCCTGAGGCACCTCTGGCCTTGGCATTCCCCTTTGCTTGCGTAGGCAGCACCTTGCTCCCAGTCCTAGGCACTAAACATGCTCAGTGGACTCCAGCAACCAGGCAGACTTGTGGAAGTGAGGCAATGCAATGCCTACCATTGCCACGCTTATGCCTTTTCAAGGAGCTGGTCTTTTGTCTCCCAGCACCGTATCCCACTGCCCTTATGCAGTGGTACACAGAGAAATGTCCTCTATAAGAGAGACAGAAGAAGAAAATATCCTGTGATTCACTGTCAGGTGGTCCTGATAAACAACACTGCATGGCTCTGCACTTGCTGAGATGTGGTAAACAAATCTCCAAGGAGAAGCTTGAGAGTGCAACAGGCTTTTTCGTTAGATACAGCTAAGTGCAGGGACCGAGCACGCAGCAGGGATGCAAGATGGGGAGGAAACAGGAAGACCTATCACTGATTTCTGCATTTTACTCTCAGAGCAACAGTCATGTTCTCTAGTTCTCTTAAAAAAAAAAAAAGGCAAAGATGATTCGAGCACCATTCCCCAGCTCAGCCTTGAAGCGCTGTTACTGTGACTAAGGCCCTTGCTGCATCATTTCTTTCTCCAACTGATGCTGAGAAGGTGGTAGCAGGGCAAGCTGTGATTAAGTGGAATTTCTCTATGTTGAAAGACGTTTGAGAATGGTCCTGGTGATTAATAAAATGACTTTAGAGACCATAGGAAAATCTGATCCTATAATTTTTTTTCTGAAAGAGCAAAAACCTTTTGAAAGTGTGAGAGCTTAGAGAATGACATTTGCATAGAGTGCCTCTGCCAGCAGGGCTAAGCAAAGGTGAAACTCGCCAGCATGGCAGGGCCCCACCAAGCAAGAAATCCTCCTGAATTTCCATGTAGCTCTGGTTACTGGGGTCCATAGCTTTCTACCTTACCTTACTGCACATCACTGACGGAAGCCTAACTTATTAGGGCCTAAAGCGCACAAGGGACGCCCTGTGCACAGGTGACAGCCCAAATCTTGGCTGTCCCAGCAGACATCAAAGTGGGTACGTTTGCGGCCAGAAGCACCAACTGCTTTAACACTGTAGGTGCTAGTTTTACCAGTTCATGTTCCTTGTGGCTCAGTGGAGGAGGGAACTGGTAGCCCATACTCCCCAGGCAGCTTCACAAAGACCTATTTAAAAGCAGTTTCTGCCCTGGGGAGCTTACAACCCAAAGCCAGGGCAGAGGAGCTGGAGGCCACAAGCCCTGTGCTGGCTGTAACTCCATGTCCTATGGCAGTATTTTGCATCTGCTGGTTTGCAGTCTCCTAAGGTGCATGTGCAGTCTGCCTGGGTGAGGAGTGGCAGAGCTGCACAAGGTGGCAGTGGCTTTGTCTCAGTGAGCAGCAGAGATGAAGCCAGCCCCAAGTACTTTTAAGGAGAGATGATGTTTTATTTTCTTGTTGTCCTCGGTGGTGTTAAGGAGCTGGCTGAGCCCTCCTACGCTGCAGTATACACCACCGAGTATCCTTACCTCAGTTTTCCCCACAGGGGACTTAAAGCATTTGTACTGCAATTATTTTGAGAGGCTAATACCACATTTGGTTAAGCTCACTGCTGTTATTGCAATTCTTAACTTAAATTACTGGCAGTTTGCTAGCAAAAACATTTCCTTCCCTCTTCTTCATTCTTTTAGTGTTGATCAGCCTGTTCTGTCCTGGATTCTTGCTGGGAGGCTTACTCCCAGGACATCTGCAGCCTCATTGGCAGATGCAGGAAGCAAGCAGCTCTTGCAGAGGCCCCTCCTGGGGACTCTCCAAACGGTGCCAGCAGCATATCTGACATTGCGCATAAGATCTGTGAAGTGCTGTGCTGGGGCAGAGGGCTCAACAAGTTGCCAGTCAGCAGAAGGGAGGTGCTCTGAGTCTATGCAGGACCAAGTTCATTAGGTGTATGATTACAGCTGTGCAAGGAATTATTTAGCTGTCAGCAATAAGAGAAAGACACTGGTGTAGCTACTGCACTACATCTGAGAAGAATCATTCTAACTGCAGCTTGATGCAGCTCATGCCACATGCATGCAGTTCAAATCATTTTCTCTTTCTTCCACATTTCTTGCAATGCCAAAGGCAGCTGTGCATGTCAAGTGCTCACTCTTAAGCTCAGATCTCTTCAGTACATGTTTGGGTGATGTCTGAGTAGGAGCTAAAAAAACCCAACAGATACTGATGGGATAAAGTCCCTTACTTCCCAGCCATAAGAGCAGTCAGTCACTGTAGCAAGATCCATGTCAGTCGTAAGTCACAAACATGAAGCTCTTATTGCTGTTCCCAGGGACCAAAGAGCTGAGCGGATTCCTTGCTAAGTCCTTGATGTCTTGCAGATATTTGCATTTACCATTACTGCCTCTTATTCTCACCACCGTTTGATTTAAAAAAAATAGTAAAATGAAATCCCATGCAAAGCAGCTCTGTCACTTTGTACCAGCTTGCACTTTCCTTTCAGAAAAGTCTCCTGGAGGCTGTTGAGAGGTGGTGAGCTCTTGCTGGCTTCAGCAGAGACTGAAAACACACAGTGCCTCTCTGCTTTAACCCCTTAAAGAGTGACATCTGCAGTGTTTGCTCTCATTTTGAAGCATGCTTTCTTCTAATTATCATGATTGCTTACTTCTACTGTTAGTGAATTATGCCGTGAACTCTGCATTTTCACACGCCAGTGACAGACCTGTGAGGTGAAGCAGGACTGTTTTCTGCATGCTTCACTGGTCTCACACATCTTGTCTTTGACTTCCTCCTATGGTTTTCTGAAGCAGGTCCCCAACAACTAACAGGATAGACCTTGGGACACCAGATGCTAGAGTGCTACAGAGATGGGGACAACTCCTGCTCCAACCATGGGCTCTGATATCAGGAGCACTTGTGCCCAACGACCAGCCTCGGATGGGGACTGAGCTGCCATCAGAAGAAAACAGTAACTGCTTTTTGTGTACACAACACTGATTTTTGGGCTAAATGATGATGAAATGTGGTTTAAATTCTGCCCTATCGTTAGGGTGCACTTGACTTTTAATTTACTCTTAAAAGCCCCCTTTGCAATGAGGCCCAGCAGCAATTCATCCTTCTTCACCTTCATCCTTCACTGGGCCGGGTAATAGCCATTTTAAGGCTAAAGCTCTCAGTCTCCTGTGATGCCAGTGGGCAGACATGGGGGAAAGGACACCAAGGGACAGGATCTCTTGTGCTTTGCCAGCACCCTGTGCAGCAGCAGCATCTTCACCTGGCAACCCCAGCTTGGTTGGGAGGACTCCTACCACTTAATGGGAGCCTACACCCAAATAATTTCTTTACTGTCCTCTGAGATAGGACTCAGATGCTCTAGAGATTAGAGCTGAAGATGATAATTTCATGTGCCTTTAAGCAAAATGATTAATAAGGCCACATGGAACTGTCTTTATCCCATGCTTACAGGGAATACGCAATTTATACTGACAGCATTCAAGAGTCTAGCTGTAAACGCAGTGAAGCAGAATGGCTGCAGAGACAAAATTTTTCTTATGCTAATGTTGAGAAGCCATGTGTGATCATGTTTCATGACCAAGGTGCTTACAAGGCAAGGGACCTGCCTCCAGGAAGAAGACACACTGAGCTGCATTTGCTTTATTGCTGAATGAAAGCATCTGCATGCGAAATACCTAACACTCCCTGGGTCATGTGTGCTGGCTTCACGCCTTGGGTTGAATCAGTCTCCAAACATGGACTAAGTCATGGACAAAATGTGTGGCAGCAGGACACTGACTGGGGTCAGAATCAGCATCAGTTTACCTGCCAGAAGATAGATACTTGCCATGGATTGATTTGCAACCCCTAAAATATCAGTGCAAGAATGCCCTTGGGGTGAATTTTGAAAAGATGACCTCCCCTGAGCTGAGTTTTCTTCTTGGTATGTTTAGAGCAGCCAACAGATGGAGTCAATGGGTAGAGGGAGCAGAAAGTATGCATGTGAGGGGGATGGATGCTGTGACAGTGAGAGGCAGCTAAGCAGACCTGAGGGAAGGCTGCTAGCTACAGCGCTAACTAGAGACTTGCCACCAGGCAAGCATGAGGAGTTTAATAGCTATTGTATTGGATGCAAATTTGGGGGGTGGCTTTTGAGAGAATACGTGGTAAGCCTCAGGATCAGAGGTATGCTCAGTTCATATGACTCAGGAGAAGAGTGGGAGAGGATATTCTACTGTGTTGCAATTGTAAAAGCTGAAGAGAAAAATTTTTTTGAGGTGAGTGAGAAAACAAACACCTGAAGTTTCCAATGAGTAAGAAAAAAATGGAACAAATTCTTGTTTTCTGAGTATACAGAAGTAATCTGTTTCACTTGGGAAGTCCTCAAAACAATTTTTATCATATTTTTTTTAAACAATTCATTGTTTCTAACAAACAAAGCAGAGCAAAACATTTCCTTTGCAAGATGGAAAAAAAGGCCCTTTTGAATTCTTCCTCTTGTTCTTTAATTTGAAGCAGAAAATTTGAAGATACTGGCACTCATTCCCAGGACACTACAGTCCAGCTGGGCTTACACACACACAGAGTTGCTATGTGCTTTGCTGAGATGCTCTTCTCTAATTTTGTGCTGTGTGCAAATGAAGTTGGATCCTCTTGTCTTCTACCTCTCAGCACAGCTGGTCTTAGGAAGAGGCTTCTCAGAGCACCGCACCTAGGGAGGCCCAGTCACATTACAGTCTACCTGGGACTGCTCATGGAAGAAAGTCAACAGCAAGTAACCCGCGTTGTTTTGTTTTCCCACTTTGTCTGGACTTCTCTGAAAAGGGAAATGAGGGGTTATCAGTTCCTTTCTCCACAAGTTCCTCAGATGTGGGAGTGGTCATTGATCACCTTGGGATTCAGCCACATGGAGAAGGGAAACTGGCTTTGCATGCCGTCACCCAGGGGCATAAAGACAGTCCTGGCAATAAGTCCTAGCCTTTCCTGTACCTGCTCACCTCATTTCCTCTGCCACAGAGACAGAGGGAACATAAGCCACTCTTCATAATTTTTGAAAGGTCACGGAGTGCAGGAGGGGTGCTTGAAGAACTGGATGAAAGCCAGTGTCACTCCAGTCTTCAAGAAGGGCAAGAAGGAGCACCCAGGAAATTACAGGCCAGTCAGCCTCTTCTCCATCCCTGGAAAGGTGATGGAACAGCTCATTATGGGGTCATCTCTAAGCATATGGAGGAAAAGAAGATTATCAGGAGTGCTTAATAAGGATTCATGCAGAGGAAATCATGCTTGACCAATCTGATAGCCTTCCATGGTAGCATAACTGGCTGGATAGACTCTCAGCCCTTCTCAGCCCAGTACATGCAGAGCTTTGACTGAGACATGGTGTGTCCTTGCCCCACACAGAGAGGAAAAACATCACATGGGTTCTCCCATGCTGCATGAGCGAACACCATGAGCTGTCCTTTAACCCTGGTCAGTGCTCCTCCGGGGGGGCTGCATCTCGCTTGACCCCTGGGCACCCCCCCGTGCAAACAAGGAACTTTGCTGAAGCAGAGCAGCAGCACTCACAGAGATCTTCTGAAGGGCTTTGGGAAACTCCCTCCTCCAAGCTACTGAAATCTAGGGGTAATAATTAACCCAGTTAAGTGTTGTGCTGTGGTTGTAGCTGTGTGCCCTTCATGGGCTGTGTGCATTAAAAATATTTGCGTTTTAAGGCTTTTTCTTGCAGCGCTTTGCACATATTTGCTGGTATTTTGCTTTCAGCTGGAGGGATGAAGAGTTTTCCTTGAAATACATGCAGGAAAATGAATCTGAATTAGCTAAAACTGGGAATGGGTAAAGGATTTAAATTAAAGGAGTGCAGACTTGTTTCTTGAGAGCAGGGAAGCCCCTGGGGCTGGCAGAGGGCAGGCAGGGGGCTGCACTTCTGCTGCTGGAGAGGCAATGGGGACCAGTGCTGTGGGTCATGGCTGCTGCACAGGCCTGCAACTGCAGAAAGGAGGGAGTGGGTTAAACCCAAGCTCTCTTCTGACAGGGACTGGAAAATCCTGTTTGGAAAATTGGACAAGGAGACAGTCTTGGAAAAATCTGAGCACTGGAGCAAGGGGAAGGACAGTCAAACTTACAGGGTGTTGGGGGGAGTTTCTCTTTCAGCCTCTCTGGACTTCAGCTTCTTATGTTATGGCTTGATAAACATTTCAGTGCTCAAAGGGAGCCTTTTGGCCCTGATGTTAATGCTTCAGAGAGCTGCCTGAAAGGATGGGGAGGTGAGAGGTGCCAGAGCTGTGACAGGCGCTTTCTGGAGACAGGGAGAGGCTGTGCAGTAGCCATCCTGGTGGCATGCACTGTCCCAGCTGGCAAGAGTGGACAGAACTTTGCTGCTCCCTCATCCCTTGGGATCCCAGGTAGCTCTTGCTCTCCAGCAAAACACTGGAGCTGGGAGCACAGCAGTGCTGGAAAAACCCTTCCTCCCTCTGAAGTGAGGGCAGGCTTTCATCCAAGGAAGAGGGTACTCCCTGGCATCCCTACACTTTTCTGCAATTCTTTCTTTTAGGAACAACCAGAAGCTTAATTATTTCCACATCTCAGCTTCTGCAGAATAATCATCTGTGCTAAGCTTCCACCCAGTCCAGAAGATTTCCTATTAAAACAATTCATAAGTGATACTTGTACCCTTCCTCATATCATAGTGTCATTCCTCAGTTTTTTTTGCTGATTTCTCCTTTTCCTTTCCTTAGTCAATCATCTTGCTCACCCAAATCTGAACTGAAGCTGTGGAGCAAAGCTAGCAGCAGTCAGGCTTCTACTTTTGGGGGTAGATTAAGAGTCCTGGTGGCCTTACTGCCTTCTGGTGCATCAAGTCCTACCGGAGGAGGCAGGTAGAGGTGTCCACCAGCTGGATGCAGGGCACATGGTTGGTAAACTTTCTCTATTGGCCCCTGTCTGGCCCTGTAATTCTTCTTGGTGTGTAAAATACTAAGTAGTCAATAAAGAGCTCCTTCCTAATGTCAAAGGACTGAAGGATGAGAGAAGGAAAGTTTAAGTTATGGCCCCCAGGTTAGTTCTGTGGCCCCTCGTGGTGTCCAAGTCTACCAGCAGGCAGGTGGGCAGGCCGCTCCCATCCACCTCTCTGCTGAGAGAACTAAGACACCCACACCTATGTGTCAAACAGTCCACACAGCCCAAAATGCGTGAGAGGAGCATGCTCCACCATAACCTGAGAGTGGCAGAATGAGCAGGCGGGGAGAACAGTGGAAGGGTTTTGCTCTCAATTTGCAAAGGTCAGGCTGGCACTGAAGCCAGTGGGAGGACAGAGCCTCCCTGTGCATGTTCCTAACTACAGGGACCTCCCTTTAGCCCTTGCTTTTAACACTTTCCAAAGAGGCAGGGAATGGAAGAGAAAGGTTCCCGGTTTACTGGAAGAAAGTCACACCCTGAGCTCTGCTCTCCTTATTGCCACCCTGGCAGCTTGCATTTTATGTCACCACCATAAGGCTCTTGGAGAAGTCCAGGGCTGATGCTGGGTGAGCTAAAAGGCAGTAGAGCAGGGATGAAAGAGGCCCCTGGGTTGTGGCTGGGGCAAGGGAGGCTGGCAGGGAGCTTGAGTGCAAAAAGGAAGAGGAGCATGTGGGAGGAAATGATGTGTGCAGCTCTCTGTGCATAATAGAAGGAAGTATGGGACTATCCCTGTGGGATTGTCGATGAGATTGTCAAGTATGGGCAGCAGGGAAAGGCTAGAAATAAAAATGCAATCTCATGTTGTGCAATGTCATGATGGGTAAATGTGTTCATGGTGAACTGGTGTTGCAGGAGAAGAGGGAAGGTAGACCTGCACAAAGGTGCATACCCTGGAAGAGAAAGAAGGGCATGTATGGGTGCTGAGAGCAATAAGAGCAGAGCACATAGATATGGCAGGAGCTGAGGAAAGGAAGGAGGCTAATGAAGAGAGGGTCAGAGTCAGGAAGCTAAAACTGAGCTTCACAGGACCTAGATCTGCAGCAACATGGCTGTTCCTGATGCTTGCTGAGCGACCCAGGGCAGGTGATGAAGGTGGTGGGAGAGAGTTTTGAGCCTTGGGCCAGCATGTGAAAGCACTGTCAGTAGGACAAGCAAGAGCAAGCTAGTGTGTTCTGCTAATAGCAGCTGTGGTGCCTGAATAAGGAAAAAGTGATGCTGGCAGAATAAATGCATAAGGAGTTCTTCCTCTGACTCCTACAAATAAGACAGTGCACCATGTCTGCCAGAGTGCCAAGAAGGTAGCATGAAGGCAGGTTGTTACCAAAAACACTCTCAGAAGATGTTTCTAAAGGGATAGGTGCACAAAAGCCAGAGACAGGGTAGGCATGTAGGAGTTAAGTGCAAAACTGGAGGTGTGAATGGTGACTTACTGTGGCCAGTTTCATTATATCGTCAAGTGAACAGGAAAAGCTCTGCACTGAATAGCCCCACGTTAGCAATGCACAAACATACAGCGTGCCCCAACCTATTTTGCTAACAAAAGCAACTTTTCACATCAATCTCCTTCCTACTTGCTTTACCTGTGGTTCATCCACACAGGATATTTGGTTACTTTTGCATGACTGGCGGAAGCAAACAGTAGCATAACCAGCATGCAGCACCTGGGCAATGATTTGTTTAGCTGCAAAACTTCCTTGTGCAATAAAGCAGTAGCTTAATTTATTAAGTCATTATAGAATTCTTGCAAGATTATAGGAGCACCTTCCTAAGATACTGTTTGTCTAAATGTTGCAATGGGCATCAGAGAACATACCCCTGCCTCTGAAACTACTTGACCAATGTGGTACTACTGATAACTGCACTTTCCTCCCTCCCTTTGGCCTTTGAATAAAACGTATTTGCATTCAGATGGTAACTACTTAAATATTTGCATATCAGGTCCAGCCGTGTACCCGAGCACTTCCAGCACACTGATATCTGTAGCTGGTGAATGCCTCCACAGGGCCTTGACAACATTTCCAGCTCCTGTTTTGCAAGGGAAGAAACCAAAGTGTAGGTAATGAGAGGAACATTACTTTTTTTTTATTTCTAGTTGTGGCAACATAGTGTTTACTCAAGAAAGGCCGAAAGTGACTTGGGATTCTTTGCTTGTAAGAAACCTGTAGCAGTATGTAGGTACACCTCCCCTGTCTCCACTGCAGTCCCCATCCTCAGCTCGAATTTAGCAGTCGTTTGGAGTGCAGGTGAGTCCCCAAGAAGAACAAGTGTTTGGCAAATTCCCACCAGACGCACACCTGGAAAACTTTGCAGGTTTGCAATACAGGCATAGCCCTGTCTGCCAGAAGGAAGTATCAGTGCATACACCTGGCCTATGCTCATGCAATGAGAGTGGAAGGGAAACAAAAATGAATGAGTCAGGATGACAATTTTATATAATCCTTTCCACATTGGCTTTGCCTCTCATGCAAATTAGGAAGCACCCAGCTGGCTATGGTGCTCTTCCTCATTCCGGAGACCCCTCCTTAGAGAAGGACATGTGTCAGGAACCCGTCAAGAGCAAGGTGGAGAAGGGAATGGGTGTCCCTGTGCAACCCAGGAGCCATGGCCTTCTCCAGCAGCCTGCGTCAGGCCACATGCCAGCAGCACAGCAGTTCCCTGGCCAACGCTCTTGGCAGAGCTCATTCCTGCGTCAGCAGCTCTGCCGCACCCCCTCCCTGTCCAGGGGGTTATGGCACAGAAGGAACATGGCATGGTCACCCTGCACACAACCCCTCCTTTACGTGGTCACACAATAGGCTAAAAATCTGTGGCTAAAATCTACAATGTGCTGCCAGCAGACAATCAGGTGCAGGTGAGGATTTGAGCAAAGTGATTCTGACTCCTGAGAGCTGTAGAGAAACACACACGGATAACTGAAATGAGTTAAAGCCACATCCTCCAACTACATTGGACAAGAAGAGCTTCCCATAGTGGGGAGGGGAGGAGGGGTGGAAGGCAGAAGCACATGTTCCCAGGCATGTGCTCCCTCTTCCTGTGGAAATCCCCTTCGGAAAATCCAAAGGTGTCCAAGTTCAAACTGGAGCCAGACTGGGTGATAAACAAGAGGGCGAGCAGGTTCACGGCTGGACTTCAAACCTCCAGCCTCCCCCAGCAAGAGCTGCTGAGTATTGGAGCTGGAACAAAAGGTCCCACGACAGCAGGTGGGTGGGCGGGTACTGCCACAGTCAGCCTCAAAACTTGCTCTCTATTGGCCTGGCGGCTGGGTGACAAGAGGGGGAATCCCGGCTCCCCTAACCTGCCTGCCACATCAGGTACAGGAAAAGACACCTACATCTGCTTCCAAAATTAGCTGTAGCGTAAGGGCTGAGAACTGTGAGCTGCCTAGATGTCTTACCCCTGCCGAGGGGAACCACCCAAAACCCCTGAGCCTCTGACTCTATCGGTCTACTAGGTGCTAATAAAAAGAAAACCAGGTGGGTTCCCACATACCTCAGGACAAGGAGGTGGGTAATGAACCATTTCACAGACCAGGTACAGTAATCTGACTTATTTTAATAAATACATATCTCACATGTACCAAAATAATTATAAACAAAAAAATGTACAGTATTTACACAATATACAATTGCTAAAAGTGTAGCAATTATGACACACACGGTGTGAAACACACAGTTTCCAATGCCCACAGTTAACATTATTGCTACTTTCTCCCAACAGCCAGGAGGTCATCAGTCCCTTGGCTTGACGACTCTGTCTGGGACACCCCACCAAGTGCAGCTGAGGTCAGTCAATAAGGCCAAGGAGCACCACCAGGCCAACACAAACTGACACACAGATTCCAGGAAGATGGAGTGTTGGTATGAGCCTGCCTTGCCACGAGAGGACAAATATATTCCTCATGGTACTTAACACCACAAGATAGCTTTCTGTAACTAGCAGGCTGGATGTGTAGTCTGTTACCTTCACAGGGTTGAGAAGACTGACTATGTGGCTCTTGATCAGGTGATGTGAATAATCACAGATCTCTACTGATGTTACACATCCCACTTCTGTATTTAAACACAGGCCAGAGCCTGGAACCATCCTGTTACAATTATGTGCTCCTTGCTGGGCAGTGTAGTATTTCCCTCCTGTTTTTCTCTCCACATTGTGACTTTTTCAATGAAGAAAGTCTTTTTTCTATACATGTATACAGTCACTTCTTTCCACAGAAAGCTCTGCTTTAAAATGACAGTTGTCGTCCTCCAATGAGGCAGTCATCATATATAAGCTGCAAGAAAAAGAACAGAAGGCTGTTAATGCAAAACTTGTATCCACTCTGGGATAACTGCCAAATTCTACATGCCCTGACTTTGGCAGTGTATAAAATGTCTACACCAAAATGGTTTTGCTTGCCATTTAACAGCACTGAGAATATTAGAAAAACAAATGCTGGGGAGGAGAAAACCACCCATTAACTTGAATTTCATCTCACAAGGTTCTGTAGGTATTAGCAACAGAATGGTGATCAGAGTTAATCTTTTTTTTTTACATTTTATTCTTAAATTTATTCTGTTTATATGGTTGCTGATGGTTCATAGTATAGCCTTACTTTATGGGCTATTTACACTCATCAGTTATATATGTAAGGGGTTCTTGGTGCATGTTATCAGAGAGGCATCAACAAAAAAAACCTACGAAGGGCAGGATTTTCCCATTCTCTTGAAAAGGTACAAATAGCTACTTACTTCATCCTCTGTGAATTCAGGCTCCGATTCACTGCTCTCCTCGTCCTCACTTTCTGGCAACATCTGCAGGTCAGCTGTAGTCAGCTGCTTCAGCTGTTCCTGTATGCTGGAGTTGTCTCTTCCCCATGTGAGTTGGTATGGGGAATAGCCTTGGTAGGTCACTTTGTTCACGTCTGCTCCATGTTTCACCAGAAGTGACACCAGGTCTGAATTCTGCAGGTCAACAGCTAAGTGTAGTGCTGTTCTGCCATTACATGGCTCCTGCATGAAAAATAACACAAGGTTTGATATGTTAGGAGAGCCAGAGCTGGTGCCAGACCTGTTGATTCTTACGAGTACACAGCCCCACTCAATTAAATTCCCAGTATACATTACACACCTGAGCATTTACATCTGCTCCCAAAGACAACAAATACTCGACAATAGCCAGGTATCCTTGAATAGATGCCAAATGGAGACATGTATGTCCTGCAAAAGACAAATGAAGGGAAAATTTGCTAAGTTTAACTGAATGATAGGGTATTAGGTTAGAGTCAAGATGACAGGACAATATCCAATTTTGCAATTCATTTATGTCAAAAGGGTATCTTCCAGAAGATCTTTCCAGCTTCCTGTTAGTACGAGTAACAGGGCTGGATTTTGGAAAGATTCCTTAGAGACTTTATTCCAGTGTTTGACTGCAACTTATTGTAACCTAAGAAAAAGGAGCACTGCAAAAGTACTCATTAAAAATGCAAAATTCAAAGCCATGAAAGCCAGTAACCAACAGTGAGGAGGCCTACAAGACAGTGATATTTTAAAGAAGTCAGGCTCTGCTGTGTGCTTTGGATCTCCTCAACTCTTGAATGGGCATGATGATCCTTCTCCACCTCTCCAGGGATATTTGAGCTCTACAGGACATCAGCCCTACCCTCAGCACAGTACACTAACATCAATGTATAGCAGCATGTCTGTACCATTGTAGTTGGTTGCCTGCAGGACAGCGAGGAGGTGGTGTGGCTGGCAGTACTGTGTGAGGACGCTGACGCTCCTGAGGGAGCCCTGATGGCAGGCAATGTGCAGGGGAGTGTTTCCTCGGAAGTCCCTGATTTCCAGGTCACATCCGGCCTTCAGAAGATGCTCGGCAATTTCAGGCTGATCAGTGATCACTGCCAGGTGAAGAGGAGTCTGCAGGCAAAAGGGAAAACAAAGGCCTGTAAGCTAATCTACAAACTTGGCAGCAGCCCTTGCACAAACCGAGGTCTGGCAATTTGTGCCTCCAATTAAAAACATCCCCCATAAACTTAGTTCTTTCTGCTTCCCAATATATTGTTTAGTTGCCCTTTAGCCTGTAAGTGATGAACTTAGGGTTCTCTGGATACCAAACAGTCAATCCACATGAAAGGTATCATTAACATCCCAATAGAGAGAGATGCAACCCACTGCATCATACTTGAAAAATGCAGGTGTTAAATGCAACTCTCTGAGGAGAGGAAGCATTGTACTAACACCAGCTGGAGATACCTGGGGACTTTCCTGAATATAGGCTTTGATTTAATTGATACCACCAATTAAAACAAAAATTTAAAAGGACTTTTGCGGGGGGAATTCCCAGAGGGCTTCTGTGAGGATGGTAGAGGCTGATCCAGCTTTGGAGCTGTGGAGGTGAAAGTACCTGGCTGAGGTTGTTCTGGAAGTTTAGGAAAGCATGGTTCCCAGCTGTCTGCCGGATCACTTCCAGGCTCAGGGCTTTTTCCTCGTGAATAATCGCCAAGTGGAGAAAACTGCAGGAAACAAACAAACAAATAAATAAAAATCACACGACCCAGGTAAAGCCCCCCCAGACCTCAGGTTAACAACCCCCAAGGCCCCTGGCGGGCAGAGGGCCAAGGAGGGCCGGGGCACGGTCATGCGCGGGTGTCGCAAGCCGGGGCTTTCGGTGGCCGGGGCTTTC